>BMAU01019834.1:192500-792500 GCA_019973935.1 Trichonephila clavipes
ACTGAAAAGTTAAACAACACAGATTGAAGGATAAAGAAGTCTTTAATAAGTTAATTTTACGCGAAATGTGCAAATTAAACAAAAAAATCTTTTTGCATATCTCAGCTGAACAAAAAAAAGAAAGAAAAAAAAACACCTTTGTTAAATTTTAAGTCTGTAGATCTAATAGCTGATAAAAAGGATTTTTTAAAAAATTTATAACTCTCCGTAACACTCTTGAGGGTCGATTTTTCAAAATACCTCCCTAAGCTGATCTCTGCTCAGCAAAAGTAACACATTGTTAAAAGTTCTGTGTAATGAACGCTTAAAATAGTGTAAATAATTTGTATCTGAAAGTGTAATGCATTAATATTACTTTCTGTTGTATTTATTTTATGTTAAAATTGTAATATTCGCAAGCAACGCCGTTTCTTAAATTATAATGGCGATTCAATGAAAAACATAGCGAAATGTTGACGATAGAGTCAAGTTGGCAAATGCCTAGCTACTTTCGTAACTCGAGCTTTATTAGAGCTTTGTAAGACCCGCCGTGTAGGGGCGAAATGCACGTTAATGCTTTATCCACCGCATTATGATTTACTGCAGTTTTTTTCATGCAGTATTTTTTTTGGATCCCTACATTGAAAATTAAGGGATGATTAATTTCTATTAAAATTAAACAAAACACTCAACTTTAGGAAATTTAATCTGTTAGTGCTAATTAATTAATTAAAGATATTCCACTGTAAAATTAATTATATACACTGTTCACTTAAAATAAAGAGTCAAATCGTTCTCTAAGGTCTTCATTAACATACAAAAACATAAGATACTTAAATTTTGACATTAACTATTTTTTCGGGGCAAAAATTATAATCTTTGCAATCCGCTTAAAACGCAATATCTGCTACAAAACTATTCGCCTTCCCCGCTAAAATACTCATCATAGAACCCATGCTGCCATATATCTTGGAAGAGTGGATTTCAAAGAATATTCCTGCTAAGTTGGTGTAGTGTGGTAGTTAGGAGAAGGGGTTGGCAGCTCAGGTGTCGTCCACGTCACTTAACCATGGTTCAAAATTACGTAGTCCGTCGCTAAAAGCCCTCGTGTAGCTGAACAGTGCGACGTTTATGTCCACTCACTTACTCTCTCCAAAAAATACAATACACTAGTTATAATTATTTTTATATTTAAAAATGCAATATCTGCATATTCAATTAAAATTACAGCGTTATAATTAACTACTAACCACAAACAAATTTTGAAAATTTGTCCATATGATTTAGTGTGAAAAAGAAAGTTTATTTACTTTAAGTACTAGAAGCGATAAAAGTATTTATTTTGAAAAAAGATCAATTTCTTACTACCAAATGTGCATAATAAAATCATTAAAAAAAAGTATTCAAATAAAGAGAGATTTATAACAACCTCTTTCTTCAAAACTTAGTTTTATTCTGAGATAAAAAAAAACAAAATTAAGGTATTACGCTGATTACAGGAATAAATTAGAAGCAAGCGCCTTGCGTAGCCAAAACGAAAAGGATTTCTTCACAAATGAAAGATAGATATATGCTGTCATGGGCTCTTTTACAGCGCACGCCAGAATTACTTGCAGATGGCAGAATTTGTTCCTACTTACTTGACAAATATCGTTGTATTTTGGATACTTCACACAATATCTTTATAAATTATAGCCTATGTATTATTTTGATGTATAAGCTATACTACTGTAAAGTTTCATAAAATCCATTCAGTTGTTTTTGCGTGAAAGACGACCAAACATCCAAACAAACTTCCGCATTTATAATATATATTTATAAATCTAGATAACTCATATTTTTTTCTATTTTGCAATTACTTAAACATTATTACAAAAATTTGTATCCAAGCAATTAGAAATATATTGATAATTACCTTTTTACGGCAGGTAAGAAGAAGACGTGTTTTCGTTGTATTTGAAAATGCTGGATTATCCAGCTGAAAGTAAAACATCGACCACAATCACCATCTGTTCGTAAAAAGTAATACTTTACACTTTCTATAAACATGCTCAATTGTTGGATTCAGGATTTTCTTACATACGACTATTCCAGAAGCAAAAACGTATAAGAATATCTAACCCATAACATCGTGCGGGTTGCGTCTTAAAGGGATATATATATATAAGTAACAAAACCTAAAAAAAATCTTCATATTTTAATAATTTTTATTATCACGAATATTCGTATGAACTACATTTTTCATTCTTTTAATGCAACACGTAAAGAAACACACACACACCTCTGGTGTACCTTATTCTTTTGAAGGCCAGCATACTTTTACTACACCAATAAATTAAAATTCATATGATATCAATAAATGTATCAATTAAAACATTAAATTACGATAAAAGTTTCAAAATATTTTTAGTTGTTGAGAATTATAGATTTTGAGGAAGATTAATTTTAATTTCTAATTTTATACTTTTAAAGAATAGATTTTATGAATTGGCTGAAATAGCACCGGCCGTGAGGTAGCAACCTTAACACTTCTTGGCTACTCTACCGCAATAATTCTTAACAACCAACAATTGCATAAAACAATTCAAATTGCCTCTCATGATTCAAATGTTGCTCGATAACTAAGATATTGTTACAAATTTTGTGTAGATAGTGTAAATAATTTGTATTTGAGTGTTTAATGCATTTATATTACTCTATGTTATATTTATTTCATGTTAAAATTGTACTATTCACAAGCATTGCAGCCCTTTACGTTATAATAGCGATTCAATGAGAACTTGGCGAAATCTTGGAGGTAGAGTCAACTTGACGTCATTTTTGGCGACCAATTTGGCGACTTTGGCGTCATTGGCGACCATGTTGGCGAGTTCGGAACACTGGAATCTTTTAGAAAGTAGTAGATCTCTCCACTACTGTCACGAGCGGTTATATTTCTGAAAGTTTCTGTCGCGCCTATAAAATGATGCTCGCCGGTACGGCGATCGGTCTGGATTAAACCAGCGAGTAGTGAGGATTGTTTTGACTAGCGATTAGCTAGGCTGTGCTTGTGAATAATCTTCACTTACGTGTATTTTGAAACACTGATTATTGAGTTTGATTGCTGTTGAAGGTGTGAAGACCTTCGGATATTTACCCTGTGAATATTGCTGCTGAATCCTGTATTTAAAGGATTGGATTCTTGATAATAAATTCGCATCGCTCTTGAAGAACTGATTATTTTCTTTGTGATTGCCTTGCATAAAATCCACGAACCCGGATATACGTAACAATATTTTAATTAAATAAATAACTGATTAAACCACAAAACAGGCTTCTTTAAATAAATTTTTCATAGCTATTTAGTGTATGTTATATGTTAGCTATTTAGTGTATTTCATATGGAGTTTTTAATATAATTACAGTGAAATACGTTCACTTAACAACTAAACGTAAGCGAAAACGCTTAAGACGAAATATCGGTTAACACGAAATAATACAACGGTCCCGACAAACTACTAGGTATTTTCATGCATTTTTTCTGTTAACACGAAACGAAAATCGCTTAACACGAAAAGATTTCCCTTCTGCGAATGAACGATATACGGAAAACATCAGACACTTAATTGAATGTTTGAGAAAGTTTCTGTGTTATTGAACTGCCCTACTATGTCTTCAAAATAATTCGTTGTAGTAAATGATGCCAATGTGTGTACAGCCGCAATTATGACATTTTAGACAGACATTTTAGAGTTTGTTCAAAGCTCAGAAAATATAAATAATTGATGCAGATTCCGACGACGAAAATAAGATGGATAATGCAGCTCCTGTTCCCACATCATCCGAAATGAGGAACATCATGAAAAGTATGCGCAGTTATTTGGACGCATATTCAAAGGAAGAAGTGAATAACAAAATGGATGACATCGAACAATTTGTTGACAATTTGACGTTAAAAGAGGTAATGCAAAGAAAAAACATCAGATTATTTCTCAAAAAAAAAGAAAAAACAATTTATGTTTTGTTTTTCAAAAAACTTGAAAACTTTGATTTTTATATTTCATTAAGTTCTTGTAAATGTTTTTGTTTCATTGATTTTTATTAAATGCATGCGTATATACACATTTATGTGATTTAAATATGTTCTCTAATAAACTGAACTTTGTTGGATATACGTTTTTTTATGTAATATTCTTTAACGCAAAATTCTTTGAACACGAAAATTATTCGTGTTAAACGATTCGTGTAATCTTCAGTTTCGAGTTAAACGATTTTCACTATATTTTATAGGCATTGCAATTTAGTTCGTGAAATTAAAATTTTGGATTTAATACCTTTGAAAACTCGAGCGATTCATGACTGATGTTCTATGGAAAGAAAAACCGACATACTTTTTTATAATATCACGATTTTCATCTTCTTGGGTGACTATTTATAATATATAATTATTTTTTCAACCTTTTCCCTATCAGCAAATTACATTTTTTAGCCATATCGGCTTACTATAAGAGTTGTCTTTCACGCTTTGTTGTCGATGCGTTGCTAAGACATGTCATTCAGTTGCAGTTATGGATGGTTTCCTGGAAAATTAAGGCGAAGGCACATCAAACGCACGTGTCTTTGTCGCTTAAAAGACGGATGGGTCCCATTAATCTTCGATATTACTATCCCTTGCTTGTAGTGGCGAAGTTAAAGAAAATTACTCGACTTAATCTTCCAAAATATTTAGAACTTTTAACATAGCATTTATATTACAGTACATCGAATGGTAGCAAAAGCTATACCAAAATCGTTTGTAAAAATCGTTTGCATAAACTAAACATAGCTGGATGAGAGAGTGAATATTAACGTCGCACTGTTCAGCTACACGAGGGCTTTTGGCGACGGACCTCGTAATTTTGAACCCTAGTCAAGGGACGAGGGCGACACCTGAGATGGCACCCCATCTCCTAACTGCCACACCACACCACAGGGGCACGTTTGAGATCGTGACAGATTTAACGTGCATCGCCCCCCTACATGGTGGGTCTTTTGTGGTATTGGGCTTGAACTCATGACAAGCCAGTTACGATCCGATACCTTGACCACTAGGCTAGCATTACCACCTAAGCATAGCTGGATCTGAGTGAATGAGAGTTACATTAACGTCTCACTATAAAGCAACGTGAGAGCTATTGGTGATACGGACCTCGTAATTTTAAGCCTCGGGCAAGCAACGAGGACGACACCTCATCCTTCTCCAAACTACCACATTGACGGGAAGACTTTGAGCCTCAATAGTTTTCCTCTACACTTAGAGTCTTTAGCGGCACAAAGACTGCAACCTGTGACACAATGGTCGCGAGTTCGTGATCCGAATTGCTAGACCACCACGGCCTCAAAGCTGGACCTCAATGTCCTGAAGAGGAGTTGAAGTGAGGTAGGGGATGTGGCGTGTCAACAAGAATCGGATTTTTAATGGTCTACAGGCACAGCGATTGGGGGGAGGGGGCAGGAAGAAAAATTAACCAAATACTTTAATGATCTTCAATTTTGAACCATAAAAAATCAATATTTAACTAAGCATGGGAAATAATTTTGAGTGGGTAGGGAGAAGAAATGTATCCGTTTGGCCCAGGGCGTAGAAACTCAGAAATCCAGCCCTAATAACAGCTGTGGCTGCAGGAGTCCCCTACCAAAGTCTGACATCTAACTCCGAGAGTTCCGTACTCGCAAGATAACGACTCGAAGCCGATGTAACACCAGGAGCAGTCGCCATGATACAAAGAACTGAAAAAAATCACAAACACAAATAATTAATGAATAATTTATTAAATTGTTCACTTATCTCAAAGTGTGGAGAGAAAATCTATTTAACTATCAAATATTAAATAATCAGGCTACACTTATCTGTAAGCATCAAAAGATTTGCAGGCTCTCCAAAGTTGAAGTTCCACTTTGAAGCAACAAGAGGGTTGTTGAGATGTACGTACCTGGTAATTTTGTACCACGGTCTAGTGACAAAGGAGACACTTAAGGTATCCGACTACGTTCGGAACCGTGATTTTAAAAAAGCGCATGAATGGATAATTTTCATGATATTTAGTGTCACTCAGATTAGAATACATGCATAAAATTGTTTTAAGGACATTTTGACCAAAAAAATTTATTTAAATATAATATTTTGGCAAAAAATTAACTTAGAATAACCTTTTTTTTTTTTTTCAAATTCTCTCCTTTTGTGAAAAATGGTTCTATTATAATAGTATTTTGCCTGTATATAGCTCAGACCTCTCTACAGAGGCTCAACTAGAATTTTTGAAAAATTCACATTATTTTCAGACTTACCACTAATTGAAATAATTATTGGCGGGTTTTTTTTCTTAAAATTGCTCCCCTCTGTTGTCGTAAAATATGGATAAACCCACTTCAAGTTATATATTTTAAAAATTCTAGTTGAGCCTCTGTAGAGAGGTCTGAGCTATATACATGCAAAATATTATTATAATAGAAGCATTTTTCACAAAAGGAGAACAGTTTGAAAAAAGATTAATGCAAGTTAATTTTTATAGCCAAAATATTCTATTTAAATAAATTTTTTTGTCAAAATGTCCTTAAAACAATTTTACACATGTTTTCTAATCTAAGTGACACTAAATATCATGACAATTATTCCTTTATGCGCTTTTGCAAAATCACGGTTCCGAACGTAGTCGGATACCTGAAGCAGTGGCGTAACGTACACCCCCACATTGCGGGTGGGGGACAGGTGCTCTAGGGCAGTGGTCTCTAATCCCCAGTCCGTGGATCAAATACTACCGGTCCGTACAAGAAATATTAAATTATTTCCTATATATTTACTGTGGTATATTTTACTTGGGTTTGGGCTACGTTTTATGAAAACCACTTTATGTTCACTTTTTGTTGTAGGTATATTTTATTCTGAAGTCACGATTAAATACAATAAAATTAAAATTATTAAAGCAAAACAGTCTAAAATATAAACAATCAACTCCCTCCCCCTCAGCGGGCCGTGGTAAAATTAACAAACGTTGACCGGTCCGCGGCGATTAAAAGGTTGGGGAACACTGCCCTAGGGCGGACCCAAACCTGATTTTGTAAGGGGGCGAGTTTTCTTCGTTACGCCATTGCATTTAAGCTGTAGCATCCTACTCTCCAAACTTCCACTTTATGCCTACAGGAAGACTTTGAGCCTCGATAGATTTAATGTGCATCAGCCCCTCTGCTTGGTTGGAAAATCTCACACCAGGTGAATTTCTTTAAAAGCAAATAAATACTGTAACGAGGTGACCCCCGGTTTACTTAAATTTCTGAGTAGTGAGATGATCATACAGCTTTTGTAAAACTACTTTTTATTTACTGTTGTACGTACATATACACATATATCTGTACATTTACATATATCTGTTGTACGTACAAGAAAGAAAATTTACACCTCTAGCTATCAGCGACTTTGTATCGTCGTCTGTTAGGGCTCTCTTAGTTCTCAGAGGGCCCCCATATCGAAATTTTTTCGGGGCCCTTTTTTAGAAATGAAAGTTCTATTAGTGGTACTGTAGTTTCCCATGTTGAGGGCCCTGTGGCTTAGGGGCCCGTATCATTGATACAGATGATACGGCGATAACTACATCCCTGGTTAGGCTCTTTCCACTGGATCTCGTGACGTTTAAGGTCCTCCAGAATAGTAAAACAGAGTTCACTTTCACACCTTTCTGTGTGCTGTTGTGGCTAATGCCACCTGTCTGACGTAGTCAGAACGAGGCCCACGAAATTCATCATGGCAAGGGGCTAGAAGTACGCCTGTCGTTGGCCTTGAGCACCATACAGGTGACAGTACGAATTAGTTCGGCGAAATTCCCCGAAGGGATGATAGATGGCGACATCACCTATCTCCACCTCCACTATTTTAGCATGGAACTGAAGTTGAGGGAAATATTCTCCAGGCCCCTGCACTCGTGAATCAGCCCACAAGACTTTCGGACCCACTGATTTAACGAGCACGTACTCCATGTGTACTCGGAGGGTATTTGTTGGCATCGGGCATCGAACCCAGGCCTTCCGATATGAAGTCCGATGCTCTAACCTCTAGGCTACCCACGGCCACACCTTTCTTGTAGGTCTCTCGCTGATCTCTCGGTCACTTTCGAATTATTTTTTTTGAACCTTTTGGGCTGGACTCTCCCGTCTCTTCCATTTTTGATTGGAAGGGATACGGACTCGCACGCAACACCCTAAGATTTAGTCCCAACCACCATTCGTTATTCCGGAAAAAGTACCATTTGGCCCCAGACCATCTTGTTACCACATGTCTAAAATCATACGGATGAGACAAACATTGAGTGCCTACACGGGATGGGGATACTACACTGGTGTGCAAAAATTAAGGACGAGACGGTTTTTTCAATATAACTTTGTACAAAAGCTTTCCAAATCAACACATTTAATACCGTAAGATCCCCAATACGTAAGGACATGTGTAATATGTCAGCAACACTTACTAAAAGAGAAATCAGAGGGATAAAAAGTAGCTTGATTGAAAAAATAGCATGGAGCGCAATGCGACTGAAGGCCGAAACATCCCTGTGATGGGTGTCCAGCAAGAAGCATCCGGTCTTTAGTAGGGGATATGATCTCCCCTGACTGCTAGGCAGGTTTCACAGCGTCTGCCCATGCTGAGAATAAGGGTGTCACAATGAGTTGTTGAGGCATTGCTGCCCATTCGTCTTGCAGCGCCAATCGAAGCTCCCGAATCGTTACTGGTGGTAAGGTACGAGCTGCCAAGCGTCTGCCTAGAAAATCCCATACATGCTCGATGGGATTGAAATCCGGAGATCATGTCGGCCAATCCATACGTTCAATATCCTCACTCTCTAAGAGCTGTTCGGCAGCTACTGTGCGATGACATGGTGCATTGTCGTCCATGAAAAGAAACTGCAGACCCATAGCGCCTCTAAAAAGACGCACATATGGAAGAAGAATCTCGTTACAATAACGGGTCCCGTTGACTGAACCTGCGTCGAAGATGTGAAGGTCTGTACGACTACCAAGCATGATGCCTCCCCAAACGAGAACACCGCGACCTCCATACATGTCCCTTTCAATGATGTTCGAGAGATGATTGCGGCTTCCCCGCTCTCTCCAGATGAGTATGCGATGAGAATCGCTACTCAAACTGAATCTGCTCTCATCTGTAAAGAGTACTCGTCCCCATTCATTGTCTCTCCAATTCCGGTGTTCCGGCACCACAGAGAACGCCTTCTCCGATGGGCAGGCGTTAAAGGTACACACCGTACAGGGCGTCGTGCAAACAGACCACCACCGTGATCTGGCCACGGTAAAACGCGATATCGGTCGTCCAGTCGTCTGTGTCGTGTGTCTAGCGATTTCTCCGCTGTCTGCCGCCTGTTTCTTCTGGCCAGTAAGACAATGTACCAGTCATCTGCGGGTGTGGTTCCTCGTGGACGACCACTACTGAAGCCCCGGATAGCTGTTTCTGTAGTTTGAAATTGTCTCCAAAGTCGTGAAACGATGCTGTGAGCAATTCCGAACTCTGCAGCCACACTTGTCACACTGCGGCTTTCCTCCAACTTCCCAATGATTCGACCTGGTAAAAGCATCCAGATGTCGTCTAACAGATTTGATTATTCGCCATTTCTCGCTGAGGCAGCAACTCGGTGTGATTTTAACTGCTATACAGCGTGCAATCTCTTTGCCAGAAATACTGATCTTACACCGACAACATGCTTTATACTACTCAGACACTCCCCCATTACGTCTACCTGCATATCTGCGCATGTGCTACCGTACATCACCTTACTTAATCTCCTGATTGGTCTTTCTGTCCGCTCTGCCTCTTCGTTCAGCTGATATGCTAATTTTTCGACTTCGTCCTTAATTTTTGCACACCAGTGTATAAATAGCCGTCAAGCCGCAAATCCTTCCAAGTTGGTGGAAGGGGAAGAAAAGTGGTAGGCCCTGACTACTCCCAGGGTGTTTTCCGTCTAAATTGGAATGGAAAAACGAGCTAAATCGTACCATCACCTGTTTGGATCCCAAAGCTACGGCTAACGACAAGTGTCACTTAGCTCTCTACCATGATGAATTTCGTGGGCATCAATCTGGTCTTTGATGATCAGGTGGTGTTAGTAACAACAACGATTTTCATTGTAATACATCATTCTGAATGCATAGCAACATCAAACTGGTAAGTTTTTCTTATTCCACAATAGATCTCATTTCAGTCTCTACTCTTTTATGGATAGAAATAGATCTCTCATGATTTGCTAGGCGGTGGTACGCGTTCGCTGTAATTTAAATTTTTTTCTCTCTTTTTCTCCCTTCAATTTTTTGCGCCCCCAAATATTTTTTTTTTTTTTTTGCTAGGCACGTGCCTAGCCTGGCTAAGCGGAAAAGCGACCCTGTTATCATGTGACTATGACGTCACGTGAGTTAGCGCATTCTTTCTAATAATTTTCATGTATTTACTTTCAAAGATATTTTGTTATCTTTTTCTGAAAAAATGTACACTGCTGGCCACCATAAATGCAACACCCTGAAGGAAGCATGCAATTAACATGAAATTTACAACATGCATTCGCGGTGGTGAGATATGCAAATGATTAGAATTTCAGCGCAGACTCACATCACGCGCGCCTGTGGCGCCACCTCAAAGCGCTACTTAAGGCTTGGAGATTTCGACGATTTCAAGTTCGACAATTGTGTTTTTCTTGTGGTTTTTTCAAAAAACGATCAGTTATGTCTCGTAGAAAACAGCAATCAGCTTTTGATCAAATATCCGAGTTCGACAGAGGAAGGATAGTGGCCTACCGAGATTATGGATTAACTTTCAGGGAAATCGCTAGTCGTGTTAAACGAAACCAAACGACTTTAATGCGGATATGTAACCGTTGGATGCAGGAGGGTACGACGACCCGACGTGGTCCTCAGTGCACCACTTAACGAGAGGATAGACAAATTGTGCGCATGGCAGTGACGGATCGCTCAGTCACATCACGAACCATAGCACAGCACATTGAGTCCGTAACGCATCATTCAGTGTCTGCGCGTACCATTCGACAAGACGTCCATTGCTTGGTCTACCCTTGACGCAGAACCAATAGACGTCTTCGCCGCCAATGGTGCAATGAAAGAAGGATGTGGGTGGCAGAATGGAATGAGGTTGTCTTTACTGACGAGTCACGCATCTGTCTGCAACACCACGATGGTCGGATTCGAGTCTGGAGACACCGTGGAGAGAGGATGCTGAACAGCTGCGTTACGCACCGCCACACTGGTCCTGCACCGGGTATTATGGTATGGGGCGGTATTGGATATCACTTTCGCACTCCTCTAGTACACATTGCCGGTACTTTAAACAGCAAGCGCTACATCTCCGAGGTATTGGAACCAGTTGTCCTTCCTTACCTTCAGGGCTTGGCCACAGCCATATTTCAAAAGGATAATGTGCAACCACACGTGGCACGTATTGTCCAAATATTCTTCGTCAATTACCAGATTGAATTGCTTCCTTGGCCGGCTCGCTCTTTGGATCTTTCGCCGATAGAAAACATGTGGTCCATAGTTGCTCAACGATTGACCCATATTACACCCCCAGCCGCCACACCAGATCATCTTTGGCAACGTGTGGAAGCTGCTTGGTCTGCTGTACCCCAAGAACACATCCAAAGTCTCTTTGAATCAATGACGAAGCGTGGGGCAGTGGAAATCTCCAACAATTGCGGCTACTCTGGCTACTGATTCTGGTAGGAACCACACTTCACAGAAGTCTATAAATTTAAGCATTTGATACTTGGTCAACATGTTATCTACAAAATAAATTTCACCAGCAGGAGTATTCTTCACCTTTTTCAACAGCTTTCGGATCGGCACCCTATTCATGTACAGTGGGTCCCTTCTCATGTAGACCTTCTAGGGAATGAAGTAGCGGATGACCTTGCGAAGGCGGCTACCAGCAATCCTGTGGATCCGAAAGACCACATGGTCTTTACATCGACTGAGATCTACTCCAGGGCTAAAGAATTAATATGTAGAACCTGGGTAGTTCCTCCTGTACCCCCATGGTACATTTAAAGACACCCTGGATCAGCCATATCATTCAAGGGTTCCAGATCATATCAAACCGCATTTTCACGATTTTCGACTCGTCATCTGAGTTGCATGAATTTTGAGGGTTGCAAAAGAAGCTTCCCATTTTGCCCCAAATGTAACATCCGTCCTTTTTCTCCTCAGCACATTGTGCAATGTCTGGGGTTTTCCCGTGAGGAGACTGTTGCATCCCCCTGCTATTCTTAGACTTTGTACACATTTATGGACTCATGTGGATCTGGTCTAGTTTCACTAGACCAGATGGGGATTATAGTCCCACCACCACCACTACAAAATAAATTTTGTTATGCTCTATCTCTTGTCCTTCTTGGTGTTGCATTTAAGTAGCCAGCAGTGTATATTTAAGATAGAAACTTTATATCTGCATATAGTTATTTATAAACGAGATCTCTTTATTTACATTTTTAATTTTTTTTTTGTAATAGCCATTAAATATTTTTATTTTAAATGTTTTGAAAAAGTACTGGAAACATGTTCAATTGTGAAAAGACATATGGTATATTACAAAGCTAAATTCTAGACATTTATTGAGGCTTTTTTTCGCAACCTATGTATGTGAGAGTGTATTAATATCAAGTATAAACTAGACATTGTTATGTTTTTCCGAATCACCAATTTATTATTTATTTTTCCTAAAATTGATACACTGTTTACACGAAAAAAGACTGGCTATTCAAATTAAATGTATTAATAATCTACCATCAAATATATCTTATCTAAACATTGTAAAATTGATCTTTATGTTAAATGTACAATCACGTTTAGGTTTACGCGAAAGTTATTCTGAAAGGTTGAGTCTTTAATTAAAAAAAAGTTATTCATTCTTCTATGTGTTTTTGTTATCAAATAATTCTTTGTGGAATATCTAATGTTTATAAATACTATATGCTTATATAACATATTTTGATACTTTTCCACTTCGCCGGCACAAGCGATAAAGTCGCCAAAAATAATACAACCAACGCCAAACGGAATATTCCTTTTAGTAACCTCTTACCATCACATTGCCAAAACAAGTTGCGGCTCATTTGAGAAAAAAATTGAATCTGTATATTTATGCCTTTAAAGTAAAAAAAAAAATTCTTAGAACTGATATTTTTTAGCATTTTTTTATGTGTATGTATTGTGTGTTGTCGCCAATAATGTCTGCTTAGCGAGATTTCCGCCTGCGAAATTACCCTTACTTAAAATAAGAGAATTAAAAACGCCTGCTAAAAATAATTAATCTTTCGAAATCGTAATGTTTATCTGAGTTACATTGTCGTCATTTTAAAAAAATAGAAATCATGTTTGTATATTTTGTAAACTTCTTGTATAATGTAGTTTGCTTGATAATTTTGAGAATACATGATACGTATGTGTGTTATAAGGACAGAAGATACTATCTATTTATTCCTTTTTTATTCTTATAAAATATTTTTTCGAACATCTCATCTAAAAATAAACTATAAGACATCCCCCCAAAAAAAAATTGAGGGAATTACAAATGATTTTTTTTTAATTTTATGTTTATATTTATTAATATGAATTTTTAAAAAAATAGAGTCTTTTATTGGTATTTTGAGCCCTGATCTCCCGTTGAAAGTCAAATAATGACTTTATTAGTTATTTGATAATTAGTTTAGAAAAAAGGCCCAAAACATCAGCTCTGAAGATATCATTAAAGAAAAGTTTACTGTTTCATTTTTAAACCAATCGGAATAAATGTTCTTTGAGAAAAAGAACAAAATATTTTTTTTTCATACGCTAGAATTGTTACGTAAGCAAATTACAAAAATCGTTTGGTGTGTATATTTATTTAAATGGCTTTTCATTTTTTACACTCTAATCACGAACACTTCACAGAAAAGGTTGGATGCAATTAACCGTTGAATTTTCGTTTAAAATTCCATTGTAGTGTTGCCAGTTCATTGTGTATAATTTTCATTGTGTTCTTTTCAATGAGAAATCTAAATGTAAAACCTGTTCTATCAACACGTATTTCAGGGAGGACGAGATAAATGTTGATTATTTAGTTAAGATCAACCTACGCCTTCAACGGATTACAAATAAGATGGAGTTAATTGAGACACAGATAGGCTTTACTTTGGATTGAAAACTTTTTTATTTTTTAATATGACTTGAATTTTAGTATGGACTTCGATGTGATGATCAATCGGATAAAATATCACAAAATTTTTATAAAATAGCCTTTAAGCATTTAATAAACAGAATGAGTAAAAACAAGACGCATAAAAATTAAGTATTTATCTATTTATGTATTATACCATCGACTAATTTTGTCAAATCAAGACATGTTGCCAAATACCGCAGTTTGCAGCCAATAGTGGAAGCTTTTCCCGCTCGTTTTGAATAAAATAATAATGATGACAGCAACTAGTGACATTTTTAGAATTGGCGACGTCTTTTAATTTGGCGAAATTGGTCGATGGTATAATACGTAAGTGTCAGTATTTCTTATACAGGGACTGAGAAAAAAATTACGGAAAATTTGGTCAAATTTATATAAAATTTTGAAACAAAAATTCTAGTCTTCTATATAATTTTGTTATCTTTAAAACCAATCCTTACTAATGTAGCGGCTGGCTTTGTAACATTTCTTTGTATATATTTGATATTGTATCTGGCATCCCTACTGGTTTAGTTTCGAGCAGTTACTCCGAGACTATGAACCACAGAGGGTCTTGCCATTCTCGAGATTAATAAATGTGTGTTTTATATTATCCGCTGGTGTTAACTTAAACAAAAAAGACACTATTAATTAACAGACCAAGTCACTACCATACTAATATTATAAACGTGAAAGTTTGTGTGGATGTTTGGTACTCTTTCACGCAAAAACAACTGAATGGATTTTAATGAAACTTTACAGTAATATAGATTATACATCAGAATAACACATAGGCTATAATTTTTAAAGATATTGAGTGAAGTGTTCAAAATATAACGATAATTGTTAAGTAAGTAGGAAAAAATTCTGCCATCTGCAAAAAAGCTCGCGACAACATATATCTATAATTTATGTGTGAAGCAAAACTTTAGATTTTGTTTTGTCTAAGCCAGGTGCCAGGAACTGTGAAAGCTTGAACAGGCGGAGTGTGAGGCTGATTACAATTTTAACATAAAGTAAATACAACAAAAAATAATAGTAACGTATTACATTTCCAGACATATAAATTATCTATATTATTTTAAGCGTTCATTACACAAAATTTGTAACAATGTGTTACTTTTGCTGAGCTGAGATCAGCTTAGGAAGGTGTTTTCAAAAATCAACCCACGAGGGAGTTACGGGGAGTTATAGGGGAAAAAATCCTTTTTATCAGCTATTAAATCCACAGGCTTAAAATTTAACAAACATGTTATTCTTTTATTCAGCTGAGATACGCAAAAAGCTTTTTTTTTTGTTTAATTTGCAATTCACGTAAAATTAACTCATTAAAAACTTCTTTATCCTTCAATCTGTATTTTTAATTTTTCAATTCCCCCGTGCTAAGAACGGGTATAACAGCTAGTATTTAAATACTTTGGCATCATTCTTGGCATGCTAATTAGATAATACATATAAAATAATTTTGATGTAGTCTAAATAGGAAAAATTACACAATGCTTTTATTTCTTTGCATTTTATTTTGGGGTTCCATTGTAAAATAATTTTATTGTAATTCAAATTCTGGTAATTTTTTTTATGGAGAGGCACCACTAACATTATTTCAGAGTTTCGGAAATTGAAACTATCTTTTCAAAATGATTGTGTTGTAATTTTATTAATATATTCAGTTTTCGAATACCATAAAATGCAGTATAAGACTTAAACTTTTAAATCTTTGACAATTATCTATTTATTACTAACGTTTGTTTGTTTTTGTTAAAAACAATTTGAAACCTCACTGACAATATAAATGTAATTGTTTTCTCTAACTTGTTCCTTTAATATTCATATATCTTTTTTTCTCTTAAGAAAAAAGCAATAAATAGTGTTAAATAAATTCGAACAATCATCAGTAATCCCAATTGAATTAAAATGGACATCTCAACGTGCAATTCATGTTAACTCCCAAAACAAAATACGCGCATGATTGTATTTAATTAGATATGATTAATACGATAATGATTTCTGTGATAACGTACATCCACATATACAAACTGAATCAACAAATACATAGTTAAAACTGTTATTCATTGAAAGATTCTCTTGCTAGTTCCAGAAACTTCAAGCAACTAGGGAACGTGTTCAAAACTGTTACTGCATATATATATATTTCCAGCAATTTAAACTCCCTTATTTATAATAGTATGAAAATGTTCGTTTTTCTGGTAACAAAGGTTATCTTAAGCTAAGTTTTCATGTTATTATTCATGGCCGGAGGAGCCCAGTGTTTATTGTCTTGAACTCGTGGCTGTCATTGTCAAGTCCTGGAGCAGTAGAGTCTTGAAAACTCGGCACTAGATATCCCTATAGTCCGGATAACTCGGCCACACCCCTGCAGGTCGAAGACCCAGAACGATACCGAGAGAGGCATAATGTCCGATTCCATGGCGTAACGGGCGAACTAGGGTATCAAGTCCTGAGTGTGCCCTGTACCAAAATTTTTGAGGGGTTCTTTATTGGCGCTCCTTAACATTTTACGATTTTTTGCTTATACGTGTTGGGGCTCCATATCAACGATACGGCGGTAGCTACGCCGCTGCCCCCCTGCAAAGTAAAATTTTAGGCTCCAAGCTCAAATACGTACTTGGAGTCAGCCAGGCTTTTGACTCCCTATAATCCCTGAGTCCCCCCCCCCATGCGGTGGTGTACATTACGCCTCTGGTCCGATGCAGAAATTATTACTGCTGTCACAGTTAATGGAAAAAATACAGAAAAATGATATAGATGTTAACGTTGAAGGTATCGTCCAAAATCCTGAAATATTACACAGAGAGGGGCTAAAGGCTGTCGAGAAACTACCCTTCAGTATTTTAAATATCAAGGTACGTCGGGAATGAACTTACTGTTCCTTCGTCGTCTTCGTGATGAAGCAGCAAAACGCAGAGGGCAGTGTGGAAGATAACACGACATAGCACATTTTTTTAAGCAAATAGCCAGTTTTTGCAAAGTCGGTTACTTAATTTTCATTATAGACAAATGTATGTCTCCATAAAGTATTTTTCTGAGGTGCGTCTGATCAGGTAAATTACTGCATACTATGTGTTCATTAATTTTCATTTTCATGTAGTAAATACCGTATGCCTTCATAAAGTACGTATTTTTCCTTTGTTTACGGTTATTTGTGCGGTTTATTTACTGTTGTATTCTCAAGCAAACAATAAAAGCAAGCGCAGTACAACATTTTATGAGGAAAAACTCGTACTTATTCTTTTTTAATCCCATTCTCGATAACCCAGCATTATCACATTAAGTCTTCGAGATTCGACTGTACCACTAAAATTCCGTCGTGTAAGGGGGCTGATGCACGTTAAATCTAACAAGGCTCAAGTCTCTGTCATACTTTGTTGTAGTGTGAAAGATTGGAGAGTTTAATGTCAGCTCAGGTATGATCCTAACCACTTGACCGTGGTTCAAAATTACGAAGTCTTACACCAATAGTCCTCGTGTTGCTTCTACCTGGGACGCTAATAAAAAATCAAACAACTGTTAGTAAAATAATCAATGGAATCTGACCTTGAAATCATGACCTGCCGAACATGAAATCAATGTTTTGCCATTAAGATTTCAATGACCTCTAGAATTCTGTGTAAAATACCGAGAAAATTGCTTTCCATACAGTAAACAATATTGCGAAAATATTACCAATTTTTCAAATGTTTTTTAGTGCGCAAGTGTATTTGCATCTTTGGAATAATAGAATTGTTTTTGTTTATTCTTTCTTTGAAAAGAGTCAAAATATTTGAAGAATTCTTTTTATCAAGAATAAAATAATAATTTCTTTATTCTCGGAGCTCGTTCTTTCTCTTTTTTCCCCTCTCTCTTGATTTATTGAAAAGTAGAAAATAAAAAAAAAGTGTTTTAAAAAGTTCTGGACGAATGGAGTTTTAAAAAATACGAAGCGTAACAATAAGTAAAACGTTCTAAGAAATAAAATAAAAGAGAACTGTAACAGTGATCCAATCTGTGTTTCAGATACTGGTTTACGCTCTCTTCATTTTGTTCTTTCTTTCTTTTCCCTCTTCTCAATTTAAACTTTCCTTTTATCTTATCTTAAAAATTTCTTAGAAATTCCGCGGATCTGAAATAACTTTAATCTCTCTTTCTTCTTTTTTATTCAAAGGATAACAGAACAAATTTGTTTTTAAAGAAAATTTAGCAAGAAAGCAATAAAATATCTAATGATGATGAAAGAAAATAAAAAAAAGCTACAAAAACTCAAACGGTAAGGAATTCTAAAAAAGGTAATTTCGAATCCTAGAACGTGTGTGTTATATCTTTATGTTTTATTCTTTTTCAATTAAATCTAAATGGATTATCGTTTGCAAAAAAGGAATACAAACTTAAAAGTATTAGAATTGTTTCTCAACTGAATGTAATCATCTGAGGAAGAATTTTTTTCTTTTCACACCTTGAAAAATAATGATTCATTAAAGGATTTAACCCCTTAACCGGTCAATTTTTTTATCCAAAATATTCCGAACGAAGGCAATTTTTTTTACATTGTATAATTAAACACCATATTTAATAGAATAAGAGAATGGAAGGATTTTATTTTTATTTTAATTTGATTGAACACCATATTTAATAAAATAAGAAAATGGAAGGATTTTATTTCAATTTTAAATTGTGAAGTTTTTACACCATTCTTTTTTTATTTTACAATTATGGAAGACACAAAAATCTTTAATGTTTGCTTGCTGTAAGCACATTCTGCATGATATGAATAATTTTTCACCTGTCTTAGAAAAAATTTTATGTTAATACTTTCTCAAACGATTGAGGACTTAGTGTGTGTGAAGATGTTTGTGTATGAGTGTGTCTCCCTGAAAAGTGATCCAAATAATCAGCAAAGAGCTCTGAATCTGTTTACAAATTTAAGTCATCCTTTCACAAAAAAGTGTTTTTGTTGTTTGTGATAATAGTAATTTAAAAATAGCCAATCTGAATGATCAAGCATTGCAAACAGTAGAATACAAATTTTAAGGATCTAAATTCTTGCCTTCATCAAAGAAAATTCCCATCTTCAACACAAAGAAAATGCCAGATAAAAAAGCATTTCAGTACCATAGTCAAAAACTGTATCATCTTTTTAAAAGACTAAATATAACCATAAGAACAGAAATACGCCTCAAACCAAAGAAAGAGAAGAAATATCAGTGTTGGTACAGCGTACGGGTAAATCGGTAGCGGCCAACTTTCAGATGCCCGTTCAACGTACAGGCAAACCGTAAGGGGTTAAAAAACGTACCACCCATTCCTAGTACACATTGCTGATTTGTAGTTCTCACTATGCATTCCAGATTAAGGAATTGCATATTTATTGAAATTATTTCTTGTTTTCCCCTGATGTTTGTTAAATCTGTCGAGGCTCTAAATCCTAACGTTGCCGTGATGTGAAAGTTTAAGGTGTCAGCTCAGGTCACGTGAACTAGATTTAAAATTACGCAACCAGTCGACCTTGTGCAGCTTCACAGTGTGATGTTGATAAAAAGTAAAATAAATCACAACCATCCGTTCCCACCCATCTTTTATTTCTTGTTTCGAGGATATTGTTTTTTCCAATTTATAAAACTTTTTTGGTTATTTTTAAACAATTTTTTAAGACTGTGATGCTTCTAAATATTAAAAATATTTTTTTCACAGTTAAATACATTTTATTTTTTTATTCAAGAATACTTCGATTCGGTAAAAGAAAAATTGATAATTTAATTTAGAGTCTATGTGTGTTATTAGTTTCTTTATAATTTATTTTTAAGTCATATTATACGCCACTTTACAAGCTTCAAGTCATTACAATCCAGATTTTGTAATAAATAAGCATCAAATAATTGAGCCACAAATTAAAAACAATGCGAGATGAATAAAAAATAATATATATCAACATATAATTAGTAATATTTTTCAAATATTTTACGTAATAAGCAATATTAATTAAATCGTTTAAAATTTATCGAATAAATTAATTGACTTGCAACTAAAAATTTAAGAATTTTGAAAAACATCAATGTGCCGTTAAATCCGGAGTTTCACACGTACAGCAGTATAACGCACCCCCTTTTTTACGCAGAAACCCGAAATATATGTGCGTAATGCCAGTGGTCCACACAAGGGCGGTCTACAGGTCCGAACACACCCGGATAGCCCGTGATTATTTTTTTTTTTGGTTGATGATAATCCTTATGTATATAGTAAGTAAAATAGAATTAAATATGTGTTAACAGTTTATTTTATTAACTAATTCTAATTATTAATTCAATAATTAATTTTTTACTGTTTTTTGTTCCTTATTTCGAAACAATCAAGTGGCCGCGGTAGCCGAGAGGTATAGGTATCGGATCGTGGCTTGCCTTGTCACGAGTTCGAGCCCAGTACCACTAAAGACCCGCCGTGTAGGGCAGCGATGCACGTTAAATCTTTCGAGAGCTGAAACGTCCTCCCATTGGTGTGGTGTGGCAGTTAGGAGAGGGGGTACCAGGTGTCGTCCACGTCACTTGACCATAGTTCAAAATTACGTGGTCCGTCGCCAAAAGCCCTCGTGTAGCTGAACAGTGCGACGTTAATATTCAATCAATCAATCAAAATCGAAACAATCAAAATATTGTGTTTGGCGGCGTATTGAGGTATGACACGAAAATGGTGAACCTTCGACACTGGGCCCCCCCGCCCCGAAAAATTTTTGTTTGCTGCACAATGCTGTTATGTTTTGATTATCTAATTTGTTCGAGGTATTATTCCAAGCTTTAGAAAAAAAATAGTATACTTCAAGAAATACAACCCTTTAAGTTCACAAGGAATGTCATTTCTTAAGCTGTATTTCGATATAAATATGTAGAAATTAATTTTTTTTTTATGCTCCTCTTTTTATATATATATACAGTGGTCCACACAAGGGGGGCGGGGCTGGGGGTCCAGACCCCAAAGCCCTTGATTTTTTCAGATTGATTATAATTCTAAGTATATAGTACGTAAAATTTAATTAATTACTTGTTATTAATGATTAATTTTATTAATTAATGCTAATTATTTATTCAAAAATTAGTTTTTTTACTGTGTTTTGTTCTCGAAAATCGATAAAATCAAAAGGAACATGATACACAAGAATGGTGAACTTTCAAACCTGGACCCCCTTGAAAAATTCTTGTGTGCGCCACTGTATATATATATATATATATGTATTTTTAAATCTATCGTTTTCATACCCGGCGTATAACACACACATGTAAATTTCGTTCTTATTTTTTGCGTTCAAAGTGCGCGTTCTACGCCGAATTTTACGGTAATTTAATCAATAATATTTATAATTATTGCGATCAGCAATATTATTCTCGTTTAATGACCTTGAATTCCCTTCTTAAGATCACGCTATAAAAAAAAGCAACCTTAAAACGTGTTTACTTCAGCAAACTTTCTAAAGGCTTCATTATTTATCGTGGATAATTGTTAATTGCAAAACTTTCATTTTTAGCTGATACCGGTTATTCTTAACGATCTTCAGAGCGCAAATTTTTTCCACATCTCATCAATCACCTTCTAAACCTTCCAAGCCAATCGCCGCTTTCTCTCTAATAGACCTCCACGAACTATTCTCTCCCATAAAGCTTTTAAAATCAAATTTGGTCATGACACTTAGTTTACTCCCTCTTAACAGGTTACCGAGAACTTAGCCGTCCCAAACTCACCCAAATTGTCGGGTTCACCCCGCAGTATCTCCTCCCCCCTGGGTAAATATCTCAGGATACCTTGAATAACCTTGAAGACGTGACTGCGAGCTCCGAGGGGGGTACCTGGCTTGAGAAAGAGATGATTTGTAAAGGCGGCATGGGGAAGAGATGTCCCCCTTGCTTGGAATACAGGTGTACATTTAGGGCTTTTGTGGGGATTCTTGTACTCCGGCGGCTTAGAGCTTTTGTGGCTGGTTTGCGAGAAACGCCTCTTGCTAAGACTTACGTCGGGACTTGAGAATGGAGGGACGAGGGAAAAAAATGGTCTTGTAGAGTTGGCCGGTGTTTGGGATTGTTGAAATTCTTCTGTATCGATAAGATTGGATCTAACAGAAAGGGAATCTTACAGAGTGTCCGTTTCAGTTCAAAGATTAGTAATTCGATCTCCGATTTAGGACAGAACAGAAATTCTAATGTTATCGGAAACTGAAACATTTTCGAAATTTTGTTGGAAAGACTTGATAATGGATCTGCATTCGACGACAAATCTGGGTAGTATCCACCAGTGGCGTATATAGACCTCTGTTATGGGGGGGGGATGTTTACATTCTAAAAAACACGTAGAAGAAAGCGCCAAAGGGTAATCTCTGTGGCAAATTACAAATGTGTTGGTCTATGAAGGAAGTTTGAACCCTGCCCCTTTACATAAGCCACTGGTGTCCACTCTGAGGTATAACTCAAACAAACAAATAATATAAAAAAAATTAAGTCAATTCCTACCTTGGTCAAGAAAGAAAATTTTTATTTTAGTTACTTTTTCATTAAATGGTTACAATTATATATATATATATATATATATATAAAATCCAATATAAAGGAATTTTTTCAATATATAATCATATACATATACATACACATATATATAAATTTATAGTATATGTATATATACTATATATATACTATATATATATATATATATATATATATAATATAATATAATATAAATATGTATATACATATGACAGAAACACAATATGAAGTGGCGAAATAGAAAGCAATTTTCCTTTTTCCTTTCTATATAAGGTGTTGGACTATTTTTTGTTTGTTTTTGTTACTATTTATTCATTAATTAAATTTAATTACTCTAATAAAACGGTATAGTAAAAAAGAAATCGCATTCTCACAAATTAGGTCATCCCAGGTGGCATTCGAACCCACGTCCTTTGGATGAGTAGTCCAACGTGCTATCCATTGCGCTACAGAGACACAACTAACGGTTTTCTTTTTTTATATATGGTGTTGGACTATTATTTTTGTCTTTTACTATTTATTCATTTTTTAATTTAATTAATGAATTAATATTTGAAAAAAACTGTATTAACATCAAGTGGCATCCACTACAAGTTTAAAAAAATGTATCTGAGCTTGAGTGGATGAATAGAAAGTATTTTATAAACGATTGAAAATTTGAAAAAGATATATATATATATATATATATATATATATATATATAAGTATATATAGGAAGAGTGTGAACTATGCAATATTAGGAATTGAATGAAGAAAGGCAGTTATTTTTGTTATATATAAGGAATAGGAGAACGTTTTAAATAAAAATGTGCACTTCATAACTATTACAAAAACAGTTCAGTATTCTCCTGAAATATTATTATTCACTTAAGTATTCGGAAAAAAAGAAGCTGTGTTAAGAGAGGAAAATATCACAAAGTATTTATTTTAATTTCCTTTTTTCCCCTCCAAAATCTATAAACCATAAAATCTCTGCAATATACATTCCTTTCTCCTGTGAGAGAATATAAGCTGCCCTTTCTTTTAAACTAAATTTGAATTTTCCTCTTTCTGTTTCTGAAATTACACTTTCCCCCTACTTCAGAAAGTTTAGATGTTTTTTTAGGCTTATCTACCAATTTCAATCCTCTTTTTGAATTTTTAAAAAATCAACTCCTGTGGTAGATAAATATTTCAGAGATTTTGTTGATAATAATTGTTTAAAGTACTTTTGCTTTTAATCTCGATTATAAACTCCCTCTCAAATGCTGTGATAGGAAAAGAAAGGTATCATTGGATTTTACGGTAATTTTATCATTGTTTAGGTCATTGTTGGGTTTCGCATTTGCATATTAATTAGAAGAAGTAAAACATTTATTAGGTTAAGAAATATTTACTTAATTTTAATATTATTTTTTAATCAGTAAAAAAAGGCTACCGTAAGAGATTTTTTAAGAAAAATTTTAGTACAAGCATATGTGACGGGCTCACACGTCTTTTCATTAACATGTCCATTGGGTTCTTTGGCGCCAGAATTAATGGCAGCTCTTTTCCCACCAAACCCAAGAAGTGAAGCGTGAAGGAAAGATGCAAATTAGGAAGCTTTTAAATACATTCAACTGCCAAGGATAATACTTTGTAGTTCCTTCGTTCGTATTATTATGAAAAAAAGATTTAAAAACAGGTATAATAGAATGTAAGTAAAAAAATATTAAAGTCTCTGAGAGTAAAATATGAATCTTACTTCTAAAATTAATATTTTACAAATCAATAGCTTCAGTAATTTTTCTCTTTCAAAAATAAATTTAACCATCAAATTATACTAAAAAAATGCTTAAATACATTTTTTTTAAAAAAACTATAAATATTCATTTAGAAAATAGAACCCTAATACATATTACCTTTTTACAAATCAATAAAAATATCTTAGCACAGTAATTAGATTTAAAAAAAGAAGAAAGCTACGAACAATTCTCCAGACAAATTGGTACAACAGAAAAAAGTTTTTAAGTAAATTGATTTTGGTAAAAGAATTAGACTGTATCGAAGGTTAGATAATTAACACCTAATGTCAAAGAACAAGAATACATAAACTTTTTCAGGTGAAAAACACGATATTAAAATAGGGTAGTGTTTATGAGGTATAAAACCCGTTTAACATTCTTAAATTTAAACATCATACAAAAAATTCTTAGGTATTTCTATAATATATCTATCAATCTATCTATCTATTTATCTATCAATCACTCTTTATATATATACTATAGGAGAAAAGTGACTCACTCATCACGAGATCTATTCGACTGACAGACTTGAAATTTGGCAAACATACTTCTTTAGTTGAGTAGAGATTCACTAAAAACGGGTTTTGCGGAAATGGATTCCACGACGGTTAAGGGGACGGAAAGAATAAACATACCGTAAAATCCGGCTTATAACGCGCACTTTTGACACAAAAAAATAAGATAGAAACTTAAGGGTGCGCGCGTTATACGTCAGGTATAAAAAGGATGGCTTTAAAAATCATAAAAAAGAGAAGCATAAAAAAAATTTACTTCTACATATATCGAAACACTGTTCATTTAAAAGAAACGGCTTGCTTTATGAACTAAAGGAGTTGTAGTTATATATAGAAGTATACTATTTTTTCAAAAATCTGGGATTATACCGTGACTAAATGACTTCAAAACATAAGAGCAATGTACACTAATATTTCAGATTTCTTCGTAAAAAAGGGAGCGCCCGTTATACGGTGAATATACTTAAAAAATAAAAAAAATCAGCTTGAAAGTATAGGTGCGCGTTATACGCCGCATTTTACGGTACTGCCGTTTTAGAAATTCGAGCCCTATCCTTTTTAAACAGAAGACGAGTGCTATAAAATAGTTTTTCAGCACAATCGAAGGCTTAATGCTTGGATTTAGATAACAATAACCTATTTATTTATTTATTTATTTATATAGGCATGCAATATCACATGAAATGCCCATCGAAAATGGGCTAATAACTAGTTCATAACATATTTTCTGAACTTAATGTATTAATGGCATTAAAAGACACTACATGAAACACAACCTTCACAGATAACAAGTAACATAAAAAAAATGAGCCTTACAGTAGCGACTACTGTAAGGCTCGTTTTTTTTTTATGTGTAACCAGTCTCGCACACAGGAATTTTTCAAGGGGGGTCCGGGCTCGAAAGTTCACTATTCTTGTATCATGCTCCTTTTGATTTTGTCGATTTTCGGGAATAAAACACAGTAAAAAACTAATTATTGAATAAATAATTAGCATTAATTAATAAAATTAATCATTAATAACAAATACTTAATTAAATTTTACGTACTATGTACTTAGAATTACAATCAATCGGAAAAAAAATCAAGGGCTTTGGGGGGGTCCGGACCCCCAGGCCCCCTTGTGTGCGCCACTGTGTGTAACATCTGATATGTTGCCGTGGTAAATACGCAATCGTAACTTGTATCCTGAAAAAAATGAATCGAGTATGATTGGAAATAATTTTCTATCGAACAACTATATCTTTAATGAAAATTTTATTTAATTATATATATATATCACAAGGAGTAATGCAATTTTTTACCAAAAATAACTATTCTTGTTCAATTTGGGGAAGAGCGGAGACAATACTTATGATAACTAAAATATGACACATATACTTGTGATTTCAAAGTATTTAAAAATCGTTGAAAAACAGCATCAATAACAGTAACAATGTTAGTAGTCGAAACATTTTGATTTGTGTTCGTTTCGTGCTTGAGTTCATCATTCCAAAAAGCTTTGGGCGGTTTAGCTTTTGGCAAACTTATGTTTAAGTTAAAATCACCACTCAAAATCATGGGAAGCGAGTGATAGATTTTTTTTTAAAGAGCAGAACCACCTTCGGTATATCCCTTTAAGACCCGAATTATTTTTATCTTTAAATATTAAATTCTTCTGGTTATTAATACTATATGGACCCCAATGACACTGGGAAAAATACTAAAAAAATTCCCACTCCTCCCCGGAACATAGACGGTACCCACACGATCGTGATGATTGGGTGTTATCTGTGAAACAGGTCACCTATGCAATTTTACGAGTTATACATTTTTAGCTCTAAGTTGATAGAAGAAACAATCTTTATTCAAAAAAACTTGCTACAAATAAAGGAATTATTGATGTATAATTAACTCTTTTATTAATTCATTATTTATTTTCTGTAAAAATCTTTTGTTTTGTTTTTGGCAAGTATAAATAACCATTGCATTTTTCACAACATGTTTTCGAACTGCTTTCGTAGTTTTCATATCTGCACTTGGAAGGCCTTGAAATGCCATCAGCACATCGAAAATGGCTATACATGTAAAGCCTTTTATCCTGGAATGGCCAGGATAAAAGCCGTGACATGTATAGCAGGTGGATTATAACGCTTCGATCTTTTTGCGAGTGAAATTACAACACTATTGTCTCAATCATCAGTTAAAATACTTTTGTTAGTAGGTGGAGAGGCTCATAATGCTTCAACTATCTCCAACTTAAATTTTAAGCCATCCATTTTGATTTTTTGAGGAATTTTATTTAATATTGCATCTTGTTTGCTCAGAAACGAAGAATTTGCAACAGCTAAATCAATGTTTTGAATGTGCTAATAAAAAATAAAGTACAAAAAGAAAAAAAACAGGAAATTTAAATTTGATTAAGAGAAATAATTTTCCGAGGAAATTAAAGTAATTTAAAGTAAATTTGAAAGCAGTAAGCTCCCGGGAATAGAACCGAGGACAATTCATTTCAAGTGAGCTTCTCTACCCACTAGGCCAGGGATGGCGAACCAGTAGCACGCGTGCCATCAATGGCACGCGACACAATAATTTGGGCACGCCAGCAATCAAAATGGCTTGCACTTTATTTCAAAATAACAAGGTTCACTGTGAAGTGTTACGAACAAATGCAGCCAGGAGCACACTCATTTTTTATTGTCCTGCCTTAGTTACGTCGGGGACTACAGTTGCTTATGAAGTAAAATTTGTCTACGCATAACATAGTCCATTTCGTTGAAACTACTGTAGTTTAAAGTTTATTTGTGTTATATTTACGATTTTTAACTGTTATTTAACATGGCTAGTTTAATAAAAGAATAAATAGGGCAAGATAGTAAGTGTAACAAAGAATTTCAAACTTGGTGAATCTAGAAACATGGCATTATTAGTAAAGGCAACAAAGCGGTCTGTGTTTTATGTTCTGGAACAGTAGTATGCATAACAGCGTCGGTAAAACGTCATTTTGAAGCAAATCACAAATCCTCTTGTTAAAAAAGTGAATCAATGCAAAAATAATTATTTAGAAACCATTTGTGGTGGGCAGATGACTCCAATTCAACATGCATTCTACTAAAAGCAACATCTTACAATCTTAATATAAGTTATTTATCATCCAATCTACAACAACAGAAGTCACTCTAATGTTACTTTAATTTGAATTGCACGTATAACTAAAACATTTAGAATGATACAGTGCAAAAGGTATTTTTTCGTAGTAAATAACGAGTTTTGACCTCTTATCCTAAGTCAAAATTACCTCATTAAGCACTTCTTTAGAAAAAATGGCACGTTGATCCATAAAGGTTCGGCACCCCTGCACTTGGCGATGAGGGCTCGTGAAAAGATGTAAAGTAAGCTTTTAGGATGGGTAAGAAGAATGCGAGGGTAGCGAAGAGACAACACCACGCGCTCTCATTGGTCAAATCAAATAGCGCACTTACGTCACTTCCTGTTACCCACAACCGTCCCTTTTCACGAAATCACTCCGACAAATATCCAGCAATCGAGAGGAAAGATGTTACACATCAAAAATTTTCTAAGTCAATTCCTACTTTGAATGGATGAATAGAAAGTATTTTATTAACGATTGAAAATTTGAAACTAATGGTAGGAATTGAAAAAAGAGCATGATTTGTCTGCATTGTTGTAACAATGCACACCCGGTTTGGTTAGTTTGGCTGAAAAACAGGTTTTCAACGCCAACGTTTGTCTTTGTTTTAACAGTTAGTCACATTGTTACAACAAAAGAGACGAATCTAAGTTGGAGTCAAAAACCGGTAATTTATTTATTTAAATTTAATTAATTTATTAATATTTGAAAAAACTGTATTAACATCAAGTTAAAAAAAATTATTTGAACTTGATTGGATAAATAGAAATTATTTTATTAACAATTGAAAATTTGAACAAGATAAATATATAAAGAGAGTGAGCTAATAATAGGAATTGAAAAAAATGGGTTGATTTCCAGATAGAAATGAATATATAACAGATTAAAATATTTCCCCTTCTAAATATTAGTGAAGTCAGAATATGTTCTAAATTCTTTTTAACACTAGGCGAGGAATTTCGACACAATAACTCAATTCCATGAGTTTAACAAACCCTGTGACTTGTCTAAAAGATCCATCCACTTTGCTGTGATGGATGTCCTTCCTCTTCAGAAAAAAACTGATTAATAGAACAACAAATCCATCATCATGAAATGCTATGTGTTGCCAAATCAAGCAAATAAAAAAATAAAAAAGTGCCTAAAGATGTCGTATCAGAAGAGTATGCCGCCGTCTCGAATGATCGTTCTAGATGTGTAACGCCCTTTTTGAAATGATTCTCGCTTCAGCAGTTTCTTGTTATTCTTTTGAGTTAAACCAAAAGATCGAAAATTGTAAGTTTGTACTTGTGTTCTGATTAGTATCACCTTTGATAGATATATTAAAGAGACTATCAAACTTTTAAGAACTATTGAAGAGGATTCGCGAGAGTGGCTGTGGCGCACACAGGAATTTTTCAGGAGGGGGGGGATCCAGGATCGAAAGTCCACCCTTCTCGTATCATACCTCAATACACCGCCCAATGTATTTTTTTGTAAATGTATTGAAAATAATTTATTGAATAAATAATTAGCATTAATTAATAAAATTAATTACTTATAACAAATATTTAATTAAATTTTACGTGCTATACACATAGGATTATAATCAATCAAAAAAAAATCAAGGGCTATAAAGTGAGGTCCAGACCCGGAGATCCCCCTCTCCCCTTGTATGCGCTACTGGCACGTGGCTATCAAACCTGGATTTGATGAACCTGAAAACTCCCACTAGTAAATTTCCTAACTGGATTTGAAAAAAGAACAAAAAATTGTTTTAAAATGAACTTAAACACGTAAGGGTTTCAAAAAGTAAGGTAACAAGCCCAATTAGAGTAAATGCTTATTCAGGAAATGAAAAATTATATACAATGTAAGAAGGCACAGGTACATATTAATTATCTGCATAGTTATCATACTTATCGAGGTATTTGTTCCATCGATATACCATACCATCGAAACCAGCATCGTAGTAATCAGCGTCAAGACGGCTTTCTCAACCTCATCATCGGTTCTGAAATTCTAATCTATCAAGTGTTTTTTTAAAGGTCCGAAGGGATGGAAATTACTTGGTGCGAGGTCAGGACATAAACTAGGGTGGTCCAAACCTACCACCGAGAGAATACGCTCTTTCTTCATTTCACAAATCCTTTCTACCTTTGTCAAATTCCGTGAGTCACAACCACACCTGTCTTCGTGACATGATACTTGTACCCAGAGACGTCTTGACTTCTTGAGGCCCTGAGCCCCTACACAGATATAGACCCTGGGTCCCTACACAGATGTAGACTCTACCTAGGATGCTTAAAAGTAGACAGTACATAGCATACGTTGTTAAATACTTATACAAACGATAACCCGGAACCAATAAATGTGCATGACTTACAATCGCACAAACTGGCTCGATTGTCTGCCACCTTTTCACTGAATGAGTAATGATGGTGTATGGTGGTAGGCCAAGGCATATACATGGACAATGGTCATCACATATAGCCAGTTGACATATCTTCCGAAATTCTCAGTTTTTCGGAGAATGCAACCGCAAAAAACATTTGACCGCTAATCATGGTTTTATTAATGCTGAGTCGAGAACGAGACGTAGCTCCCATTGTGGCCGAGGCCCTAATCCCGGGCCCAGTTACAACAAAACCTTTAAATGTTCCCATAACCTTAAGCTCGGACGCATACCTTAAAACATTCCTGCTTGCACCGTACATTACTAATTGCCGATTAACTACAGCTAGAAATTTTTTTTAAAACGCAAAAACCGTAACATATTTTATAAACCATATGTTATTCCAATCGCAGACCATGTTTGCTCCAACGCAGTCATCATCTAACTGAGGTTTGTACATGTTTTTGGAGAACCAGCTCCCTCTACCGGCAACATTTGAATGCTAGGATCGTCTTTGTTATGTTCAGAGGGATTTTTATTCATATCGGTAATTTGCACACCCTTCAGAGCTCTTGTTACCCGACTTTTTGAAACCCCTATGTAAAGGGTGTTTTTTTTAGAGGTATAGAACTGTAAATTGCAATAAAACAACGATGTATTATTCGATTGACATGAATTTTTTTATTCGAAAGATAATCTTGTAGCATTACATTTTAAATATGATTTCTGGCATAGGACTGCCACGGCTGGCTCGGATGTAGTCCAATCTGGACGTCCAATTTTCGATGACTTTTTCCAACATTTGTTGCCGTATATCGGCAATAACACGGCAAATGTTGTCTTCCAAATGGTCAAGCGTTTGTGGCTTATCCGCATAGACCAATGACTTTACATAGCCCCACAGAAAATAGTCTAGCGGTGTTAAATCACAAGATTTTGGAGGCCAATTCACAGGTCCAAAACGTGAAATTAGGCGGTCACCAAACGTGTCTTTCAATAAATCGATTGTGGCACGACCTGTGTGACATATTGCGCCGTCATGTTGGAACCACAGCTCCTGGACATCATGATTGTTCAATTCAGGAATGAAAAAGTTAGTAATCATGGCTCTATACCGATCACCATTGACTGTAACGTTGTGGCCTTCATCGTTTTTGAAGAAGTACGGACCAATGATTCCACCAGCCCATAAAGCGCACCAAACAGTCAGTTTTTCTGGATGTAACGGTGTTTCGACATACACTTGTGGATTAGCTTCACTCCAAATGCGGCAGTTTTGTTTGTTGACGTAGCCATTCAACCAGAAATGCGCTTCATCGCTAAACAAAATTCGCTTATGAATATCGGGAACAACGACAATCTCGTTTTGGGCCCATTCGACGAATCTACACCTTGCTTGATCATATTTAAAATGTAATGCCACAAGATTATCTTTCGAAAAAAAAAAAATTCATGTCAGTCGAATAATACATCGTTGTTTTACCTCTAAAAAAACACCCTTTACATAACAAATGTTTAAATTTTTATAATTAATAATAAACAATTTTATTTTAAACTCGGATTTTACGTTACGTGTAAGGACTAATAGAAAGATGTGGCAGCGGTAGCCAAGTGGTTAAGCTCAAGGACTAATGGCTGACTTCATCGAGTCGCATGTTAGAGTCCTTGTGCCACTGAAAACCTATAGTGTAGATGAGTTAATGCATGTTAAATCTGTTTGGACTCTCACATTGACGCGGTAAAAAAACGAATCCATTAAAAGATTCCTGAAGAAAGAATCGAAGATTCCCTTCTTACCTTTTACTGTTTCATTACTTTAAACAGCTCACGGTAATGATGCTTTTATTTCCCAAATCTTTCGATTTCTTTGAGATTTAAAAAAATATATGAATATTTTTACCACATTAAAAAAAAGCGGAAGAATATCGTATTTTATTTTTGCTTCTAGTACTCGTATTATGGTTATTATTTTTAATATTTAATAATCTTATTCTTGTGCTCTATTTCCTCATCCTTGCAGCCTAGTGGAACTGGCAAATATAGGGGAAGGTTGCCAAGCCGTAAAATTATGCTTAATCCAATAATCTTAGTTCCTAAGGTAAGAATTTGCTACTGAGGCTATCTTAATTTTGACCTATAGTGTCTGAATTATTGCTATTGTTTTTCTTTATTAGATTAATGGCAATTTAGTACATGATTTTATATACATAATTTCACTGGATTCTTAGAATATATTAACCAGTTAATGATTAATTTGCATATGTTACCGTAGCGAGGAACAACTACGATCTTCCAAAACTATTTTCAATTAGTACTGGAGTTCAAAGACAAATTTTCATTTGCTTCTAATATGGAGAAAGCAATAGTTTACTCGTTTAGAAATTGGAATGAAATTTTATCCAAAGTTTTAATGGAATATTTGCTAAATGAAGGAACATTAAACCTTGAAATACGCGTAGAGAAACCCCATGTAAAGAAATAAATTTAAAAAAATTGAATATAGAAAATGGTCACACACATAATTAAAAACTTGACCTACTCGGAGGACTCTATAGCTATAACTAAAATCTGGAATGATTTGCAAATTTGTAGAAAGATAGTTCAAAGGATGGACAGAAATATTCCTCAAACAACAGCAACAAAAAAAAACTCAAAAAAAATTTTAGCTAGAAGAGGCATCACATCGAGGTACAAACAAGTATAAATACCAAAAGAAACATAGCTTAACTGTTACTATGTGTTTAGGGATGTGAAGCATAGTGTTCACAATATGGGCCCCATCATTAAGGGGAAAAATGTACAGACGAAGAACAGGAGTTCAACAGCTGATCGTCAGCTATTTGTCGCACATGCGTCGTTGTACAATTAGATCATTCAAATTTGCAACACTTCCCCCATAAATTTCTCTCTTTAAATACCTCAACCAAAAATTACAGGGCGAGTGAGAGTGAAAGATATTTACATCACACTACAAAGCTGTACAAGGGCTGTTGGCAAGGGCCCTCGTAACTTTGAACCATCGTCAAGTGATGAGGATGGCACCTGATCTGACACCCCTCTCCTTCCATGCTACACCAACGGGAAGCCCCCCTCCTCCTCTACGCAGCGGGTCTTCAACGATACTAGGCTCGAACTTATGACACGCCAGCCACGAGTCCGTTACCTTGAATGATTGGCTACCACGGCCAACAAAAATCACTGGGAGCAAGATCGGAAAAATGGGGGACCCAAGGAGTGGGAAATGAATGGCTAATCACCCTGTTAGTGGTAAAATGTCGCCACAAAAACGTCTGTACACTAAGACCGTTATGGGAAGGGGCACCATCCTGCTTAAAAGCGATAAACGCAAGGCTCTGCCGCTGTTGAATTTGCCATACGACGAGACTATTGATCATGTCACAATATCTGAAGGCCATTATGAAGCATGCTGCGGGACTAATTTAATTGTTTTATTCTATTAAAAAATAATCCGAGAATAAACTGGGTAGTGAACCCGCAGGCAGATGGCGAATCAGTGGACTTGCGTGAAAGGCATCAGGATTTGCCTCGGATCCAATTCAACAAAATTCTAGGTATTCATCATTTCGTTGAGATAAAAATTTACCTCTTCACTCCAAATGATGTTACAAAGCCAGTTGTCATTGACTTCAACTCAGTCCAGAAAATTTATAGAAAAAGATAAACGACGTTCAGATAAATGTCGGTAGAAATCATTTGTTGGTTGTTGCTGATCTTGCGCGGAAAATTGCACTATTTCTCAAAGTATCTTCTATACTGTTGCAGATAATATATAAGTGTTCCGACACTGCACGTCACTACCGATGCCATGATCATTCGTCAATGAATGCTTGACAACGGCCGTTGTTATCTCTGAAACAACTGATAAGCTTTCCCCGTCTACGACGTTGAATGCATTACGACTTAGTTTCTTTGAATCGATATATCACATATCTATCCCTCTTTATGGAGACATTGATCCGAGGTGCAACTTCTTTCGACATAAAAATGCAAGGATTGTTACTACCCGGTTTTCATAGAGCACTTTCGCCATTAACTTATGTTCTAGTAAATTAATAGCCGTCGTAACTCAAAGAAAGCTACTCATTCTGATCTAGTTCTTTTATACTCAGAACCCATGATTAAACCATTTTCTTATGCAAACCAGGTTGCTTTTTCTTTACTTGTAACTCCACAATTATCATTCTTTGAACAGTCATAATGCATCAAAATGTAAAAATAATAGTTTTAAATGCCACAATCTTTGAAAATAGGCTCCAATGCGTGTCTTTTCAAACGTTTTGGATGTAATTCGCCCTTATTAGACACTGAACTATTTTTTCCAGGGAATCTTTTGGACCAGTGTTACTCAACCTGCGGCCCTCTGGCCTTTTCTGAGTCGCCAGTCATGTCTCATTGAAAGAAAATTTATTATTGGAGAACAATGTATTAAAAATTTAGCGAGAAATTCTATCAATAAAGCAATCAAATTTGTCAATTTTGCTATCGATTTGCTTTTTTTAATAGTAGAATGGAAGCAAGAGGTTTGGTCATGGATGAATAGAAATCGAAACCATCCTATTACTCAATAAAAAATGCATGAAAGTAAACATTTTTTTTCTGTGTGTTTGATAGAAAGATTAATACGTATTAAAATAAAAGCCAAAATTAAATTTTGATATTTTTATCAATTTTGCTTTGTGCAATGTTGCTTTGGTCTTATAATAATGCTTTTTTCCCATATCCTCATATTGTGACCCGCGTGAAATACCTGTTATATGTATGCGGTCTGGCGGGAAAAAAGGTTGGGTACCCCTATTTTATAAACCATTCTTTGAATTGCCTACTAACAAATTTTAAAAATTAATCCACGCCTTTTAAGTATAGCTGTTACTGTTGAAGTGTGAAATCAGTTATATATATTTCATAGAATAACTAGGTATTTCATAAAATAACCAGACGTCAGTTAAAGTATATAAAATTATTGAATTCTATGTTTTAACTAGGTATTCTTTAGAATAACGGTTACTTGATCGTTAAAGTATGAAATACGGCCCTCGAAAGTTCTTCGAATCGGTTCTAGCTGCTTTAGGAAGGATTTTTCCGATTAAGAACTAGAGATGGCCGAATAAAATAACTGTACTCTAGATATCAGTTCAGTATATGTCAGCGAGAATTAATTTCCATTGAAGAAGTTCCAAATATTGACACAATGCTCCGATCTGTTGCAACAGCTCAAAGTTGCGGTACTGGGCAAGGATTTAAAAAGTACTCGTGTAAAAAAAAATGTGTAATTGTAAAAAGTGTGCTTGTTTCAAAAACAATAAGCAGATTAAATCTAAGGTGTTATAAGAGCAATCCTTGCTCTAATAAATAATGAAAAATAAAATAAAGGAAGCTCATAAAATTTAAATCAATATTCTCTTACATTTTTGTTTTAAAAAGTTCATACAATGTTTTTATGAAGTAACAGTTTTCCTTCCCAGCATGTATTTTTGTTGTGATAATATTTAAATATAATCTATTTTTGCAACATATTCTTCGTTTCCCTTTCTGTTTAACTAATGTTAGCAATATGAGCTGTAATAAATTATATCATCCTCTTAAGGGATAAAATGTATTTTTCGAGAGATTTCCCTTTCTGTTTTTTTCCCTTTCTGTATTTTTCGAGAGATTTCCCTTTCTGTTTAACTAATGTTAGCAATATGAGCTATAATAAATTATATCATCCTCTTAAGGGATAAAATGTATTTTTCGAGAGATTTCAGCTGTTTATGATGAATTAATTCATAAAATAGATTTGAAATTGTTTATTTTTCTCTTTAACTGTCCATCCCTAGTTATTTCATAGAATAACTAGATAAAGTATGAAATTTTTCATCTATTATATGCTTTAACTTACTCCTGAAGTCGATCCCTTAATGTCTTGCCTACCTATGAGTGTAGGAGGAATAAAAGCACAACCAGAAACTTTCATACTAACAATTATTTATTTATTCAAACACACTAATCAACAACAGTTTAACCTTTAAGTGAATGTCCTAGAAGTGATAGAGATAAAGCAATAAACATTAAGCGAAAAAGCACAAGTAACCATTTTAACTTAAACTAATCTATCGTTGATTACTAACCCCCAATCTTTTGTAAGGGCCAACCCCTTGGGTGCCCTTCTCCTAGATTATCAGCGTGAGCTAGAGGTGTAGGACTAAATGAAGAACCAGAGGCTGCCATTATCGTAATATTACTTTATTAAGATCTTAACTTAAACCAATAACAGATTAGGTAATATGAAATGTGAGAGAATCTACGGTGGTGAAACACACAATATATAATACCGAAATAACGTAACCCTAACCACTATCAATAACTAACTCGCCTAAACTCAATTTCAATGTAAACACAGATCCGAATATTAAAATGATAACTCCTACCTTAATGTCCAACGAAGCAGCAATCTACCGAATCCTAACTGAAGTTGCGGTTCACTGGCATGGAATTGTTCCATCTTGAGAAAAGGCTCTCTGCCACGGGTAACCTCTCTTGACTGTCACTTAACTTCTCGAAATACTCTTCACTCTTGCAACACGGACTATCGTAACGCTCCCCAAATGCCATCTCGCTTACTCTAAACTTATGTTATTTAAAAGCTTCCTAATTTGCACCTTTCATTCACGTTTTACTTCTCGGGTTGGTGGGAAAAGAATTGCCATTTATTCTGGCCCAAGAACCCAAAAGGACATGTTAATGAAAAAACGCGTGATCCCGTCACACACTAATTTAATACAGTGGCAAACACCGCTCTTAATCTTAAGCTGCGAAAATCTACTTTACTTTATCTCACCTGCATGGTGAATGTAACAGCTTCTCATCTCCTTCTACTATAATTACAAAAACTCAGACTTTATATAGTCGAACTAACCTATATATCAAGGTTTCTTTTTGAGTGGGATGGCGGGGAATTAAACGCGAATGCTAGCCCAAAGATTCCCCAAGAGGATTAGTGTGAAGGCCGCGTAAAGATCCATCACAAACTTACTTGTCTAGTTACTTCATGAAATACCTAGTTATTCTATGAAGTAACTGAATTGTACACTTTAAGGTATCCGACTACGTTCGGAACCGTGATTTTGCAAAAGCGCATAAATGGATACTTTTCATGATATTTAGTGTCACTTAGATTAGAATATATGTATAAAATTGTTTTAAGGACATTTTGACAAAAAAAAATCTATTTAAATATAATATTTTGGCGAAAAATTCACTTAGAATAATATTTTTTCCAATTGTTCTCCTTTTGTGAAAAATGGTTCTATTATAAAAAAATTTTGCCTGTATACAGCTCAGACCTCTCTACAGAGGCTCAACTAGAATTTTTGAAATATGTAACTTAGAAGTGGGTTTATTCATATTTTACGACAACAGAGGGGAGCAATTTTAAGAAAACAACGCCAATAATTATTTCAGTTGGTGGTAACTCTGAAAATAATGTGAATTTTTCAAAAATTCTAGTTGAGCCTCTGTAGAGAGGTCTGAGCTATATGCAGGCAAAATATTATTAAAATAGAGCCATTTTTTACAAAAGGAGAACATTTGGAAAAAAGATTATTCTAAGTTAATTTTTTGCCAAAATATTATATTTAAATAAATTTTTTTGTCAAAATGTCCTTAAAACAATTTTATGCATGTATTCTAACCTGAGTGACACTAAATATCATGAAAATCATCCTTTTATGGGCTTTTTTAAAATCCCGGTTCCGAACGTAGTCGGATACCTTAAGGGTAACATAGCTATATAATGCTCTGAATGCAAAGATCATATATGATTATAATAATTTTGCATATTATTACAGAGTCGAAAAAAATGTATTAAAAATCCTTTTTTGTAGTGGAAAATCTAAATGGGGTTTCACTCAAACACACTTTAAGAATTAAATACATACCCGCGAGGAATAAATACTTTAACATTTTTAAGGTTAAAAATCAAAATTTAAAAAAATTCTCGTCCATAAAGTAAGAGATTTTGAGTGTACAAGATACTTCATTAAGAGCTTTGCATGTGTATTTGTAAAATAATATAAAAAATATTAATCTGAGCGTGAGAGACAGAGTCTTGATCCCAACCGGAGTCCCTAATAGCCGATTAATTCAATAAACGTTGATTAAATTAAATTTCGAATCATGAATTCGTAATTCTACGAAAGAATTAGATTGATAAATGATCAACAATTTAATAAAAGTACCAAAAAAATTTTTTGAAACAATTTTACATTCAGAAATAATTGTTTTCGCAATTTGACTACCATAAAATCAAATTGCTAGATTTTTTTCTCTAAGCTGAGGAAATCGAGCTTTAGTTATAAGATATCTAGCTATACAAAATAATCAATTACTCATGAATAAAAAAAATAAAGATAAAAAAAAATTATGCAGAATAATCTCATATCCAAAATCAATTGTTTTATCAGCATACAAGATATAAGTCTATGTCTATATAACTCTCTATTTTACTGAAACCGAACTTTAAATCATGAGTTCCATTTCTTCAAAAAAAAATCAGATTTATCATCATTAGCATTGCAGACTGGAAAAGAAGTGTATCTTGGACACAATTTAAATCAAAAAGAATATAACCGTTTATTAAATAAAATATTCATTCCATTACCACTGGAACTAAATTTTGAATCATTATACCAAATTTCCAAGAGCATACTGGTTACTCGTAAATATATTATAGTTTGAAAAAACTAAAAAACACGCTTTTATAGTTTTAATCGAGCTAAAAAGTAAAAAATAATTCTTAATATAAGAATAAAATGATTAACGAGAAAATTAATGTCATTGTGGTAAAAGCATGGGGTGCTCGATGTAAATGGTTATAATTTCTTACTAGTTCTATTCCGAAATGCGGAGTTAGTGTAAAAATATAGTGCAAAGCACCCCACACGCTTTTACCGCAAGGGCATTAATTTTATCTTTAAATCATTTTATTTTTATATCAAGAATTATTTTTTTCCTTTTTTGTTCGATTAACTATAAAAATGTGTTCTTTAGTTTTTTGAAATGTAATTTATTTTTCATTTTTTAGTTCAATTTACAATAAAAGCATATGTTTTTCTCTCTTTTAGTTTTTTAAACTACCCTTTATTCATTGCGTCTTTTTTTAGAATCTGTAATACCCATTGGCATCCTATCAGTGCGTCGATTCGGCCTGGTTTGCAAAATGTAGGATCAGACAAATGAAGGAAATCTGGAAGAGCTAAGTTTGAAATATTTAATACGGAAGAAGATGTAAAGTCAATGACATTTTTCACTAAAAAGAGCTCAATATTCTTTCTAAAACTTGTATCAGCATTAGACATAAAAGTACACGTTTTGAATCGAAAAGTTTGTGAGAAATTAATTAATACAGTGACTTCTGAATCAATTTTCAGCTGTTTGGGGCAGACGCCAATTCTGGAAATGGGATCTGGAATTAGTCTCAAAATCTGGAAATGGGTCGTTAAACCTGATCAGGACAATGGAACAAAATTATTAAGTTGTTGTATAGTCATCGGTCCTTGACAAGTGTGCAAAGTTTCGAATTAATCTGATCTTTCATAGTGGGTGAAAATCGAGTTCAAATATTCCGTTACATACAGGTGAAGCTTATAAAAGCGTGTAAAAAAATGTAAAAAATGATGTCTTTAAGATTCATAAACAGTAAATGATTTCGCCAACCTATTTATCACAAAATTAGCGGGATTCGTTCCGGAGTTGCTGGAACTTTGAATCAAGTACTACAGGTTCATAAAGGAACCAGAATGGCTATCCTTGACTTAACTGGAGAAAGAAAAACACATATTTAGGACAATTCGACATTCTCTCTCAGAAGAGATATAATTCTACTCTAAAATAACAATTCCAGAAACAATTGAATCTACTTAATCTATCAAATGTCGTCCCCAAGTTGCTGAAGTTAAATAATAAGTTCTAGTTTCTCAAAGGAACCAGATTACTCATCATCAATATAAAAGACCAGTGGAAAAGGTGCCTTTGGAAAATAATCTCGGCAGCCAACCGTTTCATTTTAAGCATACCCACTACAGGATCAATTCATTCTCAAGTTGTTGGGGCCTGTAAATGGTTATTGTTGTTCACAATGTGGAATGGTTTAGTCATGGCATCATTAGCAATAATTACTGTTTATGGTTCCTGACCCGTAAGGGGGATGATAGAGATAATGCAGTTTGACTCGCAAAAACACGTTCAAGGTCGGCTTTGTTTTGAGTCGCGTATTGTGTGACAGGATTGCGTGTGCAATGTTCGGATAGAGTTTGGTGCAGCAAATAGACACAAAATCGTCGAGCGTGACTTGCATAAACTTGTCGGATTTTTAAATCATAATTTCCAGAAGAGTTTTTAAAAATTTACTTTAGGAGTTTCTCATGCAAGAATTAATAAGAGCTTCACAGAAGGATGATCAGTATTAATATTCGGAAGTCTCCTAAGACCTTCTGAAAGAATTCAGATTTTGCAAAAGAAATCCTTCCATTGTTAACAATATAGGCTTAACTAGATTAAATACCCGGTGTTATATATACGTGGTAATTGGGCGCTTTATTTTCTTTTCTTTCAGTAAAAAAAACTTTGTTCTTGTATTAAAATATATATCTCAGAAGAGTTTTTAAAATAAAATCTCTATTCATTTCATCTTATCCCTAAATAAAATAATAGAATGCATACAAAATAAACCTTTTTACTGGTTTTGCTCTTATTTCTTAGAATAATTTCTCAAAACTCTCCAATTTGTGAGAACTTGTTAAACAATACAGCAATTTGAGCTTAGCAAAAGGGTGGAATATTAATATAATAATGATTTTAATTTTTGTGGAAAAAAAAGGCATTAATTTTCAGTTCTTCCGCACAATTTATAGTTATACAAAAATATTTCATTTAGAATAATAAAAGGAAAATACGAACATAATGACGATTCACAATATTATCAAAATTAGTTGGTTTCAAAACAATCCAAGAATGAAGCTAAATTGAAACGAAAGAATTTGTAGGCTTAGATACTAAAATGGAAGCCGTAATGTCTTAAAATAAAGGATAATCTGATTCCACTTCCAGATACTTTGTGATTTCTAATTAAGTATGAATCAAAATAATACATTAAGCTATACAGGTAAAAAAAACTGCATATTTTTAAGGTACGTTCGGAACCGTGATTTTGCAAAAGCGTATAAATGGATAATATTTATATTTAGTGACACTTAGATTAGAAAATGTATATAAAATTGTTTTAAGAATAGTATTACAATAAAAAATTATTTAAGTACAATATTTTGACAAAAAATGAACATAGAATGACCCATTTTCAAAATATTCTCCTTTTGTTAAAAATGCTTCTATTATAATAATATTTTGCCTGTATATAACTCAGACCTTTGTACAGAGGATCAACTAGAATTTTTGAAGTACATAAGAAGTGGGTTTATCCATGTTTTTCGACAACAGAGGGGAGAAATTTTAAGAAAAAAACGCCGATAATTATTTCTGAAAATAATGTGAATTTTTCAAAAATCATAGTTGAGCCTCTGTACAGGGGTATGAGCTATATACAGGCAAAATATTATTATAATAGAAGCATTTTTCACAAATGGAGAACATTTTGAAAAAAGGTTATTCTAAGTTAATTTTTTTTTGTCGAAATATTGCATTTAAATCATTTTTTTTTTATCAAAATGTCCTTAAAACAATTTTATACATGCATTCTAATCTAAGTGACACTAAATATCATAAAAATTATCCATTTATGCGCTTTTTTAAAATCCCGGTTCCGAACGTAGTCGGATACCTTAAGTGAATTTTTATGAGTGATTCAGAAAGAGGTTTTAGAAAAATATGTATAATTTCTTTCTTCTCTTTCTGTAATATAAATAAGTTCAGGTAAAAAAAGAGTATAGTTTGTGTAAATAATTTTCTTTTTTTCTGTCTTTATTTTATCTTTACCTGTGTGTTATTTGTTCAACATGATTTAGATAACTGCACAAGGTAGAACCTGGTATTCTAAGAAAATTCTATCAAGTTTAACGACAAAGGGTGATGGCTAAAATATCACTCGCGGAGTTTAGTTGGTCTGAATAAATATCGCTCTATAGTATGAGTGACCAGCCCGCGGCACGCGTTATACAGTGTAGCACGGCGAAGTTATAACAGTGGCACGCAAGTATTTATTGAAAAATTTTAAAAATTGAAAATAAAACATTAAAAAACACTTTTTACAATTTTATTAAAATGCAGTTATGTCAGACAAAAAAATAAATAAATAAAACCCTCAAAATTTATTTTAAATTCACTAAATTAAATTACAATAGAAAGCTATGATGTAGAGAACAATCCATTGTGTTCGCTGGTATTTCGCTCATTAAATTTTGGTACTTGAGGGAGTATGTTTTAAAATATTTGGAAGAAAACAATGAACTGCCCTGTGAGTGCTTGCTACTCAAGAATGAAGTTTGGATTTAGCTTTTCCTACCGATATTATGGGGCATTTAAGTAACTTAAATTTAAGATTATATTCAGGGAAAAGATTGATCTTTATCCTAATTGGTCATATATCTTTTTGTGTGAGTAAACTTATGCTTTTTTTTGTTTAGGTTTTGGAGAAAAAGGATTACACATTTCATTTCGATGCAGGAGCTATTTACGAAAGTTAATAATGCTCCGAGCTATGATATATTTAAAATTTAATCTCCACTTTGCAAGATTAATTCCGCACGTGGCTTGATGATTTGCAAGATGATAAAAAAGTACTCATCTTTTCATAAACCCCTTTTTTAATTTCTCTGCAAGACGTTAATTGTTACCTACCTGCTATCGAAATCGAAATTATTGTGACCTATAGCCCCATACTACACTGAAATGCAAACGTGAAGAACTTATTTCATTTAAAGTGATCCGAATAATACTGAATTTTGAAAATTTGTACCAGCAATTAATTTTTCCAAATTAAAATGATTTGGCTGTAAGATATTGTTATAAATTTGGATCAAGATATGTTTGCGAACAAATTTTTTCTATAATGAACATACTAAACCAAAATATCGCACAAAATTAACTGATAACAATCTAACCTAAAACAATTTAATTTTGTCAGTATTTTTAAGAACTAATCTAATAATCCTAATTCGTAAATCCCACTCTTAGTGGATATCTACTGAACAAAAGAAACATGTTTTGCCATATTTCAGGTCTGTAGGTTTGATAGCTTAAAAACGGAAATTTTTGTCCTCGTTAACGCCCCTGTAAAGGGTGTACTTTTGCAAACACGTTCTTAACGGATCTCTACTCAACAAAAAAAAGAATAGTGTCTACAAAATTCCAAGTCTGTTGGTCTAATAATTCCGCAGATTTTGTGATGAATGAATAATTCAGAGACTGAAACTTGTTTCTCGTTGTTTGTACAAGCGGTTATCAAGGTAATAGAAACACCTCTGAATAAAAGTGCCAGTTTTTTTAATGCACTTCGTAAGAATTAAAGTACAATAATAACTAGCAGGGTTTTTTTCAGTCTCTACTATTAGTTCACACTCTCTATGTATTTATTTTCATTAGTTAATAAAATACATTTTAAAGCACTCAATTGAGCTAAAATTTTATATACACGATTATTTTGGATGACAATACAGTAATTTACTTATAATTAATAAAAATTAATTGATTAAAACTAATTATTCAAAGAATTACAAATAAAGCCACGTTGGCATCATTTTTGGCGACTTGTGTCAAAACTTGAAAGGGTTTTTTTCTCAAGTTTTAAAGCATTCAGTTGAACTGAAATTTTATATGCCCGATTGTTTTGGATGGCAATACGATACTTTAATGATAATTAATGAAAATTAATTACCACTTAATGTTGTGATTCTGTCATATGTATGTACATATTTATATTAATTGTAGCTATTTAATAAAAAGTAGCTAAAATAAAATTTTTCTTTGTTGATCTAATTAGGAATTGACTTAAATTTTTTTTATATTACTTGTTTTGTATATAAATAAAAATATATATATTCGAGTAGTATGTGGTAGCTTTATTGAAGTTCTGTAAGTCTTGGATATTTTTCAAAAGCGTAAAATATCGCAGCTGTCAGATTTCAAAGAGGCCAAATTGTAGGAACCCATCTGTGACGAATCTGTACGGAACCTTTCCACTAATCTTCTTAGGCGTCTTTTGGGGGAATATAAATTCGCGTTTATTTCCAATCAACTCCAAAAAGATGAACGGGATATTCAAATTAGATAAGGTATTTAAGTCGAGCGTTGTGAGATAGCAAAGTAGAGGATGGAAGGCTATTGAGCCAGCAACTTTAAACGCATTTTTAGAAGATTCAAGGAGATTAGATTCGTGAAGACGTCGTGCTGCTAGACGTACCAGAAAGCTGATATAAGCCAGCGGTAAATATAGTTTACGTACGCTTAAAATAAGCGACTTAGTTAAAGTTAATGAAAGTTAAGAATTCGAGTACGTGTATTTCTCGGATCTCCTATTTCGGTAGACCTTACTTAATCTTGAGCTTAATAATTAATTAATTGCATTATTAGTAATTTAATTTAATATAAAGGTAAATCCCTTTAAGTGACGTAACATAATAGTATTATATGTTATCAGAGATTTTTTGAGAAAATTATAATAATAAATAAATATTATTATTATTCAAAATGGCTCTTAGTGATTCTTTGTCTCAAATTAATCTTTGTGTTCAAAGTGAGACCCAGGGGGGTCTCCACACATCTAATTGGAGCAAGTTTGACCGAGACATCCCAACTTTTAGAAGATTCGAGAAGTACAGTGTCTAAAGTCATGATAGCATGCACACAACCCCACAAGACAAGCTCGGCTAAAAAAAATAGTGGGTGGAAAGAAAAGCTCAGTGAAAGAAACCGACGAGTATGGAAGCGGATTGCTATGTCTAAAAAGCGAGTAACTTCAGCAAAAGAGACCGCAGAGCTCAATCAGCATCTGGATTCTCCAGTGTCAATGATTACAGTTTGAAGACACCTTCATAAATAGAACATTTACGGTAGATCAGCAATATTATCCAACCATTTGTCACAGATGTTAATGCCAAACGTCGTCTACAGTGGTGTCACACTCATAAAACCTGATCGATTGATAAGTGGAAGCAATTACTATAGTCTGACGAATCGTCCTTCACACTTTTCCCTGCAATAGGACGGGTGCACATTTGGAGGACACTTGCACAAGTGTATAGTCGTGGTTGTCTCCTTTCAACTGTCAAGCATGGAGGTAGATACGTTAATATATCGGCAGCCATGTCGTGGTTTCTTGCTCTGAAAGGAAGGATCACTGGGGAGATGTTTAGAGAAATTTCAGCTGATCAGATCCATCCTACGGTGCAAACTTCGTTTCTTGCAGGAGATGGAATTTTCCAGAATGATAATTGTCATTGTAGCGGGAATTGTCTAATCATGGCTTGATGAACACGAGGATGAAGTTGAACATCTACTTTGGTCCGCACAGTCACCCGACCTCCAATATAATTGAACCGCTATGGTCTATTTTAGAGCGTTCAATACGGAATCGATATCCTCCACCAGCATCCCTCCCAGAACTTTCACAATATCTCCATAAAGAATGGTACAATGTTCCTTTAAACACTTTCAGCACTTGTATGAATCGATTTCTAGGCGAATCCAAGTTGTATTACATGCCAAAGGTGATATTACACCATACTAATAAAGGATTCTTTATAAATCTAAGATGTTTCCATTATTTTGTAATAACCACTTGTATATAAAAAAATATTAAGCAAATGAAAATTCACATGCCCTTTTTAAATCATGCAAATAAAATTGCAAACTCCAGTTTAATATTTGATATCCACGAATGCCAAATATTATTGAAATAATTAATTTCATCAGTCAACCGTGATGATTGGTTGTTAGACCTGTACTTTTCATTGGATACAGCAAAAAGCTTAAGTAAATAAGAACTTGCAAGAACAAGATAATTTAATAATCGATGCTTGTGATTCCATGAAAGCTTTTAATTAGGAAATGTGGTTATTTCAGTGCCAACTTAGAAATAGTAATGCTCAGTATTTTCCTTTGTTAAATAGCTTTCCAACTTAAGAATTTCCCGAAATATTCTGACGAAACAAAGGAGCTTATAATTACGTTTAACAGTCGTTTCTCAGAAAATATTTCAAATATTTTCATGCCCATTTTATGTTGACGCGTGAACAGCGTTCCTGAAAATCTGAGAATGGAGTTAAAATTAAGTTACAGTGCGGCAATGAAATGAAACAGAATTTTGCGTCCACATCAAAAATGAATTTTTATAATAATTACATTATATTTGAGAGGCCTTCCAACTTAAGATATTCTGCGCTAAGTGCTTTTGGATCCACGTATATTTGTGTCGCATATTTTTACCGGAGATGAAATTTACGAAGAGAGTTCATCACGTGCTTCATTAACTGATGCCAATTTAGAAAAACAGCTAAGGTGGACCATGTTGATGCTGATGTCGCGTCCATGACGACACCAAATCAAACTATACCATGAGCCTAGATGACTGTTCTGGAAATCTATTGTGTCCGTCATAGCCTAGTGGGGAAGGCAACGGACTCGTGGCCGCCGTGTCATAAATTCGAGCCTAGTACCACTAAAGACCCACCATGTACGGGAGTGATGTACGTTAACTCTGTCGAAGCTCAAAAGTCCTCCCGCTGGTTTGGCGTGGAAGTTAGGAGAGAGAGGGGAGGAGGTATCGTCCTCGTCCTTGCCGATGATTCAAAATTACGAGGTCTGTCGCCAAAATCTCTCGGGTAGCTGAATAGAACGACGTTAATATTCACTCAATCACTTCGGCGACCTGTTAAATATTATTCTCGTAAAGGTTTGTTGACGAAAACAGGACCCCTATTGTTTGTAGTGCAATAAGAATAGATGCACAGTCAAAAATATGAGCATGTATTAGCTCTGTATCCGGACAGTTATCAAAATTCATGTAAGTTTTTCTACACCATCCCTATCAATCTTCATCCCTCTGTAATGACCTGTTCTTAGCCTACAAATAGTCTTTGTTATAAGGATGGCTCCACTTATATTGAAGAGTGCCATGTTGATTATAAATATAGAATTACAAAAAATAAGTGAAGTAAAGGATGAACAAATACCTCAGTAATAACTCCAGTGTTAAATATATTTAACCCTGGAGTATAACACAGTACAGTAGCGCACACAGGAATTTTTCAAGGGGGAGTCTGAGGTCGAAAGTTCACCATTCTTGTATCATGCTCTTTTTGATTTTGTCGATTTTCGGGAACAAAATACAGTAAAAAAACTAATTATTGAATAACTAATTAGCATTAATTAATAAAATTATTTATTAATAACAAATACTTAATTAAACTTTTCGTACTATATGCATAGAATTATAATCAATCGGGAAAAAAATCAAGGGATTTGGGGGGGTCCGGATACCAGGACCCCCCACCCATGTGCGCGCCACTGACACAGTATATTATCTAAAGTGTGGTCTGCAGTAACGTTGCGCGTTAACAAATTGGCCTGTGAAACTATTTGTATGGCCCAGACCTGATTTAGAATATCATAATTTGTTAAATAACGAGGACTGCACTTAAACAGAAATGGTTTTTCATTAGAAAATTATGTAATCGTGATCATCGTTGCCACAAAAGCCCTGGGTGGCCCTTGTCCTTCGCCAGAACGTTTTTCCAAACAGTTTTCCTCGTCGCCAGTTCTTGCCAGTTTCATACCCTTATGATCTTGATATCAGTGTTAATGGAATCCAGCCATCGATGTCTTGGTTATATTCTAGTTCTACCAGTGACGTAACGGAGAATATTAGGCTCCCCTGCAAAGTCAGGTTTTGGGCCCCAAGCCGGATCCTATAAAGGGTACGTACTTGGCATCAGACAGGCTGGGGGCCCTAGAATCCTGCTCCTCCGCGATGCAGGGGTCGTGGGTATGTACGTTACGCCACTGAGTTCTACCATCTATTTGTTTATATATGAAGATCTTATCTGTTGGTGGGCTCTTAGTATCGAAAGTTTGGCTAGCAGTTTTCGGTACAAAGGAGTTTTTACGGTTTACAGTTATTAGCCCCACACCCAACCCCGAACCTGGAGAACCAGTCCCCTGAAATAATTCCCAGGTGACGCTGGGTACACCTTTTAGTCGCCTCTTACAACATGCAGGAGCTACGTTTGGGCTATTCTTTCACGCCCGGTCACTACACGGGTGAGTAATTTCTATAATAAATATTATTAAAAATTAAACTGTTCATTTTATAAAAAAAAAACTTATTGATCCCTTAATAACAAACATATTGCTGATTTCCCTCTCATGATGCTCAACCATGAAATACGACTAACAAAATATTCCTTTTTAAATTCAAAATCTTTTGGTTTGAAATTATTCCTTCACGAGATTAAAAACTGAAAGTGAAAATTAAATCTTCAAGCAAATTTTTTAAAAAAAAAAAAGTGCGTTCTAAGATTAAAATTGTTTGAAAGAATAGCAATGTGGTAAAGACGAAAGAAGTATAACTTATAAGAAACAAAAATGTTAACATTATAACTGAAAAACTAAAACGTTTAAAAAGAAAAATTCGCCATCGGAATGATATTTAAAGGGTGGGGGTGGGGGATAAAATAGTCAAATCATCGAGCTATATTATGAGTTGATTTTTTCAGCAAATCTTATCTACTTTTTATTTCTTGTAAAAACGCACCAAAATTTAATCAATTTTGTGATAAACTTCGATTTCTTATTCCCTAATTTACGTAATAGGCTTAGTTACAGATAAAAAATAGAATCACTCTTGATAGTGCAGTCTCAATACAATTTAGTATACGTGCGAAAACTTTGTTTCCTGATTTCACATGAAAAACGATAAAGAATTTGTTCTTAAACTTTTTCTTTGCTTCTGTATCGTTTAATTTAAGGAACTCTCTTTGATATTGTGCTGGTAATTTAAGAATTACTTTTATAGTAATTAAATTTTCAATAAAAAATATTGGATTCTATTCTTTCAGTTTTCAGATTGTTTAACATTTTTTTATTCAAAAATATTAACAATTACAAAAAAGGGAGAATATTTTAAACTTTCCAAAAAACTTTAAATTTAATTATAGTTTTTAAACTGAGATTAAAAATTTCGGTCATAGAATTTCATTCAAAATAATGAAAATGCCACATATTTATGAGTAAGTTAGACATTACGAAATATTTTTGCAAACACCTGAAAAAATTAAATAATCCGGAATAAATAAGTACAACTAAATCAAGTTCTTTATCGGAGACACTTTCTAAGCAGTTATCAACCAAATTCCAGAAATTGCTCTTAGATTTGAAATCGACCACCTTTTAAAATAGTTCACTTACAAATCGCATTTTTAAAATTTTTTGAAGCCTGGTAAAATTGTTTTAATATACTTAATACTTCAAACAAAATACTTGTTTCCAGAAGCCACACCCTCACTCAAAATGGACTTAAAATTAAATCATCTATTCAATTATTCATTTGAAAGCTTTTAATTTGAGATGTAAAATAAAAACAAGCTTCAATTTGAAGTAAGCAGAATAATAATTAATAAAAATAGGATGTGTACATTACAATTAAATTAATATTTAAATTAGTAATTTCTTTTAACCATTAACGTGTAACATATTGAGTGTTTATTTCCCCCATCGGCGTTGTACTTAGAAGTTACACGAAGAAAAAAATGTATGGCGATAGATTTCATAATTTAGAGCCACCGCGTCAAGTCAAATACGTTCGACGTTTACCAAAATAAATCCACAAGAAATAAATACTACAAGTGAAAGTGCATTTATTCCATCCTTTCGACAATGACCTAGAACATAATGTTTTAAATTAGAAAACGCACTTCACTTCAGTTCTTATATTTGCATTAAAAAAAATTGGGGAAAATGAAGGCAGTTTTTCGCTGCAAAAAATATAACCACTATAAAAGAAGGGAAAAAGTACTCTTAACAAAACAACAAATATGTGACAGCAATTCTCACATATTAGAAAGGGAATATTTTTTTTAAATAAATCATAGTTTAAAAGACTAAAAAAAAACATCCTTTTATAGTTAATCGAACTAAGTTGTAACTTAATCTTTTAGTCGCCAAATTTAGAAATGAGATCTGAAATTAGTCGCCATATGCGGGATGGGATCTGTAAATGGGAAATTGTTCATCCTGATGATCCTGATCAAGACAATGGAACAAAATTATTAAATTATTGTATTGTCATCGGTATTGGACAAGTGAGCAAAATTCGAATTAATTTGACCTTTTAAAGTGGGTAAAATTGCGTTCAAAAATTCCACTACATACAAGTGAATCTTATAAAAGGGTGTTAAGAAATGTCTAGATTTCTTAGATATTTTTTACCGGTTATTAAAAATTATTATTATATCGCATGGAAATTTTTTTTTAATTTTGTCATATAAAAGCTTTACTAATGTAAAAATCTTGTTTAGTTTTTATTTAAATTAGCTTATATTTTGCCTTTCGGACTTTCTTCGATTTTTGATTCTTCGAAATAAATCAAATGAGACATAGTAATTTACTACAAAATTTCTATCAGCGTCTTAATGAATTTTTGATTTTTCTTGAATTAGAAGTGATATTAAATGCAGTGAAAATGTATTACTTTATTATAATATTCTAAAACTAAAAATATAGAGGAGAGAGATAGAGAAAATAAATACGTTAAAAATGAATTTGCAAATTTTTGTATGAATAAATCATGTGTTTCTAATTTTTCCATTTCTTTTAATATTAATTTCTCAGAATTAAAGGCGCAGTAAATTTCTATATTTGAATAGTATTAATACCGTTATAATTTCTATACTTTTTTGAAAATTTATTTCACTGATATCTCCTCAGATCCTAGTTCAAATTTCAGTTTGAATTTTTTGAATTTCTTGCAAAAAAACAAACATGAATTACAAAAACATATAACAAAATGTATTTATATTCTCCTCTACTTGTTTCTTTGCATTTTGTGATTTCATTTAACTCTTTTTATTTTAGAACTGTCATTTCTTAATTTGACAATGTCATGTCTTGATTCTGCATGCAATTTCTTAATTTTCTTTTTATTCATTAATGTTATTTCTTTATTTCTAACATAGTCAAAGGTCAGTTAAATGTAACGTAACACACCACGTAATTTGGAACAATGATCAGATGATTCACTCCGCCTTTTTCAACCACATCACTCCAAAGTGGGGACATACAGCCTCGACAGATTTAAATCTCGCTACATAATCTTTAAGGTATCCGACTATGTTCGGAATCGTGATTTTAAAAAAGCACATAAATGGATAATTTTCATGACATTTAGTGTCACTCAGATTAGAATACATACATAAAATTGTTTTAAGGACATTTTTACAAAAAAAAATTTGTTTAAATATAATATTTTGGCAAAAAATTAACTTAGAATAATCTTTTTTCCAAATGTTCTCCTTTTGTAAAAAATGGGTCTATTTTAATAATATTTTACCTGTATATAGCTCAGACATCTCTACAGAGGCTTAACTAGAATTTTTGAAAAATTCACATTATTTTCAGAGTTACCACCAATTGAAATAATTATTCGTGTTTTTTTCTTAAAATGTCTCCCCTCTGTTGTCGTAAAATATGAATGAAACCATTTCTAAGTTATATATTTCAAAAATTCTAGTTGAGCCTCTGAACAGAGGTCTGAGCTATATTCAGGCAAAATATTATTCTAATAGAAGCATTTTTCACAAAAGGAGAACATTTGGAAAAAAGATTATTCTAAGTTAATTTTTTGCCAAAATATTGTATTTAAATAAAAATTTTTGTCAAAATGTCCTTAAAACAATTTTATGCATATATTCTAATCTAAGTGACACTAAATATCATGAAAATTATCCATTTATGCGCTTTTGAAAATCACGGTTCCGAACGTAGACGGATACCTTAAGATTCATACTATCCCCCTTTTGTTTTTTAATTTTATACAAATTTTGAAACGACTATCATCGATATTATATTCTACGGGAGTGTGAGTGAATGTTAAAAGTGGAACGCACTATTTAACAGAAGGTAGACTGCAACAAAGAACTATACGCGAGGTCTCTCCTTTTTAATTTGAGTTTTCTTCCATATAGCCAAACTGGCACCTTAAGCTACAACAACTCCACTATGTACATAAACGTCCCTACAGATAGTACATAAATAGTCAGGCATATAGAGGATAGGAAATGTCTGGACAATTTTTGTTTATTTCCAATGGCCAGGGTAACAGAAGACCACTACACCACAAGGGGGTAGGAACAAAAGAAAAACAGACAAAATAAACAAAGTAAAATAAAAAAAAATGGCGAGAAAAGTCTACGAACCCAATAAGACCCAGCTTGCCTATAAAAGTCGCACAAAGAGGAGCCCTTTAGGGCTGGACAGCGGCGAATGTGGTCTCAGCATCCATGTCTTCCCGAAAATCACAGAGCACGCAGAAAGGGACCTGTGCAACATGAATTCTATGCAGATGTTTCAAGAGACAGTCGAGTCCAGCGGTCAGACGAAACTCGGCAACTGCTTTACGTCTTGGTCATATGGGAAGATCTTTAAGGTTATTCCACCAGATCTTATTGGAATTTCTCTCAGCGTATTGTCTTGAAGAGAGATAATTTAAATTTTTCTTAATGATACGCTTGCCACTGGTAAAAAGTGTCTGGACAATATTGCTGAGTCAATTAGTGCCTGGATTATAGTCACTTAGTTATATTGAGGATTAGCAGATCTAGGAGGATTTCTCCTTGGAAATTTTTAGAAGATGCATTTCATTTCAGATAAGTAAGCATTTATTCTTATACTTTAGCTTGCCTTGTGCACATATCGCGTAAGCTCTAGCAGGGCCGGCGCTAGTAGTTTCGCCGCCCCGGGCAAAGAAGTAAAATGCCGCCCCTTTATAACAAAAATTAAAAGAGATAACCTAAACCCTTTCCATAGTTAATGATAAAATAAAACATGAGCAAAAAAATTGCTATCAGTAATGTTGAAGTTTTGATTAGCAAAAAATACTGATTTTTTAATTTATGTTTTTGGCACTAAATTAAAATTAGGGTTGCACCCAAAAAAAGAAAAGAGTCATTTCTAGTGTATAATTATGAAATACAGATATTAAAAAAAATACTAAAACAAATTATAGAGCCACTAAATATTAAAACTTAATTACATATTAAAAATACGTTTAAACCGAGAGTTAAACTCTTAAAAGAGTTTCTTTCTTACTTTTAATTCTGAGATTTTTTTATAATTTCTTTAACATTAATTTCTTCAGCCAGTTCATGTTCAATGGCTATTGTCTCGCCGTTTAACTGATCCTCGGTAGTTGTGGAGTGTAAAAAAATTTTAATTAATTTTAATTTGGAGAAACTCCTTTTCCACATTCCACACTTATTGGGAGAGTAAGCGATATCTTTAAAACTATACTAAGATTTGGGGAAAATCCAGATTCGATAAGAATTTTAAAATCTCGATTGGACTTTCTTTTTTATTTAGCAAAGCCAAAATCGCTACTATCACCAGGTCCAGCGCGTTTATATCTGATGAATTCCCATCAGTTAATACTGCTTCTAGATCTTAACAATACTTAAGTTCGTCGTTTTGAGAAGTATCTTTTAAATCACGAATATTGTATAAAAATTGAAAATAGTTGCTGTCGGTACTGATCAAATCAAACCTGGATTCAAATGCATTGATAGCTTTATCTAATGTGAAAAAAAACCGCTGCCTTATTTTTCAAAGTAGGATCTTCTATCGGATCATCTCGTGCCTCATTGTCGAAATTAACATTCCTTCTTCGAACTGTATGACGTGGCTGGGTGAGCTCAAAATAAGCCGGTATGTCAATTTCGTCGGCGAGTTCTCCAGCATCGCAAAGCATTTCCTTAAAGGCTGTGTCAGATCCAAGATCCCTGAAAAAATCTTAAAATTTTTTCAAGAGCTCTATAGCAGATGGTAAATCATAGTCTTCGGTCTATAAGAGCTTACTTATAGGATTGATACAGTTTAAGATTTTATACCAAATTATAATGCAGCATAAGCACTTAAATTGTTTAACACAACTTAATAGTCCAGAATCCTCAACTCTTATAGAGTTGTCAATCTCCGAATTAATACAAACAGCATGCAAAGCGTCGTATACCCCTCCCACTTCATACCTTAGTGGTTTTAATGCGTCTATTCGGCTTCCCCAACGATTTTGTTTGAAATCACTTATCTACTTTATAAATTGTGTTCTTAATATTTTTATTTCTTTAATGCACATTCTGTTTTCACTTTAATTAAATAGTTTTATACTAGGAACACACACAACAACAACAAAATTGTACATATATTCTTTCACATTAATTATTGTTCTGTAACAATAGAATTTAATTAAATCCTTTTTCTGTTGCTTTTTATTAGAAATTTCTTTCATAATTTTAACATTCATATTATTGCCTTTTTTAAAGCTTTTAAATATTGCTATAGATTGGAACCCATTATTACTAGAATTTTTTTCTTGAATATGCATACTAACGCTTTTAAACCTTCTCACAATCGCGAAAAATACATTTTAAAGAATTTTTGAGAAATATAATAGTAAAATGAAACAGTGTAAATATAAAAACCGACTTTTTAATTTTTAGTGCACCAGTGTTCTACGGAACATTTTGATTAAAAGCCTCTCGTTTATGTTTTTGGTTGAGTGGTTATGTTCTGAAACGTTTTTGGTAAAATATTGAAATAGGAATTGTAAGGAACTACTGCCTGCACCTGGCAACAGGTCGAACGAGAGACGATATAGAGAAAAGGATCTGGCAACGACGGAGGAAAAAAAAGGTCGGAACGGGAGAGAAGAGGGGGTGACGAAGAAAAGCTGGGGTCGTGAAAAGTAGACACGGCTGAACGATGTATCGTAATCCTGTAACATCTCAATATATTCTTGATTTTAAGAAATGTCCCATAGAAGGTATGGAATAAACAGTGGGACCAAATCCTGTCTGCAATTATTTTCTTGTCACAATTCGAACACGGTCGGAAAAGAACTCACGAGTTTACACTGGTGTCAGAAGTGGGGATGCAATGGAGCAGAATTTAAATGAACAAAATATTTCAAATTGATCGGTGTTCGTACTACATAATTGTGAACAAGGTTCTAGTGGACATTCAGTTTGAAAGAAAAATTTTAACAAGGAAATAGAACCCTGCAGTGTATCTTCAAGTTGATGACCACGTGCATCCCGGGAATTGCCTTGCAGCAGTTTCAAGTGAAAATGGAGTCATATGGAGTCATATGGTCATATTCTTCATATGGAGTTTTACCATCATCTGCCGAGTTGGGATATGAACGAACAGATGTCGTATTTTTCTTCAGTTTCTGATGAATGGAGTCGTGATCTGAAAAGTGTTCAAGTACTGAAACAGCTTTCATGTCGAGGTAGGTGGCTATTGTTCCCCTAAGTTAAAATATTGTGTGAATATTTAAAAAAAGTAATGGGATGCAGTCATATTTAATTTTCTTTTAAAAATAAAATAGAAAAAGCAGATATATCTGAAAAAGAAAATTTCATTGGTTTATTGCAATATTCTATGTTGTTGGATTATTGTGTAGATGAAATAAGAAAATTGTGTACTTATTTTACCTGAAATGATAGGGTATCATTTTAAATGTTGTAAAATATGGTATTTAGAGTTCTAGTGTTAAACTATAATTTCTTTTTTTATCATCATTCTTTACTGTTTTGAAGTTGTTTCAAAAATTAAAATCTGGGTATAGAAAGTGTTTTGCATAACAATTCAGTTTGCAGAATTTAAAAAAAAGAATTAGATTAATTTATCTTGAAATAATGGTTGCGAAAAATGTATGTTTGAGTGGGTAAAAATATCCATTAAAAATGTATATGTATTTCAAGTAGACTTCCTGTTAAAAGGTTGTAAATAAGAGATTTTGTAGGTTATTTATGACTCAGAATGTGGCATTTTTTTTAATATTAAAGGATTGTTTTTCATTTTAAGCAAAAGTTTTGCAATTTGTCAGTTAGTTGATAGTTTAATGCAATCTGAGGTTATTTCCTTTGCTCGTAATTTAGGATGTATATGTATATTGGTTTTTTGTTTCCTGCATAAGATTCTTCTTTTAATTAAAAAAAAGAAACTAAGAGTAGATTTATGATTTGAGAAATAATTCTATGGTAATGTAGCTAAAGTATGTTGTTAATTGTGTTTTTTTTTTTATTTTGAAAAAGGTTCTGCGTTCTGATTAGTAACAAATAACTGTGTCTCATATAAGTTTTATTGTAAACATATTTCGTATTGTGTTTCTGAATTTGAGTACTCTTAGAAAACGAGTAGAATTTTTCTGGCTTGTTAAATATATAGTACTAGGTCATTTAAGTGTTTGTAGTTAAATTTGTCAGAAGGTAATTTGGCATTAGGTTTAGCTTGATTAAAAATGGCATTTCTCATTAGAAGTAAGAAAATTGACTTAATTCAATTAGCTCGGGACTTAGATGAGTCACCTGATCCGTCTATGTCTAAAATTGTTTTAAGGGATTTAATAATCTCTAGTAAATATTACAGGGAGGAAGAGGCAAAAGAGTTATTGGAAGTTATTACAGCCGAAAGATTAGAGACAGAACAGCAGCAAAAAACTAAAACGACAAGAACAATTATCAATTGAAAAATTACGCTTGGAAATAGAATTATCTAGGAACGCTAATCAGAGTGCTACTCAAAATAATGGTCAAACCTCACGTGTGAGATCTTTAGATGAAATAGTTAAAATGGTTAGGCTCTTAACTGTAAAGGTACCCAATAAATCAGACGGGTGGGACTATTTCTTTTCTAGTCTTGAAAAGGCTTTCGCTAGTGAAATGGTTAGCGACGAGTTAAAACCGAAGGTTTTGTTATGCATGTTAGGAGACAAAGTGTCAAACTTATTAGTTAACCTAGGCGAAAAAGAATTAAAAGATTACGAATCTTTAAAACAGGTTGTGCTCAAGGAGTATGAACCCTCACCAAAAATATGTTTAGAAAATTTTAGAAAGGCCAAACGTAACTCTGACGAAACTTTCTCTCAGTTCGCGTCCCGTTTAACATCGATGTGGTTATACTACTGTAAGTTAAGAGAAGCGAATGATTTTGAGTCAGTTAATCAACTGATCGTAGCAGATAAAATGTTTGAAATGTTGGATTCTGAGACGGCGACCCATATTGGTGTGCTCCAAGGGGAAGAATGGTACAAACCCAGGGACTTGGGCAAACAATGTGATATATTTTATGCTTCCAAAGGGAAATCCTACGATGAACCTGAGCGAGCTAAATGGAATGATAGTGAAAAGAGAAGTTTTAATGGTAGTTGGGGTAAACAGCCATTTGGGAGAAAAAAGTCAGATAATTTTTCTTCTAGGAAAAACTTGATAAAGGTCAAGTAACTGAAATTAAAAAATTCGCTTGTTTCACCTGCGGATCAGATAAACATTTTAAGCGGGATTGTCCGAAAAACAAAGAGGTAGATAATAAAAGACTTAACGAGAAGAAGGTGTCAACAGAAGGGACGGAATTGGTAGATGGGACGGTAGCTGCTAGAGTTGATGTGCTAGGTAAAGTCATTCCTAGACGGGCTATTGAAGACAAATTAAGTAAATTAGCGAAAACATCTATCAGTGTAGATGGGAAGTTAGTCCATGCGTTATTGGATTCTGGTACGGAAATTACTGTTATCAAGAAAGACTTAGTTCCTGGAATATCGGTTGAAGGAGCTTCCACGATTTATTTGAAAGGTATTTTCGGTCCAGCGGTTAAATGTCCTTTAGTATATGTTCCAATTGGTCTTGCTACCGGTGGTCAGGTTAATGTGGTGCACCAGCAAGTGTTATGTGCTTTGGCAGAAGTTTTGGTAGAAGACGTGTTGCTTTCACCAGAGGTTTTGGATATGTTGGGAGGAGCCCAGAGTGAAGGGAATTCACTGGCTCAAAGCTCTCAGGACCTGAGGGTTGACTCAGGAAATGTAGATGAAACCGAGGTTTCATCGTGTATTCTGCCAGAGAAAGCAAAGGAGCACATTGAGGATTCTCAAAGGAATATTACTTCATGTCGGAATGAAGTGGGAACATTGGGTACTAAGGATGAGGAGGTGACCGCTGAGATGGATAAAGGAATCATGGTGGCTGATAGTTTTCGTTCCGAACAGGAGTGCTGTGCCGAGTTAGCATTGGTTTGGAAGTATGCTAAGGAAGGCAAGGAAATTACTATGAAGTAGATGGATATCTATTTCATAGGGATAAAATACTCGGGGAGAGTATTGGGCAGCTGGTAATTCCGAAGTGCAGAAGAACTGAGGTGTTGAAACTAGCGCATACTTCCGTGTTCAGTAGTCACATGGGTCCCAAGAAGACGCTTGAACGAATAAAGTATTCTTTTTTTGGGAGGGTCTGAGGGCCGATGTGAAGAAATTTTGTGAGTCATGTAAAGAAAGTCAGCTCACTCGATCGGTTAGGATTAAAGACCGATCATCCAGTACACCTTTGGCAAGGCCTGAATTGCCATTTGAGGTGGGGAATATGGATCTGATAGGTCCAATTGATCCGCCAAGCTTAAAGGGACATAAATATATTTTATGTCTGGTTGATCAGCACACTAGGTGGGGCGAGGCTGTGCCGTTGACTAGTCTCAGTGCGAAGGTAACCTGTGAAGCTTGGTTAAACATATTTTCGAGAACCGAGATTTATCTTTTGTCGAAAAGGGAAGGTTTTGTAGAAAAGAATAGCGCAGCATCGTGGGTCACGGTACTGGATTTGTGGAAGTGGTATTTCTGTCGTTCTCTCACGAAGAATTATGCCGCATGCTTTATGTCGTTTGGAATTTGCATGACTAAAAAAGTGAGGTTTAAGATTGAATACACTTCTTATGGATGTTATTTAACGGCTCAGGTTTTAAGAATGTTAGAGCAGTTTGTTGTATCTCGAATAGTCGACATAGACATTCTGATGCAGATTTGGAAAAATCGTGTAAAACAAATTAACTTTGTATTAGAATGGGTGAGATGGGTTGGGTCGGAAATTATACCGGCCAAAGGCAAATTAGAGCCATAGGAAAGTTTTTACTGTGGACTTAATATGGATTTAGTGAACTCATTGAGCATGCACATTCATGAGTTAATGAAATAAACATTGTATAGATTAAGATAAAAACTGTATGGTATATATTTAGTTTTTTTTTTTTGTATAATGTGTTTTCCATGTATCTGTTTGCAATCCCATTAAAGTTTAGATCTTTCTGGGAACATAGTCACTTATTTCAATTGGGTGAACTATTAATATTATTTCATGTGTTTGTTTTAAGGAACTTTGACTAGAACAATCCTCAAGACTTTTGACTGTTGCAATTATTGTGTGTTCTGTTTGTGGATTTTCTGTTTCACGGTTTGTGAATTTTCTGTTCCTGGTGTCTGAAATGGTAAAATCAGCCACAAGGGGCAAATTTTACTCTTAGGTGGGGCGTGTAAGGAACTACTGCCTGCACCTGGCAACAGGTCGAACGAGAGACGATATAGAGAAAAGAATCTGGCAACGACGGAGGAGAAAAAGGTCGGAACGGGAGAGAAGAGGGGTGACGAAGAAAAGCTGGGGTCGTGAAAAGTAGACACGGCTGAACGATGTATCGTAATCCTGTAACATCTCAAATATATTCTTGATTTTAAGAAATGTCCCATAGAAGGTATGGAATAAACAGTGGACCAAATCCTGTCTGCAATTATTTTCTTGTCACAATTCGAACACGGTCGGAAAAGAACTCACGAGTTTACAGGAATTCTAAGTATTTTATATCTGTATGCTTTGCTATTAAGCGATTGAGAATTAAAGCCTTTAGGATAATTATACATTTTTTATATATTTTTCTAATTAATTATACGCATAATATATATATATATATATATATATATATATATATATATATATATATATAATTATACACATAATTAATTATTAGACTGCATTAAATATTCCTTCAAATTGTCCGTGTAAAACAGAGGTTCCCAACCTTTTCATCTCATGTACCCCTTGCCATGTTTTTCGTTATAGGGTAGACCTCTGCTTAATTAATATCAAATTTTTGCAAATTTATCACCTTAAATGTCTTTTTGACAGCTAGTACTACTACTACTACATTAAGAGAATTAAATTTATAACTAATGAAGTATAGAGTAAAAAGTTTAAAATCATACTTTAATTTATTAAATTAAAGGTTACTTAATATATAAAATAACTGTTAAATAAAATAACCAAACAACTCACAATTGATTTTAAAGGGAGGAATGAATCTGGGGCTACAATAACAAATTTTCAACATTTAGTATTAATCTTGTCAGATTTAACCTTAAATCTCATCTGTTAGTAGTGTCCAGTTTCTTTTTTTGTTTTGGAGATTGGCAACTACGCTAAAACTCATTCTTACTAGGAAAAATAATTAAAAACTTCCTCACGATATTCCATAATTCCGGACAAATAACAGGTTTGCCTTTTTAAATCCAAATTTGCTGGCATCCGTTTCTAAACTTTAAAATCTTCATTGGTGCAAATCACGATCAGCTGGGTTTTAATTTGAGAAAAAATTCCGGACCTCTCCAGTATTATACTTTAGCTTACTTCTGGAAAGAAACGCTGAAATGGTTCCTGTTTAAAAAAAATCATGCTGTCATCTTGTACGGGTACATTAACCTTATTAAATTTAGTAAATAAATCTGCTAAATAAGTAAAATTTGGTTCCCCCCCACACACTTGATTAAATTTTCTTTTAAAATTAAAGTCACGATCTAGTTTAATGAAAGCCACTATCACATACACCCCCACTTACACCTCATTGACCGCCAAACTATTTTTTTGCTGACATGGGCCCCTTGCATGTCGTCATAGATCCCTGGGGGTCTAAATAGACCACTTTGGGAATCCCTGGTGTAAAAAATCTTTATTAAAAAGGCATCGTGCAAATTCCTCTTAAAATGGCAATAATATGCCAAAAATATGTACATTGTTCAAGTTTTTAAAATTTGATCTTACAAAATAATGGCTATCTTAACACGGTCTTAGAATATATTGGAAAAATTATATGTTTATTTCACATGTTACATTCAATAAAAAGAAAAGAAATGTCTATATAAATAAAATTAACTTATATTTTTCTTTGAAAATTCTTTTAACAGTTTGAAGCAATATAAATTAAATGTTTAGCAATTATAGACTAGTTCATTTATAACTAAACAAAATTATCACAATATATTACAATTACAAAACAAAATCATCATAATAAATATAACTACGCTGTATTTGAATTTCGAGCTATTGCTATTAGGATCTTTTAGATATGGTAAATAATTAATGAATGTACTGAAAAGCTCATTTACGTTTTACATTTCAAATGACCTACTATCGTCCTTTATAAGCGACTAAAGAAGTCATTTTTATACGAAGGGGGCAAATAATATTTTTTCACTTCAATAACAATGCCAATCGAAAATGTTTTAAGACGACGACGGTACATTGAAGCTACGAAAACACACATACTTAAAAATGTTAATCAACATGAAAATATCATGAATGGAATAATTGTGATAGTTCGCATTTCTTCTTTTTTACTTAAGGTTAGTATTTAAAATAATGACAAAGGAAAGTTTCTTCGAAGTTTGAAGAAAACTTGATGTATTGGATCACATATTGATGCATATGTTATTTTTCTTTCCTTAATTTAATAACAAACTTTGTGGACCAATTTGTTATTTACAAGAAAAATAGTGGTTATTTATTTTTACCTATTGTCAAATAGTTATTTTATAATTATTTATTTATTATTTAAAGTTTCAGTATTATTGAGAAACTGATGCCATCTATATTTATGTATGTACACCAAAAATAAATAAAATAGAAGGAGCACAAATGCAGCAAAATATTTTTTCTTTTCACTTTATCTTACGCAATGATTAAAATTCCTGGGCATTAAAAATCTAAAAAAGAATTTGAAAATGAAAATATTGTTACCTTTTTTATTGTCCGACTTTGACTTGTCTGCAGAAGTACAAGAAGCTAAAAGAATTAATTCGGAAGTCAAATTGACACAAAATTCCCTCAGTTTTCTTCGAAAAGGGTCTTTTTCTCAGGGTCATTTTGCCCCTTTCTTTTCATTCATAAAACTTGACTGTGCTTTTCATCACTTTTGTTGAGACTAATCTCTGCCAAAATCTATCTCTTTCAATAGTACCCGAATTCACGCATACAAAGTAGTAACACTTGTAGAAAATTAGTTGAAAGAGAAGGAACCGGATGCCGAAATTCTTCTTTATCGCCCCCTCCCCTTTCCCCCATGGGACCAGCGTTGGGAACGCGGCTTTAAATACTAATGAATACTCGCTTAAAAAAACTCTAGGATTACATAGAAAACGTGAATATTTTGCATTCACATTTTTATGTGTTTTTTTCGAATTTTTATTTTGCCTCGTGGAACCCCCTGGGTGTAATCTTGGTTTATCTTCTTCATAAACTAATTAATTTTACAGCCAATTTGCCGCCTCCTAAGGTTGCCGCCCCGGGCAGGGGCCCGGCTTGCCCACCCCTAGCGCCGGCCCTCGCTCTAGCGTTTAAACTAATACAAGTAAATTATTATGAATACTTGTTTGTAATCAATTCATAACCGATTTAATGGCTTTTCAATCCATGCTGCTTTCGGGTCCCTGTGGGAACCCAAACAATCAGCTAGATCTCCACCTCAACCAACACGAGGAGGAGGTGCCGTGACAAAACTACCGCACAACAATTCTTTCAGCTATAGTAGTAAGGAGGGCATGGTCGTGGGCATTAATTCCAACCAACTAGCATTTTGCCATGCCTTTGAATAAATGGAGACAGGGCTTACTATTTGAATATTACGAACAAATAAGAATGAATGGTTGCAATTATACAGTAACAAATATTAGAAAAATTACTTTGATTTTCCCATTGTATTACGGTCCTAATGCACGATACACATTGTGACGTTTTCACGTCACACTTCTGAAAATCAGCTTCTTTTTGTGGATAGGATAACAACGATCCTATGCACATGTGCACCCCTAAATATTGCGGGGTCCTGTCTTTTCTCATCCACCCCGGTAACCTTTGACCATGAGAAAAACTCCGAGTGTAGTTCGAGGTGTCAGAAAGAAACCACCCCAAGACCGTAGAGCAGCGTTTCTCAAACTGTGGGACACGCCTCCCTAAGAGGTTGTGATAAATCTACAAGAGGGCGCTAGCATATGAAAAACTCAAAAATAAAAGATTTCAAAAATTACAAATTTATTGAAAGGTAGCAAAACAAAATACATTCTTATATAATAAAAAATAAAATACACATTTACACTGCTATAATATACTTATAAAAATGTATCAATACTTTACACTGTATTTGATAACTAATCCCTCAATACTAAGTTAAGAACAAGTTTAATAGTTACTAGTGACTCCCATGGGCTTGTCATATAAAATATTATACGTAAAATTTAATACTTATTTTGAAAACTTGTGCGGTCTATGATTAAAATCATATTGCAGCTTTAACGTCAAAGTACATTATTATTGCATTCAATACATTGTTATTGTAAGGAAAGGAGGAAAATTATGATTGAAAATTGGGTCGCAACTGTTGAAAGTTTGAGAAGCACTGCCGTAGAGTGGAAAGGGGAGCCCGTTGAAAAACACCGAAGAGAACGGTCACGTGGTCTTCTCCCTCACCAATATCATATTCTGAATTCTAATGAAATAACCAATATTTTGAACACCTTCAACGTTCATTTTTTTTTCTGTAATTAATAGCTGTGACGTAAATAAACCTAATATTTAAAAAAAAATCTTAACTCTCATTTCTTAAATTCATTAATTTCTCTTCACAACATTACTGCACACTGCTTTCAATTTTCTCTCCTTCATATGCTTAGTCACCGTTTTATATTTCAGCATCTTAAGCCAAATAAAGGCTTTAGAGCTATGGTTACATTTCCTGGCAGAGTACTGCACGAAGAGGTAATTTATTGATCTTGTGTTTTTCAAGTGGGAAGCACTATTTTAGGAGAAGGAAGAAAATTAAACGCTTTGAGGTGAATGCGAGAAAAGTGGGCGTCTTGATACAGTATGAACTCAATTACACATTCAAGTCGTGTAGAATTTTGCGACAAACGACCTTTGTTGAACCATATGGTGGACAAAGTTCGGTTTTATTTCAAAGAATGTCGAAGAAAGAGCATCTAAGAAGATTCGCACATGCAAAGTCACACAGCTGCTTCCAAATTTATTGATTTTGTTACAGATATCACTTTAACTCTGTTGCGACTGGGGTTATATATTTTAAGTTTTAAAATAATAAAAAACAGTATGATGAAAACAATCATATTAAAATTCACTCGAAATAGAAAATATGAATATATTCTCCATATATGAATAACCAATTGAGTAATTTTAATAATCTACCAACAGTACACACACACTCAACTTTTGTACCATTCCTTCTAGTACATATTTCGTTACTGTTTTAAAAGTTAAAAATTTTTTATCCTTTGTATGGAAACCGAAAGGTGGATTTTGGAGTTCTGAGCTCTTGTTGAGTGAGTTCGGTTTCTCTTGGTTGAAAAAAAAAAGGGGGTGGGGGAAACGCTATGAAAGCTTAGGGGCGGGGGTGGATCACAACGAAAGAAAGGTTCCCGTGTTAGCTTAATGATTATAATCACTAACTCGTGGCCGGAGTGCCGATGAGTTCGCGTCCCGTTGTCATTGAAGACCTGCCGTGTAGAGGAAGATGATGCCCGTTAAATCTGACGAGGCTCAATGTCCTTCCGTTGGTGTGGTGTGATAGTTAGAAGAGAGGGGAGAGAGTGATGTGACAACTCAGATGTCCTTCCCGTCACTTGACCAAGGTTCAAAGTTACGAGGTCCGTTGCCAATAGTCTTCGCATTGCTTTATATAGCGCGTCGTTAACACTGGTGTAGCTAGCTCTGAGATAGCCCGGGGCCCCTTTTTAGGTATGGGAGCCCTGTTAGTGGGACTGTAGTTACACATGTTGGGGCCCCCATATCATTGATATTGGTACGGTGGTAGCTACGCCCTGGTCGTTAATAAAACTCCCTTTCCCAATGAAGAAAGATTGTGTATATTAGTTACAACAAACAATGTATTAAGGTATCCGACTACGTTCAGAACCGTGATTTTCAAAAGCACATAAATAGGTAATTTTTATGATATTTAGTGTCACTTAGATTAGAATATATGCATAAAATTGTTTTAAGGACATTTTGACAAAAAAAATTTATTTAAATACAATATTTTGGCAAAAAATTTACTTAGAATAATCTTTTTCCTAAATGTTCTCCTTTTGTGAAAAATGCTTCTATTGGAATAATATTTTTCCTCTATATAGCTCAGACCTCTTTTCAGAGGCTCAACTAGAATTTTTGAAATATATAACTTAAAAGTGGATTTATTCATATTTTACGACAACAGAGGGGGGCAATTTTAAGAAGAAAACGCGAATAGTTATTTAAGTTGGTGGTAACTCTGAAAATAATGTGAATTTTTCAAAAATTCTAGTTGAGCCTCTGTAGAGAGGTCTGAGCTATATACAGGCAAAATATTATTATAACAGAAGCATTTTTCACAAAAGGAGAACATTTGGAAAAAAGATTATTCTAAGTTAATTTTTTGCTAAAATATTATATTTAAATAATTTTTTTTGTCAAAATGTCTTTAAAACAATTTTATGCATGTATTCTAATCTGAGTGACACTAAATATCATGAAAATTATCCATTTATGTGCTTTTTTAAAATCACGGTTCCAAACGTAGTCGGATACCTTAATTGATATTTAACTTCATGCCACGAAGCTATACGAAGGTTATTACTGGAATGTCCAATGGAGCTGAGCTTACTCTAAAGAGCTTAATAGCTGCTAAACGGCTCTCCGGGAAACCATTGCCATCGCATTCAGCCTTTATTAAGCACAAAATCGTTCTTTTATAGGTGAAGGCACGTTTTAACATAACTTGCCACGAAGGCTACAGGCTACGAACTTCTTAAGAACACCTGACTTGCAGCACGTCCGAATCATGCCGAAAACTCAGCTGGCAACCCACACCGTTCCAACGTGAGGACTTTGAGCTTTGACAGATTTAATGTGTAACCTTCCTTCTCAGCGGATTTTCAATGGCGCCTGACTTGAATCCACGTCTTAACAGATACACCGCAAACGACTAGTTGGTGACCATGACCACAAAAGAAATCACGACACATGACAGAGTTATTTATCAAGAAAAATAACGGTCTACTTCTAACTTTTTCAAGGTGTTGAGGTCCACCCAATGTCAGTGACGCACACAAGGGTTGGGGAGGGGTTCACGGGTCCAGACCCTCCTTCATAACCCTAAATTTTTCTTTCCGATTCGTTATAGTCCCATGTATATAGTACGGTAAATGTAATTAAGTATTTGATATTTGTTTTTTTCACTATTGATGTTAATTATTTATTCAGGAATTTTATTTTTTGCTGTTTTTGTTCCCGATCATCCACAAAATCAACAAAAAAGAAATGTTTGGCTGCGAATTGGGGTATGATACGATAATTGTAAACGTGCAACCCTAGAACCTGCCCAACGCCGTAGGTGCGGTGAGGTACAAGGAAAAGGTTATTATTATAACTTGACAATAACTACGGACTGTGTACTAACCTCTACAGAACTAAAATAATAAAACAACACTTTTAAAACCGCGTTTAAGGCAAAAAGGGAGATGCAAAAGTAATAATAATAGTCCCAAATATAATTATGCACTATCTGGCCAAAAGTATTCGGACACCCAGTGGTATGGACTTAGAGCATCCTGAGGCACATATTTATAAGATGTTGGTCCCCCTTTTAGATGGATTACAGCCTGAACATGTTTGGGAAGACTTTCCTCCAATTTTTGATAGGTAAACATAGGAATTGCCTTCCAGGTTTCCATCACAGCTGAAGTGAGTGCAATGAGGATGGTCGATTTGGCTGGCTACGTAATCTGCGCTCTAATTCATCCCGAAGGTGTTCTATTGGATTTAGATCGGGGCTTTGAGAAGGCCAGTCCAGTTTTTGAACACCCATTTCATCAAACCACGTCTGTGCAAGCCTCGAGGCGTGAATGGAGCAGTTATCCTGCTGGATGAGAAATGGGCCTTCCCCGAAATATTGCCATAGAGTTGGGAGTGCAGCATTGTCGAGAAAATGTCCACATACATCTCAGAGTTCATGTTTCCAATCACAGGAACTAACGGACCCAGGCCAAACCACGAGAAACACCCCCACACCCTTATGCTTCCACCATCAAACTTATTGTCGGCACTAAAGAAACGTTCGCCGAGCATCCGCCAAACCCAGACGCCTTCATCCGACTGCCAGACTTTAAAGTGAGATTCATCACTCCAAAGTTTTCCACATGTCCACAGTCCAATGACGGTGAGCTTTACACCATTGCAATCGATGCTTCGCATTCTGTGATGTTTGGCTTGAGAACGGCTGCACGATCATTGAATCCCAAGTTTTTTTAACTCTCGATGGACAGTCCTGCTGTTAACACTAATTTCTGATGAACTTTGGAACTCATGAGAAATTTCCACCAACGAGGACTTGCGATTTTGTTTCACTACCCTTTTCAGAGTTCTGCGGCTGCGTTCACCAAGTATTTTCGGCCTACCGGTTCGTTTTTCTGCCGTTTCACTGCCTCGACGTTTCCACTTCACAATTACATCACTCACAGTGGATTTAGGCTTCTTTCTAATGTCCGCGATCTCACGAATTGATTTCCCGCAAAGGTGGCATCCCACTATATTGCCACGATCAAACTCACTAAGCTCCTTTGACTTACTTATTGCCTCACAAAAGCATAAATACAATCTGACAAATCACTATCAACACTTTTATAGCTTTCAATTACGTATCAAATTACGGCACTCGCCAGAACCACTTTTTTAAGAGGTGTCCGGATACTTTCGGCCAGATAGTGTATCAAAAGATGCATTTATTATGAAACAATTCAAAATACATTAAAAAGTAAAACATTTTTATCTAAAGTTAGTTTTTATTGTTATAATCAGTAGAAGACAATCTACGTACTGTCAGCCAATCTTGAATTTTCCATATATAATTAATAACAGGTAAAATTTTCAGGCGGTCACCTCAAAATGTCTTGGCGGTTCATCGATCGATCGCAATCGACGTAATACCCACCCCGGAATAAAAAAAGTATTAATTATTTCTATATACCAATAAATTTCACTAAAAATAATTAATTTCAAAACGCTTTTTGATATTTCTTATTACGTTTCCCGACTTTCGTGTGCGGATCAGGAAAGAATCAGGTACGTATTCTATTTCAAACATATGCTGAAGTATGTTAAACTGTAAAAATAAAGAAAGTTTTTGTTATTAAATTATTGTGATGAGAAAGATCAAAATTTTGAGGAAATATAATTCGGAAATAATATGTAATCGATTTAAAAGTTTCATTTAAGTAATGTATTTGAAAAAAGAAAAAAATGAAATACTTAGTAAAAACATTGGTTTATGGAGAGGTACATGTTTTATGAATAATAATATTTGGTTTATGATTTTAGTATCACACAGACACCAAAAATAGAAAAAGAAAAAAAAATGAAAATGAAATAAATTGCAGTTTTGTTTTTAGCATTATGTTAACCCATTAACTGGTTTACCCGCACACCGTACGGGCTATCGAAAGCTGGCCACAACCTGTTTGCCCTTACGCTATACGGGTATTGATATTTCTTCTTTCTTTCTTTAATGTGCGCGTTTTTTGAATTCTTATAGTGAGATTATTAGTGCTAGTGTGTTTTTAAAACATACAGTTTGTCAATGGTACAGAAATATTTCTCATCCAGGTTTTTCGTTATGGTGTAGGCGGGAATTTTTCATTGAAGGTACGAATTTAGATTCTTGAAAATATTCGATAAAGAACAGGGACTGGCGAGGCAATGTGCAATGTGTTGCTTGAGAAGAAATGAAAATGGGAAGTTAATTCAAAAAGGCCGATATTATCTCTACCCCCATTGCAATGTAAGAGTATTATACACTATGCTTCAAATTGTGTGTATATATATGCACACGCATACCTATAAAATCCTCAAACGTTTGAAAAAAGGTACGAGCAGGAAATTTTATGGAAGTATTAGATAAATTCTTTTAAGATATTTGAAACATTATTCATAGCATGCAGAGTGACTTATAAAAAGAAAACATTTAATTGTTTTTGCTTCCCACAACTATAAAATAAGAAATAGAGAAAAAGTTTAAAATTGAAAATGAGAAACTAAATTTTTTCCAGTTTCACCTTCTGTGTGTGTTAAGTATCATACTTAGTTATATACAATAAAAAATGTGCCTTTTTTGGAACATTTTGAGCAAAAATATTGACTTTTTAAGGGGTTTAACGTTACAAACATACATTTCCAGAATTTGCACACATCACTCATTTTCTATTTTTTTTTAATATAGAAAATGTGTTTTAATAATATAACAATTATGCTCCATTAGCGCAATTGTCGGTTTTTCCTCTAAATATGTCTCAATTTCACTTCTTTCTAAAGAAACCGTGATCTGATTTTTTTCCCCTATGAAATCGGACAGGAACTGACACTTGACGCACTTCCGGCTAGCAGAATATTTAGGACTTACCTTTTAAGGCAAATCTAAAAATAGTTTGTTTTTTATGGCGGATCTTTTGTCTCAATGGACAAAGTCAAGCTTCAGAACTTTTCCTCAATGAAATTCTGTTATTTGTCACACAAAAAGTAAAAACCCAACCCGGAACTATATGCTTATTAGTATAATTACACTTCTTAATCTTTCTTTTATAATTGAATATACATTATTTTTTTTCGGTTAATAACATTACTACAAGTGGAAGAAATACATTTTTTGACACGCTTTTATTAGCTTCACCTGTATGTAACGGAATCTTTGAACTCTATTTTTACACACTCTAAAATTCAAATTAATTCGAAATTTTGCACACTTATCAAGGACCGATGACAATACTATAATTTAATAATATTGTTCCATATAGTCCCAATCAGAATCATCAAGATTAACTATTTCCCATTTCCAGATTTAGCGACTAATTCCAAATCCTATTTCCAGATTTGACGACTATAAGATTGATGCAACCCTAAAGCGAAAACGCTCATGGTTAATACAAATACAATAACCAAAAAAAGATTAATTCATCAATGAATAAATGATAGTTTAAAAAACTAAAAAAACACACTTTTATTGTTGATCAAACTAAAAAATAAATGATAGTTTTTAAAAAAAAACTGAAAAGCACGCTTTTCTAGTTTTAATTGAACTAAAAAGTAAAAAATAATTCTTAATGGCATTGTGGTAAAAGAGTGGAGTGCCCGATATCAATTGTTATAATTTCTTACTAGTTCTATTCCTACATGCAGAATTAGCATAAAAATGTAGTACAAAGCACCCCACACTTACCACTACTGTTGGTAATGAAATTCATTCTGGTGGTAGATAATCCGCGAGCTCCCCGAACTGCTCTTTCTTGAGGATCATAGTTTAGAATAAATAGAATAGCTAAATAAATCGCCAAACCTGAATCCAATAGAGGAGGGATGGCGAACTTTATGGATCAATGTGCCATTTTTTCTAAAGCAATGTTTGATGAGATATAGGCGTGCCGTCAAATAATTTTGACTTGTAATTATTTGGAAAATAATAAAGCTAAATTCTAAAAACTTTTTATTCACTACGAAAAATGCATTTTGCATTCTATAGTAGTAAATATATTAGTTATACTTATAATTCAAATTATAAGGAAACATTAGTGTAACTTTAGATGTTGCAGATTGGATGGCAAATAACTTGTAATAGGAATGTAACATGTTACTTTTAGTAGAATGCATGCTGAATGGGAGTCATCCGTAAAACGGTTTTAATGTTATTCTTCTCTGAAAATAATGACTCGCAGGCATGGGAATCGAATTTCATGTTTCCAAACTTTCATTACTGGCCTTTTTACTGTAACACCATTCCAACTTTTTCCTTGTTTCAATAAGTTTTTGAATCCATATTGAACTATACTGAAAATCTATCAGTTGCTTATCAAATTCTTCACTTTCCAACCAGTAGAACTGGGACAAGATTAGTTTATCGAATAAAGTCACATCGGGGTACATAATGAACTTGAGCGTTTCCGATAATTATTTGAACTGATAACATCTCGCTGAAAATTACGGAAATAAATTCTTTTATAGCTTTTTCTGTATCTGGTTTCTCACGTATATATAAAGCTTTGATCTTTTTTTCATGTTTGGGAAGTACTTGTAACTTCTTGTAATAACATCGTTTATGAAAAATGCAGTTTAGCGTCAAAAGCACGAATGAGATCCCTCATGAGGATTCCTTCATAGTGAACTTTGTTATTTTGGACTAAAATACAAATCATTTTGATCACGGTGGCGTGCCTAAAATATTGTGTCGCGTGCCATTGGTTCGCCATCCCTGCAATAGAGAGGATGTTAGGGGAGCTACTATAGTAGATACATTGTTATTTTAAGTCCTTTTCCAAGGTTCTTACATGAGCTGGTTCAAGAGATGCTTTTTATTTCGGTGTCCGAAAACTTAATGGCAGCATAAAAAGTCGATAGCTTCAAAGTATTCCACAGTTAGGGGTGAACACTTTCCTTGTTAGAACTCATTAGTTGTTACATGGAATTTTTCTTCATAAAACTACAATGTACAGCTTTCTTCAAAAATGGACTTTCGGCCAAGAGTGCTTTTTTGTTGTTGTTGTTGTAAGTCCTTTTGGTGTAAAGCTTATACAAATTTATGTGTCTCAAAGAAAAAATCTATTCATTGAGCATTTATTTCAAATTTCTTGATTGTACATTCATTCATTTCCAAATTAGATACAAAAACTATTTGTACCCGAACTTTCGGAGGACAGTATATTTAAATGCTCTCAATTTGTCCAAAAGTTTTAAACAAAATTTTTCTTTAGAAGTTATAAATTGGCGGATAATTTTATTAGAATGCTTGCTCTATAAAACGTTCTTTCTGATTCGAAATTTATACAAGAATTTTTTAAGTGTTTGATAATTCTAGCAGCTGAATAAAATCAAGTAATAAAAATAAAGAATCCCATATTTAAATAACAAAGTTCAGTTTTCTAATACCCCAGTCACATATTTGGAATATTTTTGCATATATCGATCAAAATCCCAATGTTTAGTTAAACGGGGGGATTGAACGGAATTATTTTTTAAAATGCATTTACATAAAAACGGTTAGAAATGTATTCAAACGGATCAACAGGGAGAAGAAGGAAATATATAATACTGATACATTTCAACGAAAGGTTTTCGAAACACTTTTTTCTTTACAAGGAATGGAAATATCTTAGTGTGGAATAAAAATAATTATAATAGATAAAAAAAACCAGAATTATTACAATGAAGTTGTAATATAACGTAAAATACAGTCGAACCTCTATATAACGAACCTCTGTATCTCGAATTTTTCTATATAGCGAAATTTTTCCTGGAACCAAGAACATTTTACGATTTTCTTCATGAAATAACCTCCCAATAGCGAAGGGCATTTTCTATATAATGAACTTTTTCTCTTGTAATTCAATTTCTTTCTCCCTTTTTTAAAGTATTTTTGGACGTTTCAAGTTATTATTTTAATTCATTTTATGGTGGTCATAAATCTTGGACTGGTTTTTTTGGGGGGTACCTAGCTCTCCGAGAGCAATAGAATTCTGGATGTTTCATCCAAGAAGTGCAACTTTTAATATCCGTCCTCCAGTTCACTAGAAACATCTTTGATATCCCCTTTTGCCCTCATTGGAGTTATCTAGTCTCCATTCATTTGTAGTGTTGATCAGTCGTGCTGGTAACTTCGTTTCTTGTAGCTCGAAAACGTCAAAACGTAAGTGCTTGAGCATCAAAGAAAAAAAATTAATTCTTTAGGAAGTGTGGATAAAGGCGTCAAAAAATTTTCTTGCGGTTTTTCTTTCTTTCTTTTTGATAGGTAAGATACATAAAATAAATATTATTTCTTTACAAAAAGGTGAGAATAATTATTTTTTTCTTAATATATAGTGTTTATGAATTTAAAATATTTGTTTTATGTGGTTTGTGAAGAAAATTGAAAGATGAACCTCCATATAACGAATTTTCCATGTGACGAACTATTTTTCGGGATTTAGCGACTTCGTTACATAGAGGTGCGACAACAGAAACATATATACCGTAAAATCCGGCGTATAACGCGCGCCAGTGTATAGCGCACACCTATAATTTCAAGCGACATTTTTTAGTTTTTAGATATATTCGCCGTATAACGCGGGCACCCCTTATTTTACGAAGGAACCTGAAATATATTTGTGTATAATGCTCTTACGTTTTGAAGTCCTTTATTCGAAGTATTATCCCAGTTTTTTGAAAAAATATTATATACTTCTAGAACTACAACCTTTTAAGTTCATTAGAAAAACATTCAATGTAAATAAACAATATTATGATCTATGAGTAGAAGTCTTTTTTATGTTCATCATTTTTTTTCATTTTTGAAAAAAAAGTTATCATTTTTATACCCGGCGTAGAACGCGCACCTGTAAATTCCGATCTGATTTTTGATGTTAAAAGGGCGCGTTAAGCGCCGCGTTTTATGGTGTGACGACTTACGCGTCTTTTCCTTAACAAGTCCTTTGGGTTCTTTGGGCCAGAATTAATGGCAACTCTTTTCCAACCAAATTCAAGAAACGAGAAGTGAAGAGATGCAAATAATATAGGATCTTAGAGTAAGCATGATGGCAATGATGGCAATGAATGGCAATGATGGCAATGTAATGGTAGTGTAAAGGAATGTTCGACAATTGAGGTGCGTTGTGGTATTGGATGATTATTGAAGTTCGCCGTTCAAAGATTCAAGTTCTACGTGTCGTGGATAAACATATTGGTGATCGATTAGAAGTTAAACGTCAAGCTACATACCATTGTAGATAAAGACAAGTTTATTACAGAATAATATAAGGTAGGATTGATTACTTATTATTATTATTATATTTGAAGATTAGGCGGTTCAATTATTGAGATAGGTCTGAATCATATTGTGTGTTGCGTATTGTGTCTCTCTCTCATCGTAGATTCTCTCATTAATTTATAACATTATATTTGTTCAAAGTTTAAGTTGAATATCTTAATAAAGTCATATTAAGATAATGTTTGATTCTAGTTCTTACGTTAATCCTACACCTCTAGCTCACGCTGAGGCTTCGAGGGATGTACTTCCAAGGGGAGGTACATCACAACGGTACCTCAAAATCCAGAGTATAACGCTCACTTTTAACGCAAAAAATTAAGATCACAATTTACGGGTGCACGTTATACGCCGGGTATAAAAATGGTCGCTTTAAAAAATGAAAGAAGAGATAAAAAAAAGCATATATAAGAAAAATTAGACTTCTACATCTATCGAAATACTGTTTATTTAAAAGAAATGACGTGCCTTACAAACTCTAAGAGCTGTAGTTCGAAAGGTAACTATTTTTTCAAAAGCCTGGGATAACATCTCGAATAAATGACTTCAAAACATAAGAGCATTGCATAAGTACATTTAAAGTTTATTCATAACGAGTAATATAAAAAAATTTTTAAGTCAATTACTACTTAGGTCAACAAAGGAAAAATTTATTTTAGTCACTTTTTATTAAATAATTACAATTAATATCAATATGTATATACATATGACAGAATCCCAATTTTAAGTGAGAAAATAGATAGCGATTTTCCTTTATATATATAGTGTTGAACTATTTTGTTTGTTTGTTGCTATTTATTCATTAATTAAATTGAATTATTCTAATAAAATAGTACAGTAAAAAGGAAATCCCATTCTCAGAAGTTAAGCCATGCCAGGTAGGATTCGTACCCACGACCGTTGGATTAGAAGTCCAACGCGCTACCCAAAGCGCTACAGGGTCACAACGAGCGTTTTTCCTTTTTATGTATGGTGTTAGACTATTATTTTTTGTTTGTTACTATTTATTCATTAATTAAGTTTAACTGATGAATTAATATTTGAAAAAACTATATTAACCTCAAGTGTCATCTACTACAAGTTTAAGGTATCCGACTACGTTCGGAACAGTGATTTTGCAAAAGCTTATAAATGGATAATATTTATGATATTTAGTGTCACTTATATATTAGAAAATGTATATAAAATTGTTTTAAGAATAGTATTACAATAAAAAATTATTTAATTACAATATTTCGACAAAAAATGATCATAGAATGAACAATTTTCCAAATATTCTCCTTTTGTGAAAAATACTTCTAATATAATAATATTTTGCCTGTATATAGCTCAGACCTCTGTACAGAGGCTCAACTAGAATTTTTGAAATACATAACTTAGAAGTGGGTTTATCCATATTTTACGACAACAGAGGGAAGAAATTTTAAGAAAAAAACGCCCATAATTATTTCAAAGGGTTGTAACACTGAAAATAATGTGAATTTTTCAAAAAAAAAAAAAATAGTCCAGCCTCTCTGGAGAAGTCTTTACTCTACATAAGGAAAATATTATTATTTTAGAAGTATTTTTTATAAAAGGAGAACATTTTGAAAAAGGTTATTCTAAGTTAATTTTTTGGTAAAGTATTGTATTTAAGTAATCTTTTTTTTCTGTCAAAATGTCCTTAAAACGATTTTATACATGTATTCTAATCTAAGTGACACTAAATATCATGAAAATTATCCATTGATGCGCTTTTTTAAAATCACGGTTCCGACCGTAGTAGGATACCTTAAGAAAATGTATTTGAACTTGGATGGATGAACAGAAAGTATTTTACTAACGATTGAAAATTTGAACAAGATATATATATATATAGGGAGATTGTGAAGGTATAGTAGGAATTGAAAAAAGGCTGTGAACGCTATACGGCGAATATACCTAAAAATTAAAAAAACGCAGTTTGAAAGTTTAGGTGTGCATTATACGCCGGATTTTAAGGTAAGTGTTAAGCAGTGACAGGTAAGAGTGGGGTTTTGGTACTCAAACCCCTTCATAGACCAACGGTTTTTAATTTTTAGCGTAAAGATTGTGTCTCGATTCTTTTGCTTATGTCTTTTAAGAATATAACCCCTTCCCTCCTCCAAATTAAATTAGTCTGTTGTGAGGCAATATTTCTCACTCTATATATAAGCCCAACTTCAGAACAAAATCCTTCGAGGAACAGAAAAGAACGAAAAGAGAAATCCACTGAAGGCTTCAGGAGAAACCCGCTCAATCCACAAAAGATGGCACAAACGTGGAAAAACTGTTTTTTTTACCCATAAACAAACAAAAAAGTAAAGAAAAATGCCTGGCGTATCAAGAACCAAGAACAGAAACTTTATATTTCATGATGTCAGCTTTCAGTGCAGTATAACAGCGAAAGACAATGCGAAGAGCTTTACCTCTACGCGGCCATTGAAAGTGATTTAAAGAGCCATTTGTTCTTATACTCCTCTCCTCTGCAAATACAACAAAAAAGAAGAAAAAATAACTCTTAAACAGAGATAGAAAAAAAAAAACGAATTTGCGGCCGAATTCCTGCCCAACAGGTCTTTCCCTATGTCCGCTGACCCCAACCAACAGGTCAGGTGATAAAGTGGAGGATGGGGGGAGATCGAAAAGAAAAAGAGAATAAAAAAAATAAATAAAAGACCGAAAGTAGTAGAGTTAGTGATGCGGCTAAACATCAAGCTGGTAGTCTTATCTTGAACCCCTCCTTCTCCGCGGTGCAATGTTTTTTATCAGTACTTTTTGCTTTCCTCAGTCATAAACCCATCCGAATAAGCCCTAGGCGGGCCCGGTCTGTTTTCCCGTGATTCCTTCGCAGACGCGGTGGAGGAATAGCGCTCGCAGGTAGAATGGCCTTGCCTCTTTTCGCGTGAGGTGAAGTTCATGGTTACCACAGTTGGCGCTTTCTCGCCGCAGCGCTGTAACTTTTGTGTGCTTTCAGGTGGAACTGAATAATTTCCCGGATGTACTTAGATACTTATTAATATTCCTAATTGATAGATGCAAATGCGGTTTTTGAAACCCTTCTCCAGTAGAGTAGGAATTACGATGTCATGCAAGCGCAAAAAATGACTCGTTTTTTTGTGTGTGTCTTTGTGGTGGACATGTTTGGGATAGGGTTCGTTCAGGAGGGACGTGTTCTTGGAAAGGCGAAAGGATTTTTGCGAATAATATTTGCATAATCTTATTACTATATTCGTAATGTTTTACAAAGGCCATTTTTTGGCGAAAAAAAAACGTTTCTTCGTATGCTTAAATATATAATTATTTTTATATAAAAAGATAATCTTCCTACAAAAATATCTGCGTTTTGTTATTAACAAATGAATTTCTCTGGTACGAAATTAATTCGTAAACAAGTAATATATACAAAAAAAAAATTTAGGTCAATTTGTACTTACGTTAACAAGGAAAAATTTCATTTTAGTTACTTTTTATTAAATAATTATAATTAATATAAGCATGTACATACATATGACCAGTAGCGTACTCCAGAAATTTTCAAGGAAGGGGGGGGGGGCCGGGTTGGAAGTGCACCATTCTCATATCATGCTCCAATACACTACCCAACATATTCTTTTGATTTTGCCGATCATCGGGAACAAAAAACAGTAAAATTTAACATTGAATAAGTAATTTGCATTAATTAATAAAATTAATTATTAATAACAAAGTTTTAGCTAAATTTTACGCACAATAAAGAAAAGATTATAATCAATCGAAAAAATTCAAGGGCTTTGGTGAAAGGGGGACCCGAGGACCCCCCCCCACCTTGTGTGCGCCACTGCATATCCCAATATTAAGGTCGCCCATCCGGTATAGTGGTTAGCGACGCAGACTTCTGTGGCGTAGGGCCTGGTTTCGAACCCCGGAGAAGACATGGATGTTTGTAAATTTATAGTGCCTTTGGGGCATGGGGTACTGTAAATAGCCGTCCAGCCACAAGTCTTCTCGCGAGGTTGGTGGATGGGGAAGAGAGGTGGGGGCCCCCTGATCCTCCACCAGGGTGTTCTCCCTCAAAATTGGGCTGGAGCAAAGCCAAATCGTACTGTCACCTATATGGTGCTGAAGGCTACGGCCAACGACAGGCATACATCTAACACCTTGCCATGATGAATTTCGTGGACCTCGATCTGACTACGTCAGACAGGTGGCATTAGCAACAACAACAATATTAAATGGCAAAATAGAAAGAGGTTTTTCTTGCAATTTTCTATTTTCCTTTCTGTATATGATGTTGGACTATTATTTTTGTTTTTGTTACTATTTATTTATTAATTAAATTTAATTATTCTAATAAAATAGTATAGTAAAAAGAAATCACATTCCAGAAATTAGGTCATCCCAGGTGATAATTGAACCCACGACCTTTGGATTAGAAGTTCAATGCACTATCCATTGCGCTACAGAGACACAACGAAAGATTTTCCTTTCTATATATGCTGCTGGACTATTATTTTTGTTTGTTACTATTTATTCATTTTTTAATTTAATTAATGAATCAATGTTTGTAAAAATGTATTAGCATCAAGTTTCATCCACTACAAGTTTTAAGAAATGCATTTGAACTTCAGTGGATGAATGCAAAGTATTTTATTAACGATTGAAAATTTAAACAAAATATATATATAGGGAGAGTGTGAGCTAATAGTTGGAATTAAATAATAAATTATAAATTATAAATTAAAATTATTTATTGCCAGTCCTAAGAGATAATAATCTTAAGTACGATCCTTTCCCGCTTTATAAGTAAGGGATGTATTGTATGCTATTTGCTTTAAAGCTCATTTTTTTTCTGAATTCCTTTATTCCTGAAATTATTACAAACTATAAAAATAATTTAGAGAACCGTAAATTACATATATATGTAATGATTCCCTCTAGTATCCTTTTTATTAACTCTTTGTACTAATCTTTAAAATAACTTTAACTCTTTGGTTTAAAATTAACATTGTAATCTTAATCGTAATCGGCTAGTCCGAAATCTTTGTCCCGCCCATTCTAGCCAATCAGAACTATTATTACGTAATAACCACTGTTGGTATAAAAGCAAAAATCTGATGTAACCGCTCTCTTTGTCCGCTTGTCTTCATCATGTTAGAATGTAAATAGCTGCTCTCTGTGTCTTTGTGTGGTGTCCTCCAAGATGTTGCTGCTGCTTGTCTCCTGTCCGCTTTGCTTTATAATCGTCGCAAGTTTGTTTGTCTCGTCAACGTGAAAATGTACCCTAATTTTGTCCTAAACTTTTGATGTGTGCTTCAAAATAAAAAAGATGAACGTCCACTGAAGATGTTTTTAATGAAAACCTACTAACACTCGACAAAATACTACACTCGGCCAATACGTAACATGTATATGTAAGCAAATGCTTATAGTGATATAATCTTACTTGTGCTTTGAAATTATTTCAATTAAATTGTATGTCATTAGATTTATTTTGGTATGAAATGAAGTTAAAGTTGTAAGTGCAAAAAAAAAAAAAAAAAAAAAAATCAACTTAAAAGGAGGAAGAGACAAACTGAAAATGTTTTAATTATTGTTATCTGTAATCGAATTAGTAGTTGCTGTAGTTTAGTGGTAATGGTCATGAACTCACAGGTGGCAGGCTTGTCATACGAGTCAGCCACTGAAGACCCACCGTGTAGAGGGCCTGATGTCCGTCAACCCTTTATCTATCGCATTGCGATTTACTGCAGTTTTTTTCATGCAACATTTTTCTTTGAATCACTACATTGAAAATTAAAGGATATACATAAATAAAATACTCAACTTTGGGAAATTTAATCAGTTAGAGCTAATTAATTAATTATAGATATTTAACTGTAAGATTAATTATATACACCGTTCAATCAAAATAAATAGTCAAATCGCGTTACCTAAGATCTTCATTAATATTTAAAAAAATAAGACACCTTTTAACATTAACTATTTTTTCGGAACAAAAATGATAATCTTCGCAATTCGCTGAAAACACCGTCAGCTAAAAACGCAATTTCTGCTATAAAACTATTCGCTTTCCCCACCAAAATACTCATCATAGAACCCGTGTGTCCATATATCTTGGAGTGTGTGAGTGAGTGAATATTAACGTGGCACTGTTCAGCTATACGGGGGCTTTTAGAGACGGACTACGTAATTTTGAACCATGGTCAAGTGACGTGGACGACACCTGAGCTGGCAACCTCTCTCTTAACTACCACACCAACGGGAGGACGTTTCAGCTCTCGACAGATTTAACGTGCATCGCTGCCCTACATGGTGGGTCTTTAGTGGTACTGGTCTCGAACTCGTAACAAGGCAAGCCACGATCCTATAACTATACCACTCGGCTACCGCGGCCACTTAATTTTGTGGAAATTGTATTCGAATTTCTAGTTTTATGCCCCATTAAAAAAAGTGTTTAGTTAGTTGAAAATTCATATATTTAAAAAAAAATGCTCCGAAGGTAGTCACATACTACCTTCGGATGCAACGAATTTTCCCCATAACGAACCTTTTTTTCCCGGATTTAGCGACTTCGTTAAATACAGGTCCGACTGTAGCTTACAGAGACGCATGTTCCTTATCACATTTTTCTATAACTTTCTTCGAAATCAGGAGTGAAATTCCTTGTTGAAATTTTCAACAATTACAATTTAATGACCGACAAAGATCCTTTATATTTATTCTTGTTGATTTTAAAACAAGGAAAACTTTGCACACAATTATATGTAAACCACATACAGAGATTTTTTTCCCTGCAAATATTTTATAGATGTAAGTTTTTCGGCAGACGAAAATTTGTAAAAGTCAACTAATTTCACGGCATTAATCATTCATTTTGCAGTGAGATAGACCTTAATGCTTTTTGAAGCTTCTGAGATGCTGTGGCAATAGCAGCAGTGATGGGATAAGAGAAAAAACCGATTTTAAAAGGAACTAATTTTCCTAAATATTATCCTAAACTATTGTTGTGATTTCATCCTCCGAAGTTTGCAAATGTTTCTAAGCTTCGAAGAAACACTCCTAAGCACTTTCTGTTTTCCTAATTAAGGTAAATGCCAAAAATTGCTTTCACCTTCTTACTCTTCTAATAGGTCTAGTTTTGCTTTGAATGATTTTACACATGTTTTCATATTTCACATGCAAACAGCCTCTTTTCCTGAAATCTCACATTCACCCAACTCTTTTTTTTACACGGAAGATACGCACTAAGAAAACCGAGTAAAAAAATACATGCGGCATGCGATAAGTTTGGGGATATGCCCCACAATTTTAAAAAATCGTGTAAGATGAAAATTCTCTAAATATTTTCCAAAAACCCTTGCAAAAAAGTGATAATAAAATCCATGTTACATATTTATTATAAAAAGAAAATTATTGTAGAGTACAAATTTTGTCTATAAGTACATACAGCACATAAAAATTCAAATTAAAATTAGGAATAAAACTACTAACAACTATTCATCGCTACTTGATAACAAGCGTGCATATTTATTACGAACTGTATCAAATATGCTACCATTAATAGATGTGTTAAATATGTATAGCACAACTGCCGGTTTGGATTCAAATGAAGAATTTCGTTCATTATTATCGACCTCGTTCTTTCTTTTTTCTTTTTAGTTACAAAATGATATGTGTGTGTGCGTTTCTTAAGTTTCTCATACTGTTCTTGATATTTTGTTACAAAAAACTTACATTTGCGTTGAAGTTTTAATGCACACATTCTTTGTCAGGATCATGAGTAAGAAAATGTTGTTCCCCATACTTGTAGCAAATTTCAAGCCCCAGGGAATTAAATCAGCTGTTAGTAGCTGAACTTCACCTTCGACTTCCATAGACTTCTTTATTATCATAAACTGTCTTAAATTCGATCAAATCGTCTGTATCCAAAGGGCACGAATCCTCAAATTTGTTTGGAATTCGTGCTAGAACAAAATTTAATGTAAAAAAAGAGTTCATTAAATTCGTGTACCGTGTTCTATCAAAATCGTGTAAAAAAAGACCGTGTAAAAAAAGAGTCGGATGTACATCAATTACAATATCATCTCATACCTGCAATATTAACATTCAATTTTTGTAACAAAATCGTGAGAAATCCCCTTCGTGTCCAGAAAGAAAAGTGTGAGAGAGAGTAATATTAACATTGCGCTATAAAGTAGCACGAGGGCAATTTATTGGCCAGAAATAAGAGGATTTCATTTGGCAATTCACGGACTCTTTATCCCTTTGTGCAGGCTTAACGACCACACACTGTTGTGGTAAATTATGTCTTCACAATCTGCCTTCGCATTCTTAAGAAAGTATCTGAACAGCCGATGGTAGAGTGCCCTTACTTCGATTGTGTTCACCACACCAACAGTTGGATCTATCCTTAAATTTAAATCCAGTGAGGTTTTATAAAGGCTCTTCTGATGCAAAATACAGTGAAAAGACAAAATATCAATGTCTGTATTTTGTGCTTTTAATTTTTTAGAAACTTAGCTATAACTTCATTTGTCCACTGAAAGCTCTGGCCCCATTTGTTATAATGCCTGATATTTTTTCCAGGACGAGGCTTTTCCCTCCACACAATTCACAACAGCAAGTCCTGGCCAATGGTTTTCTTTTTCATTAACTCTAGACTTCTGTGATGAAGAAATTTTCAGTGCCAAAGAAAATCTAAGATCTTTGTTAGCAGTCAAGCTTTTCAGTGAATTCACCATTAATAGTCTTTTTTTATTATTAAATGCTTACAAATTTGTTTCTCACTTCGGGACACAATACGCTTGCACGCTTTGCCATTCATTGCTTAATGAACTCCATTTAAAAAGGGCTTATCACATTGAGCAATGTGACCAAGAAACTTTCTTCTGTATGACTATTTTGAAGAGTTTTGATTGCTTTTTAAGTAACATTTATTGTTTCTTCAGCTTTTTCGCAAGCTTTACTTTTGCGTTCTTTCCTTAAACGTTTACAATCAAATTCACTGTTTTGTTTCATGTGGTGTCGTTTCAGATTATACTTTCTAAATGCGTTTATAATTTCATGACTCAATACACACGCTGCTTTATTCCTTGCATTACCAAGGGAATATTTGTTAGTTCATTCTTCGTTTAACACACGGCATTCTTCGCAATTTTAAGTTTTCATGGTTTCACAAAAATTGTAAATTTATCTACCCACTAAAACGACAACAAGAAGAAAAAAGTTGCTCATAGAAGAAGTTGACCGGCTCGACTGAAATTTGAAGGAATTGTACATTTGCATCAGAGATGCCAATGGTAATATTTTCGGGCTTGTTTAATCATGTGGTGCAAGTAGGGCAGCTTCCGAATACAGTGCATTCCGGGTCTTAAGAGAACATCTAATTGCGCAGCACGTGTGTTCATCTTGACTCACACTGCTGTGTTGGTTATACATCATTTCTCATTGAATTATGCCGCAAAGTTCGAAAAACAACTGAGAGGGTTTGACAAAGAACCAATAATTGGGCACCGAAAAGGTGCATGTTATATTGATTTTTTTTTACTGATGTAACTGTTGGACACAGCTGATTAGGTGGGTATAACAAGGCACAGGTCAGCATCAGTCAGACTAAGGGAGATCCAGGAGAACCACACCGAGAGAGGATCGACGTGTTTTCAGATATGCGCATATTGATTCAACAGCCACTGTTGTAGACATCCATCGGGAGCCCTATTAATCATTCAATAAATAATCACACTATTTATCGATGGTTTCATGAAGTGGGACTTAACTTGCGAAGGCCATTCCACCGGCAGCCGTTAACAGCACTGCATCGTCATCAAAGATTAAAATGCTAAGGTACCAGATGGACATTGAGTATCGAGTGGTCCTTGTCGAAGAATCCCGTTTCTATCTTGGCGGAGAAAACAATAGAATCCGTGCTTGTAAGCAAAATCATCAGCACCAAGATCTACGATTCATTGTGCTAAGTCAAATGTCCAGAAAGCCATGTGGTGTGGTGTGAGACATAAATGTAAATCAAACTTAATCAGACATTGGTATACGTTACGGGTTATTCGGCAGGCCAACATTAAGCTCAAGACATCCTTCAGGAGGTTGTGTTCCCATTTCCGAGCTCCTAGTTTCAGTCCTTTTTTCTACAAGACAATGACTATGCATGTTAGTGTCGCCTAAAGTTTCTCAACAACATGTAGATATCTTAACTTGGCTGGCATTTTTACCAGACCTGTCTTCAGTCGATAATATGTAGGGTGTTGCGGGAGGAGAAATCACCACACACTCTAATCTCATTCCTTCGTAGTCTGCAGGATTTACGCACCATGCTTCAAATAGCATCAGATGGGCTGTCGCATTACTTCCTAAGGAACCTGTACAACTCACAACCTAGTCACTCGGCATATTGCATTAAAAATATTAGTGGTCATAAGCGATACTGAATGATACCTCTATATTGCATCTGACGTTCTGCACGTTTTAGTATTAAGTTTTAGTCATTTATTCTTCCATAAGCATCTGTCCAAGATTGCAAATTTCATTGCTTACTGACAATTCCTTGCTGGTGCAACTTTTTTCTATATGTTAGAGCATAGTTTCCCAAACTTTTTAGTCTCATAAACCCCTTGTCATGTTTTCAGGTTTGGGGTAGACCCCTGCTTACTTAATATTGATTTTTTGCAAATTCATCATAGAAAACTCATGTTAATTTTAAACGTTTATTAATTAAGTTAAAATCTCAATGTATTAATTAAATAATAATCACAATTAATTTAATTAATATCACAATTATTAATTAAATAAATATAAATCACAATTAATTTAATTAAAATCATAATTAAATAACTTAATTAACATCACAATTAATTAATTAAATTAAAATCACAAGTAATTATTTAAATAAAAATCACAGTTAACTAAATAAAAATCACAATTAAATAAAAATCACAGTCAAATAAAAATCACAATTAAGTTAAAATCACAATTAATTAAATTTAAATTAAAATTTAAAATCAATGTTGTAATAACAATTTTTGAACATTTGGCATCAATTTAGTGAGGTTCAGTCTTAAATCTCCTCGATTAGTAATGTCCAGTCTATTTCTTTTTTGTTAGGAAATTGGCCACCGCGCTGAAACCTCTTTCAACAAGGTACGAGGATGGAAAAGCAATTAAAAATTCCTTCAAAACGTTAAATATGGATTCGCCTTTAGTGTCGGTTGTCAAAGTTCTTGCAAAGAGCATTTCTTCGTGGTGCTCCTGATCCATAGTAAAGCGAATATAGGCCAATAATGATTCATTTCCAGGTAAGGTTGACTCGTCCAGCTGAAGAGAGAAATGCGTCGTTTGCAAATAATCGCACAAAAAACATTCAACATCTTGACTCATTTCATCAATACGTCTTTGAACAGTGTTATTGCTTAAGGGAATTCTTCTAATTATATCGGATGCTGATTTAGGTAAAACAGTTTTTAAAACGTCCTCAACGGCTGGCAAAATCAACTCTTCTCCAATTGTGTGCGATTTTCCTGATATTGCTATAAGTAGCGAAATATTATGAGATGCCTACAAACCATTATCGTCTCTTTGTAAAGTCGAAGTAAACATTCTGCCCATTGTGGGTCGATTCTGAAGTTTTTCTTTGAGTATTTGAAAGTACTTCAAATCTTTACTACTTTTATCAGGGTGACATCTTCTCAAATGATCCTCCAACTTAGATGGTTTCATAGCGTCATTTCTTAAGACTGTTACATAAAAGACACATAGGCAATCTTTTGTCAGAAACTGACTCAATAAAACCAAACTTCAAATAATCAACACTGTGCAGTCTACATTTCTTTTTAGATCCGGCCACGTTTAGAATTAGTTTCTTGTGGAAAAATTTAGTTATTTAAATTAGACATGGCAAAAAAAAATATTCTGTATAACTTTATTTTACATTTAAACATATAACAGGGTCGACTCGAGAAATTTTGCTACCTGGGACAAAAATGCATAATGCCACCCCTCCTTTCAAAATAAAAAAATATTATTAAAAAAGATAAATTGTTCACACACACACACATAGATACACGCGTACAAAATCTGAATAGTTCATGCTAACAGAAAGACAGCATGACAATATTATGTATATATATATATATATATATATATATATATATATATATATATATATATATATATATATATTACGATTTTTAAAGAATTTGATGAGACTTTTCAAAATCCTATCGTAAATTTAAAACAAAGAATAAGAAGCCCATATTTTTTACTTTCATTGAATACACATATACTTAATATATTTGGAAATGGTAATAACATGGCAATACATTCTAACAAAGTAGATTTTTCAAACAAAAATTATGCCGTCTGAGAATATAACATTTAACTTTTTTTTTCAACAAACCCACATATAAATATGTATACAGCGCGCACAAAATATTGCGTGAAATTACATAAATTTGAATTTAAAAAAGATGTTTTACTTCTACAACTCCCAAAAAGAAATAATACTTTCTCAAATCTCATTAATGTAACCCTAGAAATTAATGACCATAGTAATCAATCTTAAAAAAACTAACACCAATAAAAAATATTCAAAAAGCAGACTTCGATACTTAAATAATAATAATAAATGCATTATATTTCTCAGTCCAATAAAGTCCTGTTTTTTAGCTTCCTAAAAAATATTTTGTCATTTTAAAATATTTTTAATATTTAAATCGAGATTAATTATAACTCATGCAATCATTAAAAATATACTTGAAATAATAACAAAATAATATTATTAAATTTATCTCTCTTTAAAGTAAAAAAAAAGAAAACATTGAAATAACATATTAATTACACACTGATCTTCAAACTTTGAATATTCAGAAAGAATTTTAAAAAATGCTTTTCGGATACTTTAAACAACGATAACACAATGACTTATATAAAAATGTACTAATAATAACAAGGTTTTCTCTTGATGTATTTAAATGAGAGAAAAAATCTGCAAATATTTATTTTATATTGATTTCACATTTGATGATTCAGGTGGAAAAAAACCGAAACAGACAAAGCAACAGACAAAGGAACTGCATTTTTTTTTATACTGAAAACTGTAATGATGGTTGTACAACGTTTCATTCCAAAAGTGAAAGTTCTCTTACAAGAAAGGATTCGTGTCAACAATATTATTTCAATTAAATCCAAAGAAGAGATTTTACAATCCATATACTGTTAAGTTTAACTTGATACATACAGTGGCGCACACAAGGGGGGGAGGGGGTCCGGACACCTCCTCAAAGCCCTTGATTTTTTTTCCGATTGATTATAATTCTATGTATATAATACGTAAAATTTAATTAAGTATTTGTTATTAAAGATTTAAAATAGCCTAGTTTTCATTTAACTCAGTATCGTCGCTATTCATTTATTTGAATTATTTTTTATTTATTTTTTTCATAAAAACAAATACAATAAGACATTCCTTCACTCTTATTGTAATATGATAAAAATAAAGTAGTAACCCCCCAATAAGGGACTTAGTATTTGACACAATATGTTCTAGTGCAGGATATTTTAACCTAATCGACCTAATGAAGGACAACCATCAGATCATACATTGCATATTAAACACTAAGAAATGTAATTTAATTAAAAATTCAAACTGCATCAGGCCTTAAACAAATTTTATATAAGTAAGTACCTTAGTCACAAGTATTTTTTTTAATTTGAAGCTATGTAAAATGAAAATTCTTAATCGAAAAAGTTTAATCATCTCATGTTTGAAATAATCGAATTTTGTACTTACAGAAAAATTTATTGAAAATAATTAGTTGTACAGATGTTTTTTGAAAGCCTATGTATTGTGTCAGCTTTAGCCCGTATTTATTTGATTTATTTAAAGAGAAACACAAACTTATCTTTGAAATCTTAAAAAATACAAATATTAAAGATTATTAAAAAACACAAAATAATTAAAAACATAATTACCTGTGGTTATTTCAAGCGCGTAAAATGTAAAACATGGAATTGTGTGCTTATTTTCAAAGAAATTGGCCAACTGAAATAAGTCTTTTGATTCTAGAAATCACAACCGTTTGTCTTAAAGTAACCCTTAGAAGTGAAGTAAAATATCTGCTGTGTGGGTCCCTGCTTCCAAAAGCTCTCCCGTCCCTTTTTAGTTAGTTATATGACACCGGACATCCTGTGAGCGTTAGGGATATCCATTGCGACCCCACTCTAGGAATGAGAGAAAGTTGCAAAAAAAGTGTAAACACGTAAATCAGAAATATTTCAATGTCCATGTAAATACAAAAAAAAATTCCTGAAGATGCTCTCGTAGCCCCTTATTTACCCTTCATGGACCCCCAATTTATTTTTTCCCTGCCGTAGACCCCTTGTGAGTCGTCATCGACCCCTGGGGGTCCATATAGACCACTTTGGGAATCACTGTGTTAGAGTGAGTTAACTGAAGCAAAAACAAAATTGAAGTTAACCAGATCAACCGGAAAAGTATTGCTCATGGTATCTACACTGTACATATGTATTGACTTGGACGTCCAAGTGGAAAATACAAAATGTATTTTCGGTCGCTCAAAAAAAAAAAAAAAAAAAAAAAAAAAAAAAAAAAAAAAAAGAAAGAAAGAAAGAAAGAAAGAAATCTCGGTTCAAGGCAGATTCTTTTGGCTGTCCTGATGGGCCACAAAAAAATTCTTAGCTGATTGCTATTTGCCTACCCTTGATTAAAGTAACACAGTTTCTGACATAAAATCATAGCTATATTCATTGCATTTGAATTAGGGCTGTAAAAGCTACAAAACTAAGTTGTCCAAAGTTTAGGAACCTCATAAAGATGAGTGCTATTCAATTTTTTTTTTTAAATATATCCTCGTATTTAATTTGTGCTGTGGATTATTTGCAACTATTTGTAAAAATCTGTCTGGAGATTTTGGAGTCTTTTCAAGAAGGGATAAAGCCCTTAATGAAGTATTATTTCTTCAGCGAGAGAAATCTTTTTTGAAGAAATTATTATGCTTTATAGTTTGTAATTAAAAAAGTAATATCTTACATCTGTCTTTATTTGAAAAATAAAATATAAAGCATCTAAAACAGAATTGTGAAAAGCGATCAAAATTAAATTAAAATTATTAAATTTTATAACATATATCACATGTTCACAATACTTGTTATGTCAATATTCCTTCTTCTTTGGTACATAGAAAATTACTTAGGAACTGTTTATAACTTATTTCCCTTTTGACATTGAAGTTATGTGAATATATAGCTTTTGAATTGCACTCATGTTAAAAATATTTCCAACTTTAAAAGCCTTCATATTTTCAATTCTGTCAAAAGGTTAAAGTTATTTTTTTACAGAAAATAAAAATATTCCGGACGTTTTTTATGATACATTTTGTTTAATTATTTTTTGGTAATATTTTGAGTAATTTCAAATATTTTCCCCAAGTATTTGTAAGCGCTCAAGGTAACGGATTTGTGTCTGATGAGTGATGAGTTCGAGACTAGTATCGCTGAAGACCCACCATGTAGAGGAGGCCGTTGTACGTTAAATGTGACAATTGGTGTGGTGCGGAAGTTAAGAAAGGGGATTTCCAGTTCAGTTGTCTTCCTCGTCACTTGACCAAGGTTCGAAATCACGAGGTTGGTTACCAATAACCTTTGTGCAGCTTACAGTGACGTAAATGTACATCTCACTTATTCATCCGTGCATTTGTAAATATTGTAAAAAAAAAATACTTTCATCGAAAATATACAAATATTAGAAAATAAATATTTAATATGAATATTTAATAAAAGTATTTAATATGAAATATTTGAATTCATTTAAATATTTCGTTCTTCAATAATTACTTTGCTCAAAAAAGCCTTTCTTTTTCTTTTAGTTTTTGTATAATAGAACAAATCTTTATGTTTTTCAGAAATCATTCTAAATAACATGTTTTATGAGATACCAATAAACGATTTCAATGAAATAATTGGTTCTACATTTCATTTTGGGTAAAAAGCCTTTAAAACATTGAATAATTATTTAGCTTGCATAATAAATAAAACTACCTAATAATACATAACAAAACTCTTCTTTATATTTTTGATGAAAATTAAATTTATTTTTTTCATTCGTAATGAATTTTAAAATTTATGGCGTAAAAGTATGTTAATTCTTTATTAAGCAACCGTTTGTAGGAAAGTTTTTAATATTTAATCCTATTTTTTTTATTTTTAAACAATGTAATTTGATTTACAAACTATAAAATCACGCAATTCCTTACTGACCAGGGTAATTTTAAAGTGTACCTCTCAATTGATTTAACCTTTGTCATTCCAATCTTTGTGACTGTAATGGTGATGGGGAGCATTTTATCATTTTTTGTTCAAAATTTAAGAAAGAAAGAAAATACTTGAAAGTCAAACTGTGTGTGTGCTCTTAAAATCAACTGGTCTAATTTTTTTCAGCTTGTTTCAAGTAAAGCTTCGTTCGTTTTATTTTGTAACTTCATTGATTTGCTTTTGTAATTTTTTTGTAAATTTTTCATTTCTCTATTTTTATAATTTCATCGTATTGGTTTTGTTCCGTAACTGTTTTATTTTGTAATGCATTTTTGTCTTTGTAACTTATTTGTTTATTATTTCATTATTTCGTATCTTTGTGTTTTGCTATTTACTTTTCATTTTATTTACCTTATTTTGTTTGTTTTATTTACTTCTGTAAGCCCCGTGTGATACTTGTGGTGCACGGGAATTATATTTTATTTGCCTTCAATAATAAAAATAATTATAATAAAAACAATGTACCGTAAAATCCGGTGTATAACGCGCTCTTTGAACTCAACAAATAAGAACGAAATTTAGGGGTGAGCGTTATACGCTGGGTATAAAAATGAGATATTTAAAAATTAAAAAAAAATAAGCATAAAAAAAACTAGACTTCAATTTAGTTCGAAATACTGTTTATTTGAAAGAAATGATTAAGGAACTTAAAGGGTTATATAGTTCTAAAAGTATAGTATTTTTTTTCCAAAGCTTGGAATAATACCACAAATAAATGACTTAAAAACACAAGGGCATTGTGCACGTACATTTCAGGTTTCTGCGTAAAAAAGGGGGTGTGCATTATACGACAAATATACCTAAAAATTAAAAATTGCAGCTTAAATGTACAGGTGCGCGTTATACGCCGGATTTTATGGTAATTTATAAAGCTATGTATTTTGATAATACTTTAATTTGGATAAAATTAAACATTAATTTTTAAAAGATTGATAAAGTTCTTTTATACGTATCCTATGAGGTCTTCAACCTGGGTTTCGTACAGCCCTTGGAATCCTTAGAACTTTGACAGGAGTTCTGCAAGTGTGATCGCTAATTAATTAATCAAAACGCCGAAATTTGAGCAAAATTTTAATTTATATAAAAGATTAATTTTTAAAGGCAGTTTTTGCTTGTAAAAATAAATATAATTAAATATTTTATGGTTATATAAAATATAAAATCTTAAAATTTCGTAAAAGTTACGAGCTACAAGCACAAATGAATAACGCTGAAGGCTTGTAAATGAAGGAAAAGAAACAACTTATCGACACATATCAACAGATTTGAGGTTAAAGTCTAAATTTAAGCAGATCAGCTTCTTGAGTTTAAGCCAGTGCTTCTCAAACTTTCAACATTCGCGACCCAATATTCAATCGTAATTTACATCGCCCCCTTCATACAATAACAATGTATTGAATTTAATAATAATATTCTTTGACACTATATAAACCTGCAACACGACTTTAACCTCTTAATTGCCCCTTGCGTATATAAGCATCTCGCTCAGCTAGTATGTTAATTACCCCGGACGTATATATACGTCTTTTCGAAGCACGATCTTTTCTGTGCACTGCTATCAATAAAATTATTTTGAAAGCTTTGGAATTGAATAAAATGACCGTGACATATTGTTTGCGAAGGATTAACTTATTTCAGAGAATTTGCTTAGTTTTATTCCTTTTCTTCCCCCCAATACACCACATATGCGGGTTTATGTGGAAAATATTGGCATTGAGGAGCGAATCGCGAAACTTTTAATTGGTATTTATTAGAATAATTACAAATCGCACGAATCAGTGGCGTAACGGAGTATATTAGCTCCCCCTACAAAATCAGGACTTCAGCCTGAAGCTCAGATACGTACAGGACGTCAGTCAGGCTTCGGGCCCCCTAGAATCACTGCACCCCGCCCGCAATGAGGGGATTCCGGGAGTGTTCGTTACTCCGCTGGTACAAATTATCAAGATACATGTTACATTTTGTGTATAGTTTTGTATATGACAAGCCCATGAAGTCACTAGTATTTATTAAACTTGCTCTTAACCTAGAATTGTTAAATTAGTTATCAAATACATTGAGCAGTACTAATACGTTTATAAGTGTATTTTATTACGTCAGAATGTATTTTGTTTGTTTACTTTCAGTAAATTAACAGTTCTTTTAAATTATCTTTTGTTTTCGACTTTTGAATACTTTCGCCCCCCTTTGTGGTGTTATGACGCCCCTTAAGGGGGCACACCTCTCAGTTTGAGAAGAGCTGGCTTAAGGGACTTGGTACCCTTTGAGCAAACTTCTTTATTTACCTATTTAAAAATTATATTTTAGCATTTTATACAATGTTTCTATTCAAGAAAATGTTACCAGATGAAAATTTTTATATATTTTTCACACAATTTTAAAAATTAAAATTTTTTGAAGAAAATTGGGAAAATTTTAAAATCCTACTCCTTTTCTAAAAATTAATTTTTTGACCTGAAATTTTTTTATAATATTCTTAGGGATGTTCTAAACAACTTTAGGGATCGATTTTAGAATAACTTCATTCGTTTTCGAGAAAAAAAAAAATAAAATGTTGATATACAGGCTAAAAATCAACGAAAAAGCCAACATGTCTTACATTTTATTTTTTATTTTTAAAAAGTATTCAGTTTATAGCAAAACGGATCCCTAATTTTATTACATGCTTTATTTTTAACACGCAGGAAGAAAGTGGAAGTGATTGGTAAATAATTGTCGAAGGAGTAGCATTTTGAATGCACTAAGGTTTCGAAAAACACAAACTGAGAAAAACCAGTTTAAAGTTTATAATTCTGAAAAAATAATTATTATAAGCTTAATTAATCTTAAAATACCACTTTAAGATATTAGTTACACGTTTTTCTTTAAAATAATTGCATTTTCATATGTTTTCAACCCACACATTTTTATAAATGATCCACTTTTAGAGAGTACTAATTGCACAAGAAAACTCAAGAAAAACGTTAAAAAAATTTTTTTTTCTGTCACGACAGAAATTTTAGCTGTTTTTCTTCGTATAATATTAAAGTATTAATTTGTATGAAAAATATATCAGGATAAGAACTGAAATTATAAAATTATTAATATAAAATGCCTTAATTTAAAAATTTTACATGCACACATTTCACAAGGAAGAAAAATTACATATTATTGTATTGCCTCGGAAATATTCTGCTTTTAATACTACACATTCTTTTTTATAGTTATTATTTCTATTTATAAAATATATATATTTTTTTATCATAACGCATTTTTTAGCTTTTTTTTTCTAAAAAGGGGGTGTGGCTGAATTGCCTAATTTGTTTTCAAATGAAGTTTTATTGAACTTCTAACTTTCCGACATGCACAAGTGATATATCAATCGAAAGATAATAATGCAAAGAATAAGATTAAATGAAAATAAAAAAACGATAGGTTTGTGATTTTTAGGGTACCAAGTCCTCTTAAGCTGCAAATTTTCACAATACGCAGAAGTTTCTCGCACAGTTATAAACCCTTTAATACCATTCTGAACGATGCATTTAAGTTAAAAGTATTTCTCAACATATGTGGCAATACAAGTAAATTATAGAAGTAAATTAAAGCAGAATATGAAACGCGACTGCAGGTGGTTTCGAAAGACCTAGACTTAGCGTGTGTAAAAAATGCAAACAAATATCTCAGTTATTAAATACAATGCAATGATAGATGACATCTGGGACACAAATTAATAAGTAAACTGTAATAATATCCCTTTAAAAAATTTTAATAAAAAAATACAACAATTTTTTTAACTGTCTTAACTTAAAATACCTATTACTTGTGTTGAGATATACTTTAAAAATGATTTAGAGATATATTCTTCTAAGAGGTTTTTGGGGATTGGGGTGGTGGAAAGGTTCCTAAAACATCTTAAAATTTCAATGGATCCGAAAGTTGGCAAAATTTGAAGGCAGTTTTCGCCACAAATTTAGTTATTTTTCCAAATCACGAATATATTAATAAAATCAATTCGATTTCTCTATAGTAAAATGTATACAGGTGTCCCTCGTACAACACCGTGCTTTATCGAAACCACGGTTATTCGAGATTTATTTATTTAAATTATAATTTTATTTATGTTAATTAAATTAATTACGTACGGATATAATACAAATCAGGGCAATATGTACCATGTTGTATCGAAACCGTGTTCCGTGTTGTATCAAAATCGTGTTATACGAAACATTGAAACAAAACAAATCAAGGCAATGTGCGAAGTGTTATATCGAAATCAAGTATTAAAGTGTAAAATTGTGATAGCTGCAATTTCGTTCCAATAAAACAAACAAATGATAAAGTAAGTTAATTTCAAGTTTTTAATCAAAAACAAAAAATATGGAATACAAAAATTAAACATACAATAAAAAATATTCAAATAATAATTATTATTATAACAAAATAATTAGAAACGGCTAGTTAGGATCACTCTCTCATCAGAAATTACAGTCAATCTCTATTTTTCTCCCTCAACATTGGTTGAAACTCCTCTCCACTAGTTATTTCTCCACATTACAAAAGTTATCTGACGTAGTTGTAATTACCTGTCTGTTTCGATACTGCAATTCTTTCAGAATTTCTCTACAAGGAGCTTAAGAACTTTGCAGTTCTCTTTTAATTTTCCCCCTTTATATAACCTCCTATATATAACTGAAGTTGAGAATTCCCCTTATTGAGCGAAGATGATATTCAGTTTTTTTAAAATCGTGTAATATTATTTCAAAATCATATAATATTAAATTCAAGTTTTGTGCCATGCAGGGATGTCTTAAGGCACGGGTCTCGGCCACAATGGGGGACTCTTCTCGTTCTCGACTCAGGCTCAATAAGATCACAATTCGAATAATTTCAACGGAAATGTTATTTTTGGTTGTATTCTCCAAAAGACTGGGAATTTCGGACGATTTGTCAACTGGCTACATGTGATGACCGTCGTCTACGTACAGGCCTAGACCTTCCACCATACACCGTCAATACTCATTCAGGCAAAAGGCGGTCGAGCCGGTTTGTGCGATTGTTGGTCATACACATTTATTTGTTTCCGGATTATTGTTTGTACGAGTATTTGACAACGTATGATATGTACTGTCTACTTTCAAGGGCCATAAGTGGGACCTACATTTATGTAGAGGCCCGGAGCCTACTTTTGAGTAGGGGCCCAGGGCCTCAAGAAGTCTTAAGACGTCCCTGGTGCCATGTAATATCGAATCCTAGTTAGAATAATCGCAAATTTTGTACCTTGTAAAAAAGAAACCGTGTTTTGCAAGTACCGTGTTATACGAGGGACGCCTGTACTTACAAGGCGAGTGCAAGGTCTTGGGGTCACGGATATAGTTCAAATTTTGTAGGGTAGTAGATTTAGTTTCCCTGTTGATAAAGATGTATGGTTCTACGGGCCACTACTCAAATTTTTTAGATGTTTGCAATTGAAGATGCAATTCACTCGCGTTAAATTCAGTTCTGTAGCAAACGACTACACATAATGGGTAATACTGCACTAATTCGATGCGCGAAATGCTTTTCGAAATTATGTTTCATTTGTTTTTATGACAATTTTCCCCATTGTATGGACAATGAGGGGTAAGAAGCTAATCATACTTTTTATACTAATTCTGTTAATCTGATAAAATGTTTTGTTTATTGTTTCCTTTCACAATTTATTGTTTCCAGGAACGATTAACTAGCAGTAAAAGGGCTTTTCACCTGTTCTTACGAAATACTTTTATTGTTTTGTAATAAATATTATAGAAGCCCAGTGGCTGAGTGGTAGTGTATTGAGCTTCCCCGCCTCAGATCCAGGGTTCAAATCCCGGGATGAGCAAGGAAGACTCAGCCTTTCGTCCCTTCATTGGATCGGCAAATGAGTACCAATTTGGGATCTGAACACTTTGGGGTTTCACGTTAGACTGACCACTTGATCAAAAAGTCTGCTCATGCATCTCAGCGCCTAAAGACACTTAAACTGAGATAGGCACAGTAGACCTTGGCCCTCATGGGCTGTTGCACCACTGAGTTCAGTTCAGTTCAATATACTATTCTGTACTTATACGAATTATAATGACAAATAAAACTCTTATAAGGTTTCTAGTCATTAAAGGCATTTCATTTCCAATTTATTTAAACTCCATTATGTATCTTTATATGTAAAAATAAACACTAAATAAAAAAAGTTATTCACCCTCCATGGACTCGAACCCGGCTCCTAACAACGAGGAACGCCGATCCGTTGCTGCTACACTAAACCCATTACGAGTAATCGTTTGCTACAAAACTGAATTTAACGTGTGTGAATTGCATCTTCATATAATTGCAAATATATAAAAAATTATTGAGTAATGTCCCCTATAATAAGGTGACCATTTTTTTTACAATGAAAAGGAGGACGAAAAATTTAAGAAAAAAATACAACTTAAATATATGAAACGTTTTATTAATTCAAACAAAAATACGCTAATTACGCTTACATTCTTTTTAATTATCATCTTAAACGAGTATTTTTCCATTGCACGGATTTTTTTTGTCAACATATCATTTTCTAATATATCGGAAAATTCGGGCAAAAAATATCCTTCATGCTGAATTTTACGGTAAGCACTGTAGCTAAAATATTAACATTCAATTTTAATTTCTCACTGGTCACTTCACAAAAATCATTACCAATAAAAAAAAAAAACTCTTTCAACTGCTGCATTTTAGTTCCAGGGCAACACAACGTAGATTCAACAAGAATAATTACATTTTCATATGGAATGTGTTCAATTTTGAAATGGTTTAAGTATAAGTTCACCCATATTTTACCGATTTCTCAGTATGTTGATTTTCCAATTGTTCTAATTTATTAGAATTTAAATATACATACAGTCTTCTTTCTAAATACTTCAAGCAGACAATTGTCATCGATTTTAATATCATGCATTTCTTTCTATAAAAAATCAATGTAATTTTCCATATCTGCCCACTTTACTTGAGACCAAGTCAAAAAATACCATTGAAAACTCTTATTTCCTGTGATATTTGTTTCAAACCATTCTTCGACATTTTGGAAACATGTTTGGTTCTTTTCTAAATACAGAGATTAACAGATCATTTTTAAAATATTGAAACGGAGGACACTTTTCGAGGAAGGGCAGAAGCTATAAAAGGAGGACGTTTGGTCACCTTACCTATAACCATGTATCTTTATCAACAGGGAAATTAAATCTACCATCCTACAAAATTTGAACTAAATCCGTGACCCCAAGACCTTGCACTTTTCTTGTTAGAACAAATTACAAAAAACACAAATTGCGGGAGCATAAACAGTGAAAAATTATCGTAATTATTTTTATCCACTCGTGATGCCAGTGTCCAAAGCGTGCATCAACAATAAAAAGAGGAACGAAGATCGCCTTTTTAAAATCGTCCTTCCGGAACAAAAGTGTCACAAAACGGACTCGTGCGTTCGCTCAGGCAGTGCATCGGAAGTGACCTTTGAGTGTAGGTGTCGGATGGTTTGTTTTGTTATTTATTTTCAAAAACGAATCGTGTATCAAACCGAAAGGTCACATGTATAGTTATACCTGTATCGAAAAAACAGCGCTCGGAGCTGGGGAAACAACAATCAGCTTGCAAATCATATTTTCAATGTTTTATTTCTATCCCAATTTTCGAACATTGAGATACTTTATGCTTTAAATCAGCGTTTCTCCTTATTCGATTTGAGTCTATTTTTGTAAATAACGTTCTTTGTTTTTGAAATGATTGTTTAGAAAGTTAAACACACACATGGCTGAGGGCCCCCTTGTCAATTCTGGAATAAGTTATACAATGAAAAGAATTGATCAAATTAGGTGATAAATTATAATTTACTACTTAATTTGATTATAAAGTGCTGCCAGAGGCTGGAAAATTCAGAATGTTTTAGAATTTTCAAGAGAATGGAAAACGGCCCTGAATATATATATTGACTCTTTTCTGCTATGACTTCCAACAGGAAAAATAATAGAAATGGTGAAATCCACTATGAAAGACAGTATTGTTCTAGAACAGCTGTAATTAGTGTTCTTTCAAATTTTACATTCGTGCATTGCATCAAATTTTGCATTTGCAATAGCAAACTGTTAAGCTTAGAACTAAGATATGTTAATTACAATATTGGTACTTTTCCGTTTCGCCGGCGCAAATATCGCCAAGCAGGCATTATTCGCGACAACACACAATTTACACATAAAAAAATATTATAAATGTTAGTTTTCATCAGTTTTTCATCTATTTTTTTACGTATTATAAAAAAGACCACGACTTGTTTTAAAAATGTGGTGGTGAAAGGTTACCAGTGATGATATTCAGTTTAGCATCGGTTGTAAAATTTTTTGGCGATTTTATAGCTTGCATTGGCGAAACGAAAAAGTACATAATAATTTAAATGTAATATGTTCAACTATTGATGAGAGAGAGAAAAGTAAATCTCTCATTATTAAAAAATAAAAACACTGAATATCCAGATATATAAAACATTAAAAAAAAAAACTTAAGCATTTAAGAACTTTGGTTTTTCGAATTTGCGTAATTTTGTTGCCTACTTTGAGTTAACAATACAATACTTAATTTTCTTGACATATTTGAAGGGGGAGTTAAAAGGAGGGGAAGGAAAAATTATATATTTACTGTGTGTGTGTGTGGTTCTGAGTTGGATTAATTTGGTACTATTTTTAAGAATGTTTATATATCTAATTGTTTGTAATCTTAAAAACATATTAGGCAGAAATAGTTTAAATTAAAAAAAACTAAAAGAAAAAAAACTATATAAAACATATAAAAAAGTTGAATGGGTTAAATTCCTCTGACGTCATAGTAACATGATAGCTGAAATTGCGTGATTCCAGCCAATCAGTTCCTTTGTTCGTTGTTGCCAGTTTTCTTCTTGCAGAAATTTTCTTTTAAAAAGTACATATTTATCAACAATAATAACGCACGAAGATAAACAAAATGCATTTGATTTAAAAATACTTATATAAGAATTTTTTTTTTTCATTTTTGAAAAACTTTTTGAAGAATCTTAATACTTGAACAATTTTACCCAACAATCATATTTGCAATTTTATATAAATTTTATTAGTAGAATAGCAAGTTTCTATTATCAGTTTCGAATTGAATGAAGAACACGTGATTGTATTTATCATGTGACCGTCATGAATCTTGTCCATTGCTAAAATAAATGTTCGAGAGCTTTCTCCAAAATCAGCGAGGCCGATAATCTCCATTTAAACACTCAATTTCAATTGCCATTACAAAATACGAAATTCTATTTTGCATGAAATGTGTGTGTGATTTAAAACTGAATTTTTTAACTTTTAAATAAGTCGAAATTTTGAATAAATATTAGATAAATATAAACTCGTATTTAGAATAGCATAAATAAATATATATTTAAAAATAGTAAAATAAAGAATGCATTTGCAAGATTAACTTTTAAAAGGAAGGAAAACAAAACAATATATATATATATATATATACAGAAATAATTTTCTTCATTCAACTTAACTTTCACAAAGAATATATCTTGCACAGTTATTACCTTTTAAAAAATATTTATACCTTTGAAAAAAAAGAAGGATTTTTTATATGTATATACTATAAATGCATTTTTAAATGTTTTAAGTTTACGACTTTTTATTTTAATTTTTAACTCTATAAATTATATGTATTAATTATATTTGTACAGAGTTTATACTTTTTCCTTCATGATTTACATTAAAAATTTCATATATTCTGTATAACTATCTCTTTATTATTATATATGATACTGTTGGGACAGTAATTGTTCACTTCGCTTACTAATGGTTGCACGAGCCGAGTCAGATTTAAGAAAATCAGATTAAGAAATATTAGCAGAAATAAAAAAAAATGATGAAATAATAAAAGTATAGAACACACATATTATACATTTAAAAATAATTATTAATTTTTATGATGAATTTCATAATTTTATGTAAAGGTATTTGTAATTTACTATTTTTTTTGTATTTTATGTTCATTAACTGTATTTTTTTGTATAATTTCTATTGTAAATATTATTTCATTAATTTTTAAAATTGTAATTGTTTATATTTAGAAAATAATACTTGTAAATCTGGAAACAATTTTTTTGTTGAACAACTTTTTTGCTTCGTCGGATTGGCAACAGTCTGACATTAGCTATAACTTGCAACACTTTTACTGAAGCGGCAGTTAAGCCTAACGAATTAAAAGTGATAATTAATTAAGCGATTTTGCTATTTATTCTCAAACGTTGAAGGATTTCTAGTACTAAATCCAAAAACATTAGATTCTTAATTTGAAAAACTAATCATAATTTTATATCTCAATTCAGATTTCTTATGAGAATAAGGAAAGGAAAAACAAGTTCAATAAAAATTTGAATAGGGACAAACTCTTCAAAAACATTAATGTTCTAAGAAATTAATTTTGTTAAAAAGGAAATAATAATCCACAGAGCCATCGAAAGTGACTTGTAAAAATACTTTTAAAACTAAATAAGTTATTTTAACGCAGTTTATAAACCTTTATTATTTCCAATTTATTTTACCTCTCACAAGAAATGTTCTTTTCAGAATTAATTTATGGAATCACAAAAAACACGAATAAACGTAACGAAATTCGCAGTTTCGCTAATACCATCTTAAGATATGCGATTTTCATGGCTTCTTTATTCATCCGCTGCTTCAAGGGATATTTAAATCATTACGTCTGTAACAGATCTCTCTTACAATGCGAATCGCAGCAAGGTTCCTCTAAAAATTACCTGCTTCCCGCGGCGATTGAAAAAAATATTACTTGGCGGTAAACCATTGGCGAGAAATTCTCTTCATCCATTCCTCTTGGCAACCTCACTCAGTCCGTTGCCACCTGACAGGGGTAAACGCGTCGTAGATACTCGTTAGCAGTTTCCTAACATACTTGGTCTAACTGAGTGAAACTTTTTAGTACAGCGGAGTACAACAACGAACGTTAACAAAATTTGTTTCGCTCACCTACCATCTTGGAATATTCTCTATCGCAAAACAGAAACTTGCAAATGCATTTATTCTTTGTGCAAAAATTGTCTGATTGAAAAGTGCGCGCTGTGAACCTTGGGATCTAACCACGTGACATTTTCTTAGAGATTTGTTTGTGTTATCGTCATTTTTGCCCGGGAATTTCAGCAACCAGTGGTTTTTGCGTCTGCGACTGCGTAACTGACGGAGTCCCGGATCATGTGCGATCTTTAAATTCCATGGTAAGTGTTTTTGTTCTTGCTCTGGTTTCAGTTTTTATCACTCGGCATTTAATGGTTATTGCTTAACGAAAAGGAATGCCATTGTTTTTTACACAGAAAATATAATTTATGTTTTTCCCGTCAAGTAATTTTTTTTTATCTTTTTGGAAATTCCGTGTTTTATGTCAATAACATTGTGTGATACGTTACGTGTAATATCATTTTCATTCGAATCCAAAGGGAAAAAATAAATTCTTAACAAATTTAAATGATTTTAAAATGTGAAATGGTTACTTGTTATATAGATGCAGTTTTAGGTGAATTTAATAAGCTTTTTTTTAACCAATAAATAATTTTATTTAAAAATTTCATTAATTAAGTGTGCATTTATGATTGTGAAATATAAACACATCTTTTTAGAATTTCTTCATTAGGTAAAAATCTGTTTATAGATAGATTTTCTCAAATTTTCGAAATGTAGATTGTTATTGATTATAAATTTTCTTAATTTTAAGATTTTAAAATACTAAGATTCAGTATTCGATAAATATTTATACTTAATCTACATGTTACTAGAGGAAAAATACTTGGAACAATTTCAGGCTCGTTAAATATTTTATTTTAATTGTTTAAATTCTTTTTTTAAGCAAACTGGTTTTTTTTAAACCTTTTTGTTTGTTTGTTTATTTATTTATTATCATTATTTTTTTGATAGATTATATGAAATCAGAAAGTATATTCAGGAATACTTCTTTTTATTTATATTTTACCAAGAGGCCCTTAAAAATTTATACCAACCTAGAAAAATAATGTATGAATTTATTTAAAATGTAAGTTTATTAAAATAAAAAATAATCTTCAGTAAATTAAAAATTATTTAAACTTAAGAAACTTTTTCTTTTTAATTGCTTATTTCTTTTCGTAAAGCACCATGCATTATTTAATAAAATTTGTTTTAGTATCAGATTTTTGCTCTCTTTTATGGGCGATAAAGGGGGAAAGGGAGGGGAGGGAAGAGGAAAAGGGGTGGCGGAGAAGTGAATTTTATTTATATTGAATGAGTTAGTGATGTAGGTTTTAAAAGAATTAAAAATATTTTGTGATGTTTGATTTTATATTCTAATTTCAGAAATGAGACATGAAGAGGACATTATATTATGTTTTGTTAAAAGAATATTTTTTTTTCAAAATATGAAACAAATTTAATTTTTTGTTAAAAAAAAAATCGTTTTAATATGACATCGTGCATGTCATTTATTTGCATAAAATCAGGTTTGTTCTTTGTGTAATATTAAAATTTGGGAAGAATATATAGATTAATTAATAATACGTCAAAGTTATAATAAAATTGAAATGAATAATTAAATTTATCAATTTAATGTTCGATTTTTTTAATTAAAATAAAAGAATCATAGTGAAAGAGTAAAAACAAAAAGATGAAATGATGAAAAATATCTGTTCGATATGTTAAATCGTTTCTAACAAATTACGTGATATCCAGATAAAAATATCTTCTGGTGCACTCAGTTTTAAAAACAAATAAATTATTCTTATATATATAAAAGGAAAAAAAATAAACGATAGAAATTTTAACGTCTGTAAGATTAAACTTAAATGTCGTAAGTTACATTGCAGCGACATCACGAATAGATGATATTGTAGACAAGCTCCAAATCTATTCTATGTGCTTTGATCACGACGTCATAATCTTCATCGTGTGAACGTGGATTTATTTTTCTAATCATCCATTACATCATAGGAAGTTTCACTATAACTGTACAATAATTTTTTTTCATTTACTGATCTTGTGCGTTAATTTAAAGATGTTAAAATTTGAATCTATTTTTCATGAGAGTGTGTAGAGGTACATTGTTCTAATTTGTACTTTCTTTTCTTTTAAGAATTTTCTGCTTTAATTGTTAACATTCATATTAATCCAAATTTGCTTATTAGTTCCTAAAGAGATAAAACACATATTTACCTTTTTTAACATCAAATCAACTAGCTTCTCGTGTAAAAAAATGATAAATTTTTTTTTCCATCTTGGAATATATCTTGGCTTTTCTCTATTTTCAAATATTAATATCTGTATTATATTAATTCTGGAAAATATACTAATATATTTAATATCTGTTCTAATTTTATTTTGTGAAACTGTCTTAAAATAAGTAAGTACAGAGTTATAGTGAATTTCAGAAAGAACGTTATTTTAAAGTAACAAAATAAAATTTAAATAGAACTAACAGTTATATAAAAAGCAGTTTCTCTAACATAAGTTAATTTAATATATATCCTCGTATCCTATTAAGTTGCTAGCTATTCATTAAAGTGATTTATTTTCAATGATACGAGTAACAACAAAGCATGCACAGGCGACGTACGTTGTAAATATAGCGCAACAATTAAAAAGTTTTCTGCAGAAAATCGAAGTTTCTCTGTATAACGACATACTGGCGCCGTGCGAAAAAATTTTTTCCATGTTCGAGATTTGAAATCAATTGTTAAATAATGAGAAAATTATTATAAAGTTAGAATATTATGAAATAAGAAAATGGAGGCTACTAATACAACTTTATTATTTTATCATTACTTCTAGTGGTACTCATCTAGTATTTCCGAATTAAGGGAAATAATTACACTGAGTTCAGCATTAAAGAGACGTATCAATATGAAGAAAATAATAGAAAAAGTTAGTTAAATATTAAATTTTTTTTTCTGTAAAATATCGTAATAATCAATGTGCTAAGCATTGTTGAACTTGTGTTATTCTTCTCTTCTCTCTTTTTATTTCAGCGATTTCGAAATTAAAATTAAATTGAAAATTATATGTGTAAAATTAATAATCTGATTTGTTGAAAGAAGTGTTAAATTTACTGAAGACTTAGATATCTATTTAATTTGTCTCTAGAAACATTTCATAAATTTTACTAGTTGTTTTATTCACATTTTAATGCATCCCAACCTCCAAAAAAATGCAATTTTAGTTTAAACAAATTATATTTGAAGAAAAATAAGAACTTTTTTTGGAAACAAAATCATTATATTAAATAATTTTTTGTGAAAATAACGAATGAATTTTTTTCAGATTCCATTTATTTTAAATATTCCGGGGGTGCAGGGGGGAGTCGAAGTTATGACTCGTGTATAATTTCAAAAATATGTGATTTTTTTAAGAATTAAATAAACAAATGAAATATTTAAATGGTGTTTTATATAAAGTTTTCTTACCATAAATGATTGCAGTACTGAAAACAAAACAACAACAACAAAAAAGGCCAGAACAAAAATTTTTAACTGGAAATCTTAACTTCTCGAGAATTTTTTTCTGGAATAAACTGGATGTTTTTGTATGTTTTTCCATATTATAAAACAATCATTATAACACGTAAAATTCTGTGGAGTTTCTAACATCAACTAAATCATCGCTCTAGTTTGAAAAAAAAATCACAATTTTAAAGGAATCTGGCAACAGTTAGATCATAGTGCCTCATTATTATTACTGCTTTCTGGAACACATTTCAAATTGTTTTCATTTTTGATCAAAAGAATTTTCTTTCATTATATTGCGAGTATCCAAAAAATTTAATGAGTTTTCGCTTTTTCTTATCCTATCATTTCATTTTATTATATCTATTTTCTTTATTCAACGCATGGGTGGTCGGTCGTAGTTAGTCAGAGATTTTTGTTTTCCTACCGAAAATTAATGACGCCTTTGTTTCTGTTTTCATTTGTTTGGATAAATTTTAAAGTCAATTTTTTTTTTGCTTACAATTTCGTCTCATTTCCATAAATGAAAATGATTGCTTTTAGAAAGAATTTTTTATCAGTAATGAATAGTGGTATTCTTTTGAATAGGCTGTGAGATAAATAAAGGCTTTTGCGCGAATTTAATTATACTAGCTGAACCTTGCAATTTGTAGAAATAAAAATAGGAACAAAAGTTACGAGATGCTAGAAAGCAACATTCCAGGGCAAAATTCAGGGGGAAAAGTTTTAATTATAATTTTTTTAAAAAATATTCTTTTATTATGTTTTTTCAGTGTGTTCCGAACAAAATATTTTGTAATTTATGTCATCGTAGTCATCAACAAAACGATGAAACACTGTGATTTAGAATTTTTGTATAAATTTGCTGGAAAAGGACATGTTTTAAACTAACTTAAAACTTTAATGTCGTTTTTATAGGTGATTTATTCGTGCTTATAAATATATCATCAAATATTTTTTAAGAATCTACGAAAATATACATAACACAGTGAACCGTTGCCAAAACTACTAAGTTTTTGCTGAGAAAAAAAAATTATCCTGTTTCAGAATTTTTCCTCTCCCGAATTTCGATTTTTAAAATTTACTTGTAATCCCAGCTTTTCGTTGTTTATTTGTATTGATTTCTGTGCTGTTATTTATATTCACACAACTTTTTTGATTTTTTTTCCCAAACGAATTTTTTAAAGTATCGTGTTTTTCTGACGATAAACAATAAACTTTTCTTTTTATACCAGATTTGGGACTACTTTTTTGCTTACATTAAAATATTGTGGAATTCTAAACATTGTTCACCTTTTTGTGAATCAGCCTAATCGGTCCTCTAAATTCCTTTGGCGAGAATTTTCCTCGTTCATTTAAATTCAACTCTTCGCGTCTGGCAACCACTTTTCTACTATGAAACAACTTCTAACGATGTTTTGTATCAAACTAAGCAACTATAAATTATACATATAATTTTTCTGTTCACATTTAAACAGGTTTCATATAGGCGGACCCAGAAATCTTCTCTAAGGAGGGGCCAAGTTAATGTGTCAGTGTTAAAATTTCTGCAAAATGTATATTTAATGAAGTTTCTCTATTTTGGTGTAAGGACATGCTGTACAAATTTATTTTAATTCTTATATAAAGTTGATAATGGATTATTTGCAATATTTGTGTGTAAATGAAGTAGTGGTATGTTTTCATCATGAGTCTTTAGTCGTATATATTTTTCACTGCATTAACATGGTACAGTTAAGAGACAGTTTTTTTTACTTCAATATATATATATATATATATATATATATATATATATATATATATATATATATATATATCGTTTTATTTTGTGTTTTTTTCGGTTGTCATGGTCTTATGAGGCTTTAAGTGATTTATGATGAATTAATTATCAGTTTTACTTATCAAAATTTAAGAAATCGAAATATATTGTTTTACTGTTAACAAAATAATATTTATATAATTGTAATTGAATTTCTTGAATAAAAGAGAGAAATGAATATATATATATATATATATATATATATATATATATATATACGATGATTACATTTTCGTTTGGCCTTTCAGAATGGAAGGAATTTTGCAAACAAAAAAAAATAAAATGTTTTAAATGAATCAGTAGAGAGGAAAGGATACGAATTTATTAAAATAACTATTTTAAGTTTTTATTTGTGATTATACCATTTTTCAATAATTTTAATTGAAATAACGTATATTGATATGTTCTACCGATTTTCTTTTTCAAAATAAGTGTTTCTTTCTGTCATGTCCACATGCATTTCCTTTCTAACATTAAAAAAGATACATTTTTTTTAAATGTAATGATCTTTTTAAGTTGCAATTACTAAGATATTATGCATGGTTTGTGAGCAAATAAATTCTCTGGTTCTATGAACAAGCAATAATGTGTGTTTTATTTAAAAGTATTAATCCGTTTATATATAAAATTCAAAGAAAGTTTAGCATTCGGAACAGAAATTAATATTCAATATTCGAATATTCTGATATTTACATGGTAAATTCCATATCTAGTCTGATAATTCTGATTTGAAATTTCACTGGCGTCTTTCTTCTCATGTGGTCTCGCTGATTAAAAATTAACTCATTTTCTAAAACCAGAAGGGCGCATTCAGTTTTAAATATCTAGTGTTAAGATCTTAACTGGAAATTTTACAATGAGTTATTGTTTAATGTAATGCCATATTGCCAGTGTCTCTTGAATTTTTATATCGGAAATGACTGTGTGTCATTATTACACATTTTTGAGTCAGCTTCGTGATGTACTGGACTTAAGCATCTACTAGTCATAATTCTTGAAATATTCTATTTACAAGTATTGTGAAGAGGAGACTTTTAAACTTCAAGAATGTGTTTTTCTCGATACGGATTTTATTAAGTGACGTCATTATTGCGTCATCTAGAGGTATGATTGTCGTTACGCGATTATTGTTTTTCAGGGCGCCGAGAAACGTTTGTAATAAGTTTTTCTTTTCTTTTTTTCCGGTGGATACTACAGAAATTCAAAACAGCGTGGCATTTTCTTTTCATTGCGGACTCTTGAAAAGAGTTTATGATCTGTAAAATGGCACAGACAGTTAAAAGATGTTCTCTTTCGGCGGGATTGTTTTGTTTGATGTGATTAATTCGTGAGTAATTGTTTTGTAATTCTGTTTCACCTAGTAGCAAGTTGTTTTGTTGAATTGTCAGGTTTTTGTTTTCTTGTTGCGTTTTTTCCCCCGTATCTTTGTTTTCAGGGACCATTTTTAATTTTTTTTGTGTAAGCCTACATAAATAATTCTTTTTCTCGTTCTAGTTTGTTTCTTTTACGTGAAATAATTTTTGAAAATTTACTTTTTTTAATTCAGAGAAATTATGCTTTTAGAACTTGTTTTCAAATAGAAGCAATTTTACATGCTCATATATGCAGAATATTATTTTGTCTTTTAATTTATTGCATTAAATTTCGAAAAATAGCAGAAAATGTTCTACAAATAAAAACATCAATAATGTCCTTTTTAAATAGCGTCTTGATATTTGTGAAATATGGGAATGATGTTTTTTTTTAAATCGTATTAACGTGGACTCTGCTCTCAAATTTATTTTCAAAAGATACAAACTTATTGATTATGAAAATATTAGATACCACGTGAAAACAACATTAACCAACCATAAAGTAGTAAAAGAGATCTTGCATTCCTTTAACTGTGTTGAAGAGCAACTTCGAAACATGTCTGGTAAAAATTCTGCACTTCGTTGGTAAACTTTTCGGATTTAATGGTTTAAGTTTGACAATTTTCTTTCTATTATTAAAGGAATACATTTTTCTTCGAATCGGGATTTTTATTGAAGGACAAATTCGTTCAAAATAATACTAACTTCTGTAGCTGAAATACGTTCACCATCAGTCTTTTGAAACGTTTTATGGAAAATAGATGCCTGATGAAATACAAAATACATTAATATATCCAATAATTCATACTTTCGGCCTGGAATTTCTGAATGCAGAGATCAACAGAATAGTTTTAAAATATTGAAAAGGAGGACAAGAGAGTAGAACACATTTTGAGAAAGGACAGAACCTGAAAAGGACTGTCCTTGCTAAAGGAGGACGATTGGTCACCTTATATTAACCAGTTTTCCCTAGACTCTTTTAGGGTTAGTAATTCATTACTTCTTACTTATTTTTTCTTCTTCAGGATTGATTCTAGCACCAGTGGCGTAACGTACGGGCGCCTCTAAGGGGCCCAAAGCTTGAATGACGCTAAGTACGTATTTGGGCTTGGGACCCTAAACTTAAGTTTGCAGGGGGTCCCTAATATTCTCCGTTACGCCACTGACTAGCACAATATAAAAGTTCCTGCGATATTTAAATCTAGCTGATTATAAATAACATTTGATAAAGCTTACTTTCGAGACACCAGATATAATGTTGATAACCTAACATTAGTTGATTAGTAACAACACGTGATATTAGTGTTAGTAAATAGGGAAGTGATAAAAGATTAAACATTTATTTCAAAAGATGTGTAGGTCTGACCTTGATTTAAGCTAAATGCGCAGAAACCGACCACCACAACTCGTCACATACGTTTTTTTAACAAATCATCCGTACTTATGGCTATCTAAAAAATGAGTAAAAAGAGATGACGCAGGGCGTCGATTAAGGTTACAAATTCCATCTAAATGTACTTATTGATTGATGTTAAGATTATTACGTGTCCGAGAGAGACACAATGCAGCGTCGTACATAAGTGGCTAATTTCGAGAAAGAATGCTTTACGAACTGAGTAAGTGGCCTTACGCATTTGGAATTCTCCGTGTTAAAATTAAAAGTCTCACCAATCCCCACTCGCACCGTTTCCTTATTTCTAGCAATCTACACATTTCGATATCTGTGGGCAAGTTGTATATTGATTCAGCTCTCGTGGCTTCGTACTGCATTAGATATTGGCGATAAGACTCCTAGTTGTACTCCAGTTTTATTTGTTTCGTTTTTTTTTATCAAGGAAAAACTATTTAACTAAAGAAATTTGTTATCGTGTATTGACTATCGAGGGCGAAATATCTCCATCTTCTAGATTTGTTCGATTTGGGGTATTTGATTTTATTATCAAGACTTAAGTTCAGGATCGTGTGGTGATGTTGACAAAATTGGAGTGTACTCTCAACCTTTACATTGCAAAAATAGGACTATGTGTCCAAAAAAAAAAGAGTAATTTTGAGATAAAGCATTGTTACAAACATTCGTTTAAAGGAGAATTATGAATTATCTGAAGTAAATTTGTCTTAGATTATGTGTGTGTGTGTGGGGGATATTTCAGTTGTACCACTGATAAAGTTTGGGCCCTACAGACAGTGATTAAATAAGACTAAAATAAGAATGATAATGTTTTTAATATCTGCATTCTAAAGTTGAAAATAATGTTTAAAAAAAACTTGTAAGTAGACATTTGATGAAAAATAGAGAATAACAGTTGTTTGAGTTATTACATGATTGTCAATTCCAAATCAATAGTACAGATAAAGGTCGATAAACTATCAATAATCTTTTAGCCTTTGAATTGCTAAACTGAAAATTGTTATACGTGCTTAAAACAAAAATAGTCTTTTAGATAAGCATTCTACTTGATGCTGGCATTCTTTTATTTGCTTAGTGGAGCATAACATCGGAGTTTTAAAATCTGATTGTAGAACAGTTGAGTTTAAAAGAGCTGTTTGAACTTTAAATAATTGTCTTTAAAGAAAATCCATATTTATAGATAAGGGGAATACTTTTCTTTAAAATTTTTATCTAGATTACTGAAAATCTGTAGTGTTATCTTCAATCTGAATTGTTAAATTTAAAGTTTTCCTTAAAATTCAAATTTAACAAGTCTGTTTTTATTATTTGTTGAATTAAACTTAAGATTAACAGAATCTTAATTTGAAATATATTAAATTCATGTGGGTTAAATTACTTTTTTTAATCCAAAAATTTACCGCGTGATAATGAAATAAATATAAAACTAATTTTGCAACTCTGAATGTGCATGCCTAAACTTTTCAAATTTATTCCTGTAAATTGTCTTCGAATTTACTTTAAAAGTTTCTTTTCTCTTTTAAACAAACGTAATATGTATTTGTTTCATAATACAACAAAAAAAATGTCACAAACATGATATTAATACTTCTTAAAACCTTCTATCCACTTAAAATAATTTGAAGTTCAGAATTCTTTATAGTGTTAAAAAGAAAGGATAGGAAAAAAGAGAAAGAAGAGTCGCCCATGTGTATAAATGGAAAGCTTTTATGTTTTACATTTTAAAAATTTTTAAATTCATGATTCTTTTTAATGAAATGTGAAGAAGTGGGAGGGGAAATAATAATAATAAAAACAGCTGCATTCACTCACGAAGGAAACTAAATCTTTCAACTATACGTAATATTTTATATATTGCTAGAAACGAAAAAAAAAAAAAATAGCTGCCAAAATTCACCAACGAATTCTTTTGAAAAAATCTATAGCATTTATTTGAAAAATGGCTTGCTTTTTTACTTGAATTAAACGAAATGTTGACGTGTTAAACAAAATAACAGCATAATATTCAATTTCATGAGATTATTTAAAGAGACATCTACGAAATCTTTCCTTGTTCTGATTTCTTCTCGTTATCTCATTGATTTTTAAATTTTTTCTTAATAGATATTTTAAAATTTTATTTCCGTTATATTTTCCAATTCCAATAAGAATTTGAAAGAAAAAAAAATTCATTTATCGATTCTGTGAAATATTGTTTGGCTTTTTACATAAAAACTCCATCAATTCTTTTAACAACTGGAATAAGCAGATGATTCTCTCAATTCTGGCGAATGTTTTGTCTAATCTGATTTTTCCCAGATATTTTTTGGAAAGCACTCGGCGATTTGATGAAAAGATTATTTCTCTTGATTGAAAGCCAGCAGTTAGATTAATAGTTGCGTCTTGTGGTGAAACCATCAGCAACAGAATTGGTTGTCAACGTAAACACTTTCGACTTCAGTCCTTATCGGGAATAAGAGACGGAAAAATAAAAATGAAATTTTTCACTGGGAACAAAATAAATTCAACTTTCCCATCCCTTGAAAATTGAAAATAAAATTTTCCTTATGCACAAGAACTTGTATGACCTTGTCCCTCGCGCGCATTTTACTATTTGGCGCAAGTCATCCTTGTTATTGGCGGTATTTTAGAACCGCGCAATTTATTTTGACTATTTCCTGTCATTTTGAACTATTATTTACGAAACAAAGTAACGGTTTATTTTGATTTGAAAATGATTTACTTTACTTTTTTTTTTTACTGTAGTGATCTGGGAGAAAAATTGTATTGTGTCTAATTATAAAATTTAAGGAACGTAACTACCGATAATCGTGATTAGTTTATTTTGATAATTGAAAAAAAAATTTTTTTATAAAAGGAAATGTGACTTTTTTGGAAGTATGTTATGTCGTCATGCACTTTTGCATATCTCAGTTTTTGGAAGTTCACCGTTTTTGTACGGGAAAATTCCGCTATTCTATTCTAGCATTAGTAAATGGGATAAAAATTACCTTCACTTCAATATTTTCTGACTTAAAAAAAAATAGGTTAAGATGTGCAGCTGTTAGAATTGAATGAGTCTCAGATAAAATTCGAGTAATTATTTTAATTTCATAAAAGAAGTGTTAATATTATGGAATTCCTACTTCTTTCTGAAACCTAGGTCCAGTGTATTGATTTCAAGAAAAAAAGGGTGGAAAAAGTGCAATGTGAAAGAGTAAAAAGTAATGCAAGAAATTATATTTTTTCCTCGATATTTGAAATTATTTTTAAACACGTTTCTGATAAATTAAAATAACGAACCAATGAGTCATTAAAATAGACAAAATATTTTCAGTAATTGGAGAAAAAATGCAGAGAACGTTTCAGAGACATATTATTGTTATTATTTTTTGTTCTCTGGAATGCACTTGATTGTATTCACATCAATTTACTAATCTGGATTTGAAGGAGAAATTCCATAGGATTAACGTTTTGTGCTCTTTAAATTCAAAATAGCTTGTAGATGGGAGCCTTAAGGATATGAAATATTTAAATGCAATGGGCATAAATATACAAATATGAACATCCTCATTCAACCACATCATGATTTAAAGATTATCTTCTGCAAATTATTAAGTACAAATCGTAAAATTGAAGAACTATTTTAATTATTTATTTTTGAGTTGCCAGATTTTAAAAATAAATATTTAAAAATGCCGTCGAAAATTGTAAGGAAAATGTTAACAGATTAAACTTTGTATCCCCTTTTTTCTCGCAAGCACTTAACTGGATTTTAAAGAAATAGTCAGTAACTTAGATTCTGGAAGAAAATAGAAATTCTATTGGATATTTTTTTAAATATAATAATTGCGTTCACACGTTGATAATGACTGGAAGATAGAACCGAAAAACACACACACACACACAGTTTCATTTTGTTTGAAGAATTAGAGCACAGACCCGTCCATTTTTATTAAACATTTTCAAATCACATTACTTTTTTTGAAATAAACCAATTTTTTTTTTGCTAACGATCAAGTAATTGCTAAGTATGAGTTACCAAATTACATCTCATTGTGGTATGTACAGACTTCTTTTATGGTACATTTTAATTAACATGTAGAAATTGGCGAGACTAAAAATTGGTCTATCGGGGGATTATGCCCCCCTCCCCCATCGTTGTGACATTTCACAACCACCACAATCTTTAGAGTGTATCTCTGTGGCGTACATAAGAGGGCAGGATGTTGGGGATTAATCCCTCATAGACGAACATATTTTTAATTTTTACCATAGAGATGATCCCTCGACGCTTTGGTCTTTGTGTTTTTTAGAATGTATCCTCCCTCACCGCATAAGAGAGGTTTGTGGATGCCACTGCTCTTTACAGTTTTCCTGGATCGTTATTGGTAAGACCCGTTTCTTTGCTGCAAACATACGACAGGTAGTAATATTTACACAGAATAATATGAACAATGTATTTAATTCTAAGATGTGTGAAGTCAACCTTGCCATGGGACACAGTCACTTTTCCTGTCCAGTTGTGTTTTATAAACGATCCCTCGCTTTCTAACGATGGATTTTCCCACCATTTAGAATGCTCAAGTTTTTCCTATTTTTTTCCCCCACTCGCCAACCCGTATGTCTGACTTATGGCCATAACCCTTTGCGAGATACGATTAAAAGTGATTCATGTAGAATTTCGTGACTGCGGCTTTTAGTCGAGGATTTCGTTTGCGGCCAAAGCTTTTATTATTTGCTGCTTTTTTTGTTACAATAAGCTTTGTTTCTTTTTTTTTTATTATTCGCCGCCGCCAAATGGCATCCAACTATTGGTGCGTTTAATCGGCTCTTGGCTATTATGTAACAGGATTTAGAAATTGCCTATAAATCGTGAGGTTTCAAGCGAAAGGGTAAAAAAAGGATGCTGTGCGAATGCACATACACACGGGGTCATCTCCTTTTGTCAATTCTCTTCCTTTCGCTTTCGCGTTCTCTTTCGATCAGTGGAAAAGAAAAAAAAGTTGTTTATATAAGTGACTTGGCGTAATCGATCATGCTAAGAGTCAAAGGTCACTGATCTTACGATGACTAACTCGGTTTTAATTTTTTAAAACTTGATTTCTCCATTAGTTTATTCACAAGAAAACTATCGTAAGGGACAAAGGGAACCACTACTTGTTCGTTCTTCACACGATGGGAGCAACAAATGGGAAATTGGTTTATTATCTTAAATGAATGTCCTTGTCCTCCTCATAAAATTGTGTGACCACGGTAACCGAGTGGCCATGGTCATGACGTCATGTTCGTAGCCGGCTTTGCTTTTTTCGAATCGTTTCGAATCCTGGCGCGATTGAAAACCCACCACCGTTATGAACTTGACGAGGTTCGGAGTCTTCATATTGGCGTGGTGTTGTAAGGTAGAAAATTGGAATGCCTACTCAAATGTGCTCGTCCCATGACGGTTGTTCAAAATGACGAGGTCCGTTGCCAGTAGCCCTCGTGTTGTTAATATCAACCGTTACAACCGTCAACAATTTAACGGTTAATATCAACCGTTAAATTGTTGTTCAATTTTAAGAGAAGTCCATTATCTATAGTTCATTTTCCAATATCGTTCAAAGCGTATCTTTGTGCAATTAACTACATGTAATATGTATAATTTGTACAATAGTTAATTTCTTATTAACTGTTTGAAGCATTTCTAAGTTACTGCGATTGTCGAAGGTAAAAGTAATATAAGAGTTTATTCCTAATGCGTTTGTAATATAAATGTGATTGTAGTACAATGTTTTGATTAAATGTAAGAATTTTAGTATATGTCTGCACTTATTATTTAAAAAGTCTGGAATCGAGAAAACTTTGACTTGATATATCATATAATGCAGCGCATCTTTTTATGGAGACGTTGTTAGTGCGTTTTGCAAAAAAACCTGGAAATCTATAAGTATTCAGTTTGATTTTCTGATGACATTGTAGGTCTGTCTCATAGATATGCCTCATAGATTTTTTAGGCTTTATATAAGCTTATCACGTATTTAACGCAATATTTATACAAATTCTTAAACCAGACACTAATATTAAATTAAAAATAGCTTTCATAAATTTGCTTCGAATTCTTGAATTATAATTAAATAAAAATGCAAATAATAGAGCTATTTGTGTCACTATAAGGTAATATAATTTAGAATTTAGTGGCTAATTTTTATAAAAAGTATTATAAAGATAGAATAAAAATATATATCGATTGTATATTTGAATATGAATGCAGCTTTCAATTACCCAGGTGTGACCGAGAGAAAGAGTTGAGAGCTTTTAAGCCAATTTCTTGTCTCTAAATTTTTAGGATAAGTCCAGTGGCTGAGCGGTAGTGTAACGCTCTTCCACGCCACAGGTCCAGGGTTCAAATTCCGCGTGGTTGACTCAGCCTTTTATTGCTGTAGTGGGTCGATAAATGAGTGCCAAGCTTGCTTGGGAACTGAACACTTGGGGGTTCGCGTCAGACTGACCACTTGACCGAAACATCTGCACATGCACCCCAGCCCCTAAGCTAATGTAAACTGGCCCTCATGGGCTGTTGCGCCACTGAGTTCAGTTCAAATTATTAAAAGTAGTAGTATTACTAAAATTATTATTGTAATATTATTTTTAAATAAAAGGAACAAATTGTTACATAGCTATACAAATAGTGCAATCCAAATAAAAACAAAGTAAAATATCAACGATGTAGAGCAGGGGCAATAGTGTAGAAATAACCACCTGCTGGCCACATGCAGCCCTCAAAGAGTTTTTTCCCCTCCATAACACAGTCAGAAAACAAAATATATTTGTGTCAACATATATTTGTGAGCAAAGTATGAAGATCAGCAAGAATAGATATAGTTGCAAGTTGGCTGACATTAATTTGAAGCTATGAGGAGAATTTCTGCAAGTAATCTCACTCCTGATTTAAAAAAAAATTGTAGAAAATTATGATAGGGTACACACACATTTGTCTCATTAAACTGATTCTAAAATTAAATGTGCTTGCAGCTATAGGTATGATATTAGCTCAATAAATAATTTGAATAAAACTGCCACTGTTTTATTCACCATAAAATCCGGCGTATAACGCGCACTTTGAGCACGAAAAATAAGATCGAAATTTACGGGTGCGCTTTAAACGCCGGGTATAAAAATGAGAACTTTAAAAATAAAAAAAAAGAGACGAGCATAGAAAAATGAGACTTCTATATATATCTAAATACTGTTTATTTAAAAGAAATGACATTCCTTATGAACTTAATGGTTGTAGTACACTATTTATTTCTAAAGTTTGGAATAATTTTATCGAATATAAGACTTAAAAACGTAAGAGAATTGCACTCGTATATTTTAAGTTTCCTCTTTAAAAAATAGGTGCGCGTTATACGGCGAGTATACCTAAAAATTAAAAATTGCAGCTTGAAAGAATAGGTGCGCGTTATACGCCGGATTTTATGGTAACTTTTTTTATGGTGCAATTTATACCTTTTCTTAGAAGGAAAATTAATGAATGGAATCATTTGAAAAAGGTGCGGTCGGTATGCTCCACTTCACATTATGGCCCTCAAGCTAAAACAATTGCTCACCCCCAGTAGCGCACACAGGAGTTCACCATTCGAAAGTTCACCATTCTTGTATCATGCTCCTTTTGATTTTGTCGATTTTCGGGAACAAAACACAGTAAAAAACTAATTTTTTAATAAATAATTAGCATTAATTAATAAAATTAATCATTAATAACAAGTAATTAATTAAATTTTACGTACTATATTCTTAGAATTATAATCGATAAAAAAACCCCCAAAGGCTTTGGGGAGGGTCCGACCCTAAGAACCCCCCCTTGCGTGCGCCACTGCTCACCCCTTATCGAGAATTAAATCCAAAATTTATAAATAAAAAGAAAATCTGTAAATTTCAACATAAATTATATTTAGCATTAATTGGAGGGTAATTAAAAGCAATTTTAGTCATTATCCCCTTCAAATTCGAACTTGCAACGTGTTTTATAAAGGGGGAACAAAATATATATAACAAAAATATGTTAAAGTATATATTACGCAAAAATAAAAAATAATAAATAAAAGCATATTTTTCTTAATTATAGTTATACACAAAGACGAGAAAAATAACTTAATCGCCAAATTGTATCCAAAACTTTCCTTTATTGCAGACCTTCCCATAGTACGCGAATTAAGTAATCCATCACATTCTCTGATTCAAACGATATTTAATCCAATAAACATTCTTTCAAAAGGGTATGTACTAGCTATTCTTTTTATGTTTTCCCCTCCTCTTTCGTTTTAGCGTATTCTCCTTGCTCAGGTAGCATCCGTTTCGGTTGTTGGTTCTTCTCTCCCTTCTCCCCTCGACAAAAGTAGCCGTTTTTGTACGTTTTGCAACATTGATCAAGCCAGAAGCTACGGTTTGTACGCATTTTCGAGCTGTGGCCAAATTCCTGATGTGTAACTAAACTAGAAGACAACTGATGCCACGGATTTGCTGGTTTTTTTTATTATTATATGCCTTTTCAGCTGTTATTTTTGTTTCATTTGTATAGCGTTTATTAACTTCCTATTTGATGGTGTGTGCTAATGCTTCGTTTCAGTTTGTTTGTTGTGGATTTCTTCCTGGAATTTGGAATTCAGTTTCGTTTTGAGAAATCGAATTTGTTTCGTATTATAATTTGAATTATTCTTTTCTTCTTTGTTTTTTTAAAATTGAGTTAATTCTCTTTTAAATTTGTTTTGTTTGTTAGGGAAACAAATTGACGAAACGCAGAAGTTCATGTTTTTAAGAATGTTTTTAAAATTTTTTATCTGGTGTTTATATTTGTGGATATGTGGAGATTAATTTTTTTTTTTTAAAAAAACATTTTTTATTGAAACAATAAAAATGAAAATGTTAAAGCACCAAATAAATATTAGTATTTCATCAAAACTTCTTAAGAGTATCAGGGATGGGGTATTAATTTTCTAACTTAAATCAAAATGTATTTTAAAATTCTTTTGCCCTTACACAAGTTACATTTTAATATTGACAAACAATAAAAATGAAAAATTATTATTATTTATTTGCCGCACTTAAAAGTGACACCAGAGCTATTGATATTAGACTTCATAATTTTGAACTAAGGTCAAGTGACAAGGACGTCTCTGCAACTGGCACTGCACTCTCCAAACTTACACATTACGTCAACGTGAACCTCGACATATTTAGCGTGCGTCAGCTCCAGTACATGTGTTGAATGAGAAACTGAAGAGGAATATGCTCCTGTCATATATTTTTTGAATGAACGTGCTTCTCGTGTTTTATGCTGATCGAAGTTTTATACATGAGAATATAGTTTTTATTTATCGTATGTTTTGGCATTCATTTATATTATTCTAAAAATAAGTAAATATTTATATCAAAAAGAAACTCCTTTTTAAAATATAACTTGTTTATCTTAAATCTCGTGGCAGAGAATATAAATTGAAAAAATATAAGAAAATGAAAGGCCTCTTTTGAGAAATGATTTAATATACATTGAAGGTGTTTGCTAATTTGTTAAGTGACACGTAGAAAAAAAGTAGAAAACAAACAATTCACATCATTTACTTCTTGATTGACGCAAACCACGAGTTGCGTTGGTTTTCATCATCGTTGACTTCCTACGCTGAGCATTTAAAGCTGTTACTAATACATCAACTCGCCTCTCTTGATGTGTTTTTGTAATAGTTCCGAATAGAGAAAATTTATATACACTCGCTTTTTCTCATCTTTTTTTTTCAGAGCTAGGAATTAAAAGCTAATTTAATTAATTGAATCGCAAAATTTCAGTGAAATGAAAAACATAGCGTGTCCTAGGGGTCCGGACCCCTCCCTCCCAAAGCCCTTGATTTTTTTCCCGATTGATTATAATTTTAAGTATATAATACGTAAAATTTAATTAAATATTTGTTTTTAATGAGAGAGATTAATTTTATTAATTAATACTAATTATTTATTCAATAATTAGTTTTTTACTGTTTTTTGTCCCCCAAAATCGACAAAGTCAAAAGAAGCATGATACAAGAATGGTGGACTTTCGACCCTGAACACCCCTATGGAAAACTTCTGTGTGCGCTACTGGTTGTATGTGTTTTCTAATTATTGGCAAAAAAATTCGTTTGTAATCTGCAATTTATTGTGCTTTGAAAATGAACCAAAATGGAATAATCAGTAATGTAAAGAGGGGGGGGGGGAATCGTGTGTTTATAAATCAGTATTGTTCAAACGTTAGTTAGAAGGAATTCTTGTTCTTTTTTTAAATCTAGAATACATTTTTTAAAAATATTAACTCTCTCGCTTTTGTCAAATTGGCTACATTTAGAAATATATTTTTATTGTATATTTTTGAATACCTCATTTACATAGAAAGGGTATGAAACTTTATTGAAACAACAGTTATTTATTTGTGTTTAACTAAATAAATTTGATCAACATGTTTTAATTTAAATATAAATATGAATAATTTCGGAAGAACTAAAACAGCCCAAAATTATTTACCTTGTTACACATCCTTTGATATTATCTGACCTACTATGTGTGTGAATGGTACATTCTTAGTAAAATGTTAACTTCAAGGCCATTTTATTTGTGGCAAGAATCTTTTTATTGACCGAAGAAGTTTATAGGCTTAATAGAGCAGATTAAAATATACTAAGAAGAGAGATATATGTTCTCCAATAGCATCAAAAGCTTCCATCCAGTTGTTAAAATAAACATAGTATAGAGTTCATTAATAGTGATTCATTTAAATATTTATTGGAATAACAAAATTATATTGTCGATTGTTAGAGCTTAGTTTAAAAAAAGGTCTATCAAGATGTTCAACGTCATTAACTGCATAGAATTGGCATTTTAATGATAGTAAGCATATTACGCATACATAGTCCAAAGTGCTAATTAGTAGAATATTACATTTTATCAAGATTAATACTTCTCAACTAGAATGACATTAACCGAATTGAGATTCGATAAAAGTGATAACCTGATCAGAGATTGACTATTGAATTTAAAAATTAACATAAATTAACATCTATAAATATCGATATAAAAATAGTAATCATCGCATCAATGTTTTATTTGATGTCATCTTGCTAATTATATTTTCTCAGTGTGAAAAAAAAGTTAGGAATTCTAATCGTGCTTTCCATAATAACTCTAATCGATTTGGAGTGAGTGTTTATAGAATGAGCTAAATTCATGCGAGTCATAGTCACATGGTAACTGCAATCACGTGTTTTCAACCAATCAGTTCAGAAATTAATATGACGTCATAGTTACCTGATAAATGCCATCTCATGTTTCCAACCAAGCAATTCATGCGCTTCGTTGTTGTCAACTTTTGCTTTTTTTTTTCTTTTAAAAGTATATATTTGTCATCAATAATAATGCACTTGATTTTAAAATATACGTATAATGTAATTTTCCTTTTTAAATTTTGAAAAACTTTCTGAAGAATCTTTAAAAAAAGTCTTGAATATTTTTACCCAATTATCAAATTTGAAATTTTATCTAAATTTTTCAAGAACAACAAGTAGAAGTCTAATGTCACTTTTGAATTCAATGGAGTACACGTGATTGCGTTTATCATGTGGCCATCATGAACTAAGCCTATTAACATAATAAAACGGTACTGTAACTGATAGTTTTAATGTAGATCGAAATTTTATAAAATTAAATGAATCTCTGTTGGAAAATAGCAAATCCAATCCTTGTTTAAAAAAAAATGGAGTTAATTATGTTGTAGTCGTTGCTCACAAATTATTCTGTTATCTGAAAAAGAATTCCACAGTTTTCAAGTTTAAAGATTGTTATTTCGTCATTCCATATGCATTATCAGTAAATTATTGTGGGAAAAAAATATCTTTCGAATTTCAAACAGAATTTACTGACCATAGATTTCTTATCAACCAATGGCTGCCATGTTTTGACATCTGTAAGAAATTGCCGGACGATTTTCGAACCATTCGATTCGAAAGGAGGCGGGAAATATTTTTCATTTCGCCTTCCAATTTGACGCAAGACACGTGTCGTGCATAAATTAGCGAATTTTCTCAGAGCCCACGCAATACAGGTGGGTCGGACGCACTCGACACTTTCGAGAATGATTTCCGGTGCCGTTGGAAAAATGAGGAAGAACATTCTATTATTTTTATTTGTATTATTTATTTTTGGTCGTTCGGAATCCCTAGACTCATAGTCTGATAGGTGTGTGTGTAGTTCGCGCGAGTTGTGCAAAACGGGGAACCGCCTATCAAAGTTGTACTGTATCAGTGTGTTAAGTGAGTGAAAATAAAGGAAGCATATTTTTTTAGAAGGCTTAATTCTTTAGCCGTTTACCAGAGCAGGTGTTTTTTCTTTTCTTTTTTTTTATTTGACATTAAACAGATTCTTTTTTCAAGGTAATACTGTATCTGGAGTTCAAATGAGTTGTTTTTAAATACCATACATAACATATTAGTAAGATTACATCTATTAAATTACCCTTTGTTTATTTTATTGAAATTTGTTTGGCTTAGTCTTCATGCTATGGGCTAAATTCATGTGACGTCATAGTCACATTATAAATGAATTTACTTTCTTTCAGCCAGTTAGTTCGTACTCTTCGGTGTGTGTGTTGCCAGCTTTTGCTTTTTGTAGTAACTTTCTTATAGAAAGTACAAATTCGTCAACAATAATAACCCACAAAAGTAAACAGAATGCACTTGGTTTAAAAGTATTCTTGTAACATAAATTTTTTTTAATTTTGAAAATTTTTTGAAGAATTTTAATATTTGAACGTACTTACTGAACTATCAAATTTGAAGCTTTATCTGAATTTTTCTAGCAAAAAACAAGTGCTAGTCTAATGTCAGCTTTAATTTCAATGGAGAACACGTGATAACACGTGTAATTATCATGTGACCGTCCTGAATTTATTATAGCCCATTCATCTCCATTTACGGGCAAAATTGAAATGATTCTTTTTAATGATGAAATATCTTGTATTAAATTATCTCCTGTTTCTTGGTATTTTGTTTCACTTGGTTTGGCGATTTGAATTCGATTGGGTAACATTGGTAATTCATAGTTACCATTATTCGTCAATCGAGCGTGATGTCATATCACGTAATTGCTAATTTAGCAACAATAACGAACTTTAATTGATTCAGAAGGATAAAAGATGTATTCCACTCAAACCCATTAGCTTGTAGCTGTTCGATACATAATCGCTCAATCATGTGTCTTTGTAACATTAATTATTGTAAATTAGAATGAAGTAGTGTATCTATAAAACTATCTTGACTATTCAAGTTAAAGAAAACAAAGAAAATATTTCCCCTTCTTCCCAAGTTTGACCTTTACGCAATGGCAATTTTAAAAAGAACTATGGGGTAGTCTAATTATTTAAAAAAAAAAAATTCAAGCAGCACCGCATTCTAATTTCCGCATTCTTCTTGTATTTAAGGATCCTTCTCACTCAACTGTTATAGACAGCTTTAACTGCTTTTCGATTCGTTGTGTGCCTTTCATCTACACCTAATGAGGACAAAGCAGGTTTCAGATCGCCAGAAAGTGATAAGAGGATTTAGTATATACACAATAAACAGCCTTCACTTCCTTGTAGGTTCATTTTCAGGTTACAGCTGCAAAATTCTAATGGTGTGACAAAGACTGGTTTTTAACAGCGAGATAGAATAACACGTATGGAAACAAAAAAGAGAATTTTAGAAAGTCACTTCTGTTAAAATCAAGCAGCGTGAGTTTTTAAGACAACTGACTTGATTAAATAGAACGATTTTTTTTTTTTAATTTTGAAAATATTGAGGTCGTCTATTGAATTGAATGTATTTTCTTTTTAATAATTAGTACTTCTAATATGTCTAATCTCTGTCTACATTGGTTGTCAGGCATAATATGCAGTTTTTATTTGTCAACGGCTTACCTTCATTTTTCTAGGGTTAATTATTAATAATTTGTCATTTTTTTTTACGATGTGGTAAGACATTACGCTCTATTTATTTAATTATTTAAGTGACCTTAAGGATTCAATTGACTTAAATTTTTTGCCATGAATTTTAATTTGAAATCTTTTTGTCGTAATTATATTTAATTTACTATTTTTCAAAGATTAAAGTTTTTGTTTGGAAGGAATGGAATCAGAGTTTACATGAATTTGAAGATAATTTTTTTCGTGTTTTAACATTTTTCTGTTGTATTAAGTTATCTGTAATAGAATTTTTTCTTTTAATTTTAATTATTGTTTGATCCATAAAATTAATATACCTATATTTATGATATTGGGATTCATAGCACACACATTTTTAAAATTGTTTATTTATACTCGTTGTTTTTTTTATATACATGCGTTTCAAATGCATTGATAGAATTCTATCCTTTTAATTTTCTCGAATTTTATCAAAAAAAAAAAAAAAAAAAAAAAAAAAAAAAAATTGCGTAAAAAAAAATCTGGGAAAAAAACCTTTTAATAGGAAATCTTTTTTCGTTGTTGTAGTCGTTGAATGAATTCATGAGGAAACATGTTGCTGTTTTAAAATTCACATTTTATTTAAAAACAACCACAAACAGACATCACGCGAACATCTAAGAAAGTACACAAAAACCTTTGTTTGCTCCTGAGACCCCAGCTTTTTACAAGTTTTGCCAACTGGAAGCTTTTAGAATCATATGATTTCTGGTACTTTTGCAATTGGTCAAAATACGCGGATGATGCAAGATTGCATCTTTTTTTTAAAATCGCTAACGCTTTTTTAAGGAAATAAAGTTGTGGTTAAATCCTGTTATTAAAATTATCAAGCGAAGGCTTGGAGGGCCCAAGACCATTATGAAATAAAATCCCCCCTTATTACATACATGCATTTATTTCTGTACATGTGTGCTAATCGCAACGAAGGTAAACTGACTGTAAAGTTTGCTTTCCCCCGTGTATAGTCGTGTTAGAAGCGAAAACAAATAAAAAGTCTTTGATTGTGTGTGTGATAATTTTATTAACACTGCACGTAGAATCTATTCGAAAACTGTACAAACATTTTGTTCGAAATTAAAGCATCTAATTGTTCAGAATTGTATACATCAATTCCCTGATAATTTTTTGATGATTTAAAACCCAATTATGAGATAAAAATATTAAGTTAAAATGAAATGTTGTAAAAAATGTGTTTTAGCCATCTGATAACAAATATTAATTGGAATTTTTTTTATTAATTTTTTTTTGGTAAGAATATAATTTTTCAATTTGAAAAAGAATGAAAAATTAATTTAGGAAAATTCTCACATACATAGCATTACTAATATGATGTAAATGCAATAATTGCAAGTAAAAAATAAGAAACTATTTTCAAAATCATTAATTTACTATGCTCAAAAATATTTTATATTTGTTTCTATTATATATCAGTTTTTGTGCAAGAGTTTTTTAACTAATGTAAAGAAAGTTAGATTTTTACTCTTAGCATATGTATTAAAAATAAGTAATAGTTTCTGTCACGCTAACACCAATGCATATTCAGATCGTCGAGTTCCCCCATTTTATTGTCTATTTTTAGATTTAATACCAATATCCAAGTAATAATAGACAGAATTGCGTCACTTTGTCATAGAATGAAATTAATTACCGCTCTAATCTACTTTTAATAACGACCGTTAATGACAACCCGAATTCCAAACCAGGACTCGATAAAAAAGTATCTGGGTGAACAGACAAAAGACGTTGCAGCTTCTGTCAAGACTTCGTAATACCTCAGCGCGGCAGTCTGTAATAACGTTAATAATAATAGCAGTCCCGCTTCCAAAACAAAGCAAAACGAGAAGTGCTTGTTGCAAAATCTCTGCCAGAGTATAATATGCATTATAGTTATTTCAACGCCACCCCCCTACTTTTTCTTCTTTCCTCCCTCCTGTGGTTGCTATGACCCCGCCCACTTTCCCTAGCGAAGAAGAGGTGTTCGAGTTCGAATACTTGTTGCGATGTTCGGCAGACATTCTTAATCGTCTACGGTTCGTCGAATCAGTACATTTGTTGGAACAAACGATTCAGTCTGGTATGAGTTTGGATGAGGGCAAGGGGGGGTCGACAGAACTTGTATATGTTGGAAGAAAATGTGAAAATAAAAAGTTTCATGTGTACGTTAGGGCTTGGAAAGTAGAATGTGCAAATGGAATAAGTACAATAAATAATAGTATATATTTTATATACTGATGATTTCGAATTCTAAGAAAATATTTCGGTTGCTTATGTTCCATTTCGGTTGTTTTTGAATTCTTTTGTTTCATCAAGAGAATGTTTGGTTATGTTCATGTTTCTCCTTCTATTTTTTCTAATAGGGAAGAATGAAAATGGTTTACAGTAAAGTGTTTTCTTTCCGAAATATTTATTTGTCTCGAAATATAAACATGAGAATCGTTATTGTGTTTCTCCCATCTTCTATCATAATTACATTTTTTTAAAGATATACAGCTAATCAAGGATATGAATTTGAATTGGAAGCATGAGAAATGTACATATATATGGCATGCAGCCAAAAGCAAGGCAGTCTTCGCGCGCAGGCGCAGCAAATCAAAACTAAAACTCTTGGACATCAGAATTGGAGAAAGAGAGAAAGCGAGAAAAAAGGAGGAACGCGAGAGGTGCGCGAGCAGGCATTACCTTCTGCATATCAATGTCAAACTTATCTACCTTTTTAATTAATTTTTGTTTAATGTTAAATAAACCATAAGAAAGACTAAAGTCTTGGACCCCTTGTTGTCTCCCACAAATTATGGGGGCTCGGCCGCGATCGATAAAATTTCGATTTTGAACCAAAGTCTGGACAATGAACAAAAGCGTCCGTGAAGGAGACGCTCCGCCATTTTTTCGAAACTTCGTTCAACCTGTGTAGAGGTTTGAACTCAGCATGAATACTCCGCCTGTGTAGAGGCCGGGATTGAAAAAAAAATTTTCGATTTTGATCAAAATTTGGAACGTGAACAAAAGCCGTCCGTGGAGGAGACGCGCCGCCATTTTTCGAAAACTTCGTTCCGCCTGTGTAGAGGTTGGAACCCATCGTCGAAAATTCCGCCTGTGTAGAGGCCGGAACTACAATTTCACAAACACCTGCGAAGAGGTGTCAATTCGAACAATTTCAACTATATTACCTGCGAAGAGGTGAAATCAGTGAAATCACACACACAGTGGATTCACAACGTTTTTCTTCATTGGATACATCGTACGTGCGAGCAACAAGGGAGCCAGAAAAAAAAAGGTAGGATCTTTCCATATTTTTCTAAAATGTATAAAAACGCTCTTAAAGAGGATTTCATAAGAGTTGTTGAGAATCTAGACGGTACTGTGGAGAGTACTGACACCATAGCTAAACTAAAGACTAAAATTGAGAACAGTAGTACATTTGAAAGTGATCCAGATTTCGTTATAACTTTAATTCAAAACTGTATAGATGAGAGAGTATCGCGAAACGAAAGAGAGGTAACTTTAGGAAAACAGAAAATTGAGCTCGCGAAACTACAGTTAGCACAGTTAGAAAAAGAAGTCGAACTTCAAAGGGCTAAAAATAAAGCATTAAGTTTAAATCCTGCAGCTAAAGTCGAAGAGAAACAGTTCGAAACTTTAAATAAGGAAACCGCAACCCATATTGGCATTCGAGAAGCAGAAGATTGGTTCAGGCCTATTGATTTAGCTAAAGAGTGCGATATTTATATTTCATCTAGAAGCGGATCACATAAAGAAATACCTATTACTTATGGATATACCCAAGACCCCTTTAAAAATAGATCACAAAACTTTAAACCAAAGATTAAAGAGAACTATCCTCAATATCTTGAAAGAGAAAATAAAAATTGCTTTATATGCGGTGATTCATCTCATTACGCAAGAGACTGTGAGAAGCGTTTTAAACCTAAAGAATCTAACGACCACATCCATAATAGAATAAACGTGAATACTTTGAAAATCGAGAGCGAAAAACAAAATAGCGATGAATTCGAACAATTTCAATACGTAAACATTTTTGTGGAAAATCAGCCCGTAACAGCCTTGATCGATTCAGGTTGCCAGATCCCAGTTTTAAATTCCTCACTAATTAGAGTGCAAACACCTTCCGAAGAAATAATAACATTAAGTTCATGTTTTGGCGAACAGCGAATGGTAGAAGTTAAACCCATAAATATTTCGCTTGATCAACACTCTCCCAGATTAAGTGTTCGAACGGCAATATCACCGACCTTGACCGAAGAATTTATTATACATCCCAGTGTATATGCTGAAATAAAGAAAGTAGGCCACGCAAAGAGCGATGTTTTATTGAATGAAAGTGAATCCTCTTTAGGTGTTGTTTATGTTTCAAATGTTCCTGTTTCAAGTGTGAGAAAAAACTCTAGTTATGATTTGCCATACGTTAAAAACTTTAATACTAGAAATGATTTGAGTTCTCTAGTTAAGAGTTATAAATGCAATAACATTAAGAGTACTAAGTTAAAAAGGTGTATTAAATTGAAAAATGATATTCCTGTGTGTCAGAGAACCAGACGTTTATCTTGTTCTGATAACCCTTCACCTATGAAGAGTAAATATAGACGGTTTGTGTTGCTCCGAAGGATCTTTCAGCCCTGGCAGTGGAAACGAAGGAAAAAGAGAAATCGTTTTGAACAGACGTCCAGAACTCTACAGAGGAAAATATCGATGCGTTCAACCAAAGATCAACTTGTTAAAAAAGACGTTCTTATGCCTGTGAAACACAATGTTTTCCTGTGGAACCTTCCGGATGTCGAAGAGATGCCTTCACATGATGGAGAAACTGTTCAGTTCAGCAGAATTATGATATTTTAAACCTTTGTGTATTTGTCGTATAGTCCTTGTCTGTTCCGTCTTTTTTTTGTATGTTTCAGATTCTCCTCTGGTATCCATGGAAAGGAAAAAAGGAATACGTACCGCTGCGGACAGCGTACAGTCAGGATAGCCGTTATGGCATGCAGCCAAAAGCAAGGCAGTCTTCGCGCGCAGGCGCAGCAAATCAAAACTAAAACTCTTGGACATTAGAATTGGAGAAAGAGAGAAAGCGAGAAAAAAGGAGGAACGCGAGAGGTGCGCGAGCAGGCGTTACCTTCTGCATATCAATGTCAAACTTATCTACCTTTTTAATTAATTTTTGTTTAATGTTAAATAAACCATAAGAAAGACTAAAGTCTTGGACCCCTTGTTGTCTCCCACATATATTTAATTCTGTAGTCATTGAAAATAAGAAAAATTGTATTTTAAAGGAAATTGACTCATTTTTTAAAAATTATACAGTCGGTAGACTGGACTAAAATACTCAAAATACTCCCGATTTAAAAACTCAACAATTTTAATTTTGGGAAGGAAGCTTTGGAACAAGTGACAGCAGAAACAATTTTCAAAACAAACATTTTGCCATCGCGCAAAAGATGAATACAGTCGATAACTGTCAATAAACTGATAAATACAGTCGATGAAGTTGGTAAATAGCATGGCAAAAAATTATTATTTTACACAAAATACACATTGAATAGAAATTGTGAAAAGTAATAAGAATTGAAAATAAGCATAACATTTAAAAACGAACGTGCAAATAAATAATTAATAAGAAAATTACAATTTGATTAGTAATAAAAATACAACTCCATCCAACACTGATAAAATATCTCAAGATGAAAATTCTCTGAAATTTTTGAAGTATAATCTGTAAAGTTTGTGAAAAATTTAAGCTTTTGTGATAAGCATGTGGAGATAACGAAGAATGGTATTGCTTAAATATTTGTATAACAATCATATTTTATGTTCAAGAATAATCGATTTATATTTCAATCTTTTTTTTTTTTTATTTGTATATTTTTCAGAGACAAAATATCAAAGTTGAAGAGCTAGTAATTTTTCTCCCTGTTTGTAGCTGTTAATTTTTATTCACAATGAAATAAATATAAATAACGTAATATGCATTGATTTTTACTTAAGTTGTAAGCATTCTTCAAACATGTTTGCATTAAAAATACGACAGCCTCATTACGGTGAAAAAAAAAATGCTGTTAATTTTATACGATCTGGTGGCATCACAAACATTCAAAAAATCTCAATGATATTTTTATGCTCATTACTTATATTATTTAATAATTTCTTCTAAATCAATGAACTTTTCTTTTTAAAATGTCCTTAACGTTCTATTGATAACTGAATCATTTATTAATAGTTAACTAAGAAAAAAATATTTTCCTTTTTTAATTCGCGATGGAGAATCTTGAGCAGATGGTACTCAATAGCTTCTGTTTGAAGCAGGTGTAATAAAGTCATTGAAGTGTGTAAAAACTGATCAGATATTCATTGTAAAGTAAGTAAGTACTTAACGGGAATTCACGACGGCTTCGGGGCTCCTCATTATAAAATTATTATAATTTTTGCCTTATGTGTCTAAAAGTATTACACAATTTAGTGTCATCACTTTTGTAAGTATTTATTGGGAATTGAAGTTTTCCTATTTATTTTGTTCTTGCTTTTAAAGGTTATTTATTTAATTTCCCAAAAAATTGTTAACTTTTTTTTAAAAAGAAATTTATTCGATTAAGAAATACGTGTGTTATGTATCTATAAAAATGTACGTCTTTTTTTTTTTCTCTTTAACTAATATTTAATTTTATATGTTAAGAAGCAATGCATTTGATTCTCAGATATGAACTTTTTTTTATCATCACATATTTTTCCTCTTTCGTCCTTAAGGGTCAGATAATTGGAAAAAAAAAAAAAAAAAACATTATGAATTTGGGAATGTTAAGATTTTAAAAATATATATATATTAGTTTTTAAATAATCATTTCTTTTCTAAAGGCAACATAGTTTTAATATTCAAAAAATATATTGTGATAAAAACAAAAAGTATAATACATTTTATGTAAATTTATTTAACTACTAAATTTCATGAATTTTCAAAATCTATTGTAATTTAATGATATCTTTTGTGTACAGTGGCGCACACAGGAATTTTTCAATGGGGGGTCCGAGGTCGAAAGTTCACCATTCTTGTATCATGCTCCTTTTGATTTTGTCGATTTTCGGGAACAAAACACAGTAAAAAACTAATTATTAAATAAATAATTAGCATTAATTAATAAAATTAATCATTAATAACAAATACTTACTTAAATTGTACGTACTATGTACTTAGAATTATAATCAATCGGAAAAGAAATCAAGGGCTTTGGGGGGGTCTGGACCCCTCCCCTTGTGCGCGCCACTGTTTGTGTATAATACTAAAAATGATAATTTGTACTCAGTGTTAAGAAAAATAAATGCTTTTTGTTGATTTTAATTTATATTACTCCCATATCAGTTAGTCATTTTTCGAATTATTATAATTGTTGCGTAACACATAAAAGCAAATAAGATAACTTTTTAAAATCTGAAATCGTATGATATATCTCTTGCCAGAATTAATAGTTTGTTTCGAATGACATATATTTCTTTTTGTAATAAACAATTATAAGTGTTTATTTGGGCTAATAAATTGTCGAACCGTATAGTTGGCCGCAAGCCGACTACCTTTTTTTGTTATACTCACATGTCATTTGAGTGTGAATTATCTTTACGTTAACCTCCCTGTCTGCTAATTAGTGACGCGTTTTAGTAATTTGGCACAATTCCTAATAAGAGATACTTATCTTCGAAAAACGGACGAAAAACAAAACAGTTTCATCCGTTAAAGACTGGTATATGGTACGCACTGGATGATTTTAATTAGATCATATAATTAGAATGAATTGCCAAAAAGAATTGAAAAGTGTAGCTGAGATGCCCATGCGAGACATATGTATGTTTGTATACACTTCGTTGAATGTAAATTTCTCTTAAAAATATTTCAAATATTCATGTATTGGTTGAAATTAAGTATAGGGTGAATGCTTAAATTTGGCAATTGTTTGGTTCGATAACGGTTTTATTTTGGCCAATTTGTTTGGGTTGTATCCTTATGATGTTAAGTTTTTCTGGTGTCCGTTAAGATAGTTTAACTACAAGCATTAAAAGTGTGTGTGTGGGGGGAGAGGCAGTTCACACCGAATTGCATCTTACACTGGACTTTAAAACAAATAAATACATATTTTATAACATCATATCCAAGACTGATTTGTCTTTTCCTAATAATAGTAAAATATTGCTCAAATTTGCTATTTTTTTCAGGTATCCAAAATCGTATAACGTAATATACTATTTTTGATTTTACTACCTTATACAGCGCAGGATAATAACAAAAAAAAAATTCGTTTTCCGTTTCAATTGTAAAAAAAAAAAAATTATATGTTTATAAAACATTGTTAATGTCTTGTCTGTCATAATTTATTAGAAAATGAATTTTTTAATAGATATATTAAAGGGAGAGAGAGAGAGAAAATGCTTGTGCACACACACACATGCTGAATATTTTTCAATTTTCTTAAATCTGAAAATTTTGTGTTTCGATTAGAATTATTCCCTTAAATCTGGCTTCCATTATGTCTCAAGGTTCAAGAACCAAACTCGGAACACATATTTGTAATTTTGTTGTTGTGTACATTTAAAATCTATTTAAAACTCTTTGCTCACATGACACCGTGAGATTTGGCTGTGCATTAAATTTTCTCTTTAAAGGCCAACTTTCAACTATTAGAAGTTTAGGATAGGAAAATTTTCCAAAAATTAATACATAAAAAAAAAAATATTATTTTTTTTCTTTTGTAAATGATGTCTTTTTTTCACTTGAGAATCTCTTGACTGTCGCTTTTTAAAATGAATTAGTACTACTTTATGAGAAAATGTAAAGATATTTTTTAAATGACCTATTGCCGCTATTGGCGTAGCTTGTCTAGAGTGGGCCCTGTATTAAAAATTACTTGGGGACCCTTTTTAGGCCCCTTAATATTTTATGATTTTTTGCTGACACATGTTGGAGTCCCTGTAGCTTGAGGACGCCGAATCGTTGATGCAGCGTTTGCTGCGCATTTTTTTTTTTTGTTAGATCAAGAATTTTCACTTAAGAGAGAATTTCAAAGAAATAAATAATAATAGATTATTGATCTTGTTTGATGATTCTGTACAATTATTTTATTGCCGTAAAAATTCTGCGTATAACGCGCCCTTTTAACATAAAAAATAAGATCCAAATTTACGGACACGTGTTATACGCCGGGTATAAAAATGAGCTTTAAAAATAAAGAAAAGATCAGCATAGAAAAAAAATGACTTTTACATAGATCGAAATACTGTTAATTTAAAAGAAATGACATTCCTTACGTACTTATAGGGTTGTAGTTCTAGAAGTATACTAATTTTTCTAAAGCTTGGAGAATATTACTTCAAATAAATGATTGCAATACATAAAAGCATTGTGCACGTACATTTTGTACGTAGAATACCTGAAAATTAAAAAATGCAGCTTGAAAGTATGGGTGTGCGTTGTACGGCGGATTTTACGGTGTATTTATTCTGCGTCATTCACATTAACGTATGTTGAATGTCACAGATCGAAATCAATACTTATGTGAATCGTCTGCATTTGTAAAATTGAATTATTATTTGGAGATCAGAAAATGTATCATTTGTTTTCTCTCAGAAATGTTTAATTTTTTGAAGTGTTTTTTTTTTGACGAATCTATTATAAAAACTATATAGTAATATAGACTTAAAAAAAAATTTTTTTTTTCCTTCTCACGTGATGCAAAGTAAGTTGACACCAACCGTAAACAACATCGTTTCCCGTCAGACATCAACACATTTTGCGACATAAATAAAGATGCGTCATTTGACGTTTACAGCATCATTGTATCGCGGTAAGAGGGGAATGGGTACTGTTGTGTATTTTGAGAGGGGAGGGGTGCAAGACTGGGTAGGGGGGGGAAGACTGAACTACAATGAAAGAGAAAATGGAAAAAAAAACACCACCACCAAAAAAGTATAGAACCTCTCTCCTGGACCAATCAGCACTGGTTTTTAATGCTGGTTTGAGTATCGACTTATAGATTGGTATCGATCCGAAAAGTGAATTACGTGGTACTTCGCAATACTTTTTGGAACTTTTCCCACTGTTTGTGGAATCTGAGCAGATGTTTTGTTATTAACAAGTAATATTTTTAAACTTTGAGGTGGTAATTGGATGTGAAAATGCGAGTGTTATAAAGCCGGATGCTATAAAAAGTAAGAGAAGCGTAACAATATACGATCAGGGATTTCGTGTATTTTTTTCCTGGGAAGGATCTTCTTTAGGTTTTATTGGCAAACATGCTGGAAGTAAACTCTTGTTTCAATATTACGCCATGTTATTATATTCAATTTCAACGTATATAGTTTTATTGGAGGTAATTATGTGTATAAAAATTCGAAATGGTTTAAGTTATATTTGCTCCCTCAAAATATTTTGCATTTTTTTTTTTACGAATGATTGTTAGGTAAACTAAATGACTTCAATATTTTCTGTGTAATAATTATAATATAGTATGTAACACACACACAAAGTATTCTGATAAAAATATATTTTTATTATATAAAAGACAAAAGAATCCAGAGAAAACTTCTTGTAATACTTTAAAATTTGGAAAATTTATTTCTAGTTTTTGTTTTAATTTTATCAAAATGTGCTTTTAATATTTTACCAAAGGCTGAAAATATTTTTCTTGTATTTATCAAAGATTTGTTTATTAACTTATTTACATTTCTTGGAGAAAGACCATTTTTTTTTCACTTCGAGTGTTTTTATTTGGATTTTAATAAAATTAAAAATTAGTAAGTTAATGTAATTTTTAGCTTAATGATGATGGATATGTAATTAAACTATCAGTCGTAGATTGTACTTTTATCAACGTTTAGTACTTATTAGAGAAAAAAATCTGATTTAAATTTTAAATATGGTCCATATATTTTGAGAATATAACAATTTTTATCTGTAATAATCTTACCAATAGCTTTGTTTATACTTTTCGCCGGATTTCCTTAATTATTTTTCAAACGATATTGCATCCCCATATACTTTTTTTACACCCCCATTTCCTGAAACACTTTTTTTCTTGACCTTGTTTATTAGGATGTGGATTAAATCTTCGGGAGAGAAATTAAATTCTTCTGTAACTGAACACCACAGCACCAGTTTACGTCCTTCAGTCTTATATATTATGGCCTTGTTGTCCCGCTCACTTCTAAATAAAGCCTTTTTTAAACCTTCTAAGTTCTTGTCTCTTAACACCTCCCCGACGAATTTCCGCTGTTGGTGGTTGGATATGTAAATCTGATACGTAGCCACTGCTCTTCCTTGCATCCTCTTGTTTTTTCAAATCCTTGCTGGAGGTAGACAGGCACATGTGCTTTGACTGCTGGAGACGTTACTCCATTTTTTTCCGTTATGCTTTTATCAAGGTTGGGGTCTTTTTTTTATTTTATAAACAAGTGGGGTATATACAACGTTTTGGCGCTAAAAGCAACCAAAGCACGTTTTATATTGTGAAGATTATTTGCCAGATTTGATGCGTGTACCCGATAAACTGCACATCAAAGATTCGTATTCTAGATGGTGGATAGTTCTGGCGTGAGTCATGCTTCTTGGGAAGTGCATTGCCGAACTTTGTTCTGCAAGAGTGAAACCGATAGTTTATTTCTATCGATTTGTTGATTGAACACATAGACGTATCAGAAAATTGTGCCAATATTTAACTACTTGAGATTTTGTGATTAAATATTTTTGGTTGTTTTGGCATGACATTTTCTACTTAGTGGACTGACTGTTCACGCTGTCTGTCTGTCAACTCATAATGCGCCGTTCTTAATAATTTCTACGAGCGTATGGCAGCCGCTGAGTTTCTTGGTGAGTTTGAATAATTTATATTTAACAAGTTGTGCGACAATTACCTTTGTAAAATATTTCGTAGTTTAGGGATTTTAAGTTGAAATTAGCTTTGTTTTTATCTTAAATTAACTGTTAATTCTCCTTTCAGAGGTTTTCTTTGAATTTCAGTTTTCGTTTTGTTGCTCTTTTGCTGTGTTACGTCTGTTTAATTGTCATCTTAAGACTCGAGTCATAAGATGACAATTAAACAGACGTTAGTGAACTAGGTGTCATAAAATTCACATTTTAATGACATCTAGTATTATCATTTGATTTGAGTGATATTTTGAGTGCAGAAATGATTTAAAAAGCTAATTTATCCATTTTGAGCGCCTGATTTTTTCACGTTTTCGTAAAATGTAATTTAATAATTTAATTTTATTTATATATCTTATAAAAACTGTTTGATCTTTGAACAATAGTACTTATCGGAACTAAAAGTTGACGTTTAGCTACTTAGGATATGGATCCGGCACATAGTATTATACTACTAATTCTATTAGTATTTCACAATGTAGTAGCGTACGCAAGGGGAGGGGGAGACACCCACCACAAGCATATTTTTAATTTTTACCACGAGAAATACCCCTCGGCGCTTTCGTCTACTTGTTTTTTAAGATGTACCCACCTTAAGAAAGGTCTGTGTGTGCCAGTTTCATATTGTTTTATGATCTACTTTCATTATGAATCTTCCCTAATCGTTGACAAATTATATTTGATATTATTTAACAAATCTCACTTGTCAATTTGTGTGTGTGAGAGATAATGTATCCCTTTCAGCTTCGTGGTCCCGATTTTTCGAAGACGATTTTAAGCACCCATTGTCTGATCATTATAAACTTAAAAATGGCGTTCATCCATTTCATCATCACCCATGAATCCTTTTTTTCTTCCGCATCTTTTGCGAAACAAACCTTGCTCACGGGTTGTTTCCCTAGACCTTTAAAAGAACGCATTAGTTGAGTGTGTGGTGGTCCTCCACATCCACTGTTCCCAGGGGTGTCATCTTTCATGTAACTGCCGTTCCGAACGACAAAGTTCTGTGCCCGCATTCCAGAGGGAAAGTAGCACTCGAGACATTTTTCGACGAACCATATCGTCCTTTCAGAGGCCTTCATCGGGGGAGATTTGTTTGGCTCCCAGCGGTGGAGGTTTACTGCCCGATCAGTGACAATGAAATGATTTATTTGTTCGCATTCGGGGGTGTTTTTTCTTCCGCTGCCGTGGCTTAAATCAGGAGTTTTTTAATTTTTCGTCAGGGAGACCAGTTTTAAAAGTCCAAATAAATTTTCGTTGTTTACCTGTGTGTACGAATTTAGGATCGAATGAAGGGTGGGGGATAAATTCTGGAAAATATAATCGGATCTCTATTTAAAGAAGTTGCTAAATCCCGAAAAAAGTTAGCTATGTGGAAAATTCGTTAAATAGATATTCATCTCTCAATACTGATCTGTTCTTGGTTCCAGGGAAATAGTTCTCAAAATAGAGGTTCGTAAGATGGAAGTCCGACCAGTGGCTTAACGTACAGCCCCGCATTGTGGGGATGGGACACAGAACCCTCAGGTTTTGGGGCCCTAATATTCCCCGTTACGTCACTGGGTCCGACTGAATATTTTATCTGTTAAAACATAATTGGGAAAACATTTTAGCAGCGGACTAATGTAATTTATTTAAAACGCAATAAATGAATGTACTAAAAATAGAATATTTAAAAATTTCCCAATATGAATGTGTTAAGGCTTTTCCTGGGGTTTCCCCTTCAATTTTCTTAAAAAACTTCAATGTAAAACAAGTATTAGTGTCATAATTTATTGCATATTCATTGAGATGAGTTCCATTTTTTTGTACATGCAAATGTTTTCACATAATTTTCTATGGATATTTACATTTATATAAATTAATGAAACGCGTTTTTAAATGATTTTGCTAAAACCGTGTTTTTGAAAATGTCCATACTTATGTTTTAAAATCAGTGGTGAGCAACATGTGGCCCGCTTACCATCGTTTAATCATTAACTGTGCTAGTCATGTTAGGCCAAAAATAACGGAGATGAAAATATAAGATTAAAGCCGGATAAAAATTTAGTAATGATATATTTTGTCTTTAACAGATTAGAAGCGATCTACTTTAATGAAAAGTTCATTTCTGTTTATATATCAATTCTGTGTATGCAATAAATTTCATACTTGTATCTTACATTTCGTCTTACATTGTAACAACTAAAGTATTTAGCCTAAAACTGATAGTTTGCATGTTCGTTTAATATTTCTTAATATCTTATAACGTAATATTTATGTTATAGCCACGGGAATTAAAAAATAAATAATTGGTGAAAACTTTTCTTTGTGGGTTTCTGTTTATAAACTACACGTTATTTTTCGTGTTCCACTTGCAAGCAAAAGTACTGTGAATGAACTTATATGTAAATGAAAACACAATTTGTAAAAAAATAATTTACATTTCGAATGCCTATATTTCTGTTGAATACAATCTAATATAAGTGTAGAACAATTTAGAAGAATAATTTTAAGCGCAACACACTTAAACTCGGAATCGGGGTGTGATGACATTTTTATAAATAGTGAGTTAAACAATGTTAAGTACTAAATTCACACAAGTTCTCATGACAGTTATTTCGTTCTTTATTGTTTTAGTAGCAATAAATACCTTTTTTTCTGTTAGGATTATTGTTATGCAAAGGTTTTTCAGAATTCTAAAAAGTAGGACAACAAAAATGGAACACTATTTAATTTGATTTTCAGTTCTTCGAGAAGTACACATGCTATTCGCTTTGAAAACATCAATTTCATTTTCCAATGGTTTCATATACAAAGCTAGTATTTTTTTGTTTTCTTAACACCATTAAAAAATTGTGTTTAAAGTTTACTTAACACCTTTTAGTTAATAGTGTTGAAAGGTGTTTAAATAATTATGCATGAAATTATATAAATGTTATAGTACTTAATTCCCCCCTCTCTTTCTTTTTGAAATTCTTTTGTGTAAATGGGCAGTTCATCAAATGAAAGTTGTGTGGATATGTTATTTTATTTGTGAACCATATCATTCAGATAATCCTGATCAGGTCTGTTTTAATTTTAAAGAATTCTGTTTTTTTCTCTCCTTAGTAAATCATGTTGAAATGAGTTATGTATGTTTTGTTCATATTTTAAAAATACGTTGATCTGTTATGATGCTGTACAGAATTTCTTCCATTATATCGTTTTTCTATATATTTTGAAACGTTTCGACTAATGTTAACTTTATTTGATATTTGCATTGCTTCAAGCTAACATTGCTTCAATATAACATTGCTTCGATGCCTCAATACAACATTGCTTCAATCTAAATTTACTTCAATTTTATAATGCTTCAATCTAAATTACTTCAGTTTTGTATTGCTTCAATCTAAAATTGCTTGAATGCTTCAATATATAACATTACTTCAATATTACAATCTAACATTGTTTCTATGCTTCAATCTAATACTCCTTCAATGCTTGTTCTTTACATTCCTGAAATAGACCAGCAAATTTTCATTTAGGTTTCTTTTGCGTATTCCATCATTCGGAACCTCCGAAAACCTAGATGAGGCCGAGGTCATAGCAAATTGGAAGGTCATGCCGTTGCTTAAAAAATGGTTTTCGCTGACATTTTTTGATCTTTCACAGACTATCACGTGACAGGGTGAGAAAGTAGTTTTTACCCTTATTCATTCCAAATATATTGCATGTTTTATGGGAAAATGTTTTCTTTCTTTTGAAAATAAATGAATAACCCCAAAGAGAGAGAAAGCTTTTAACTACTACTGATGTATGTTGATTAATAAGATTAAAATAATATCAATCACACAAATACGTAGAAAATTTTGGAAGGTTCTTCATTTTTGAGCTTTATAACTCTAAATCTTGATAATTATTCTTTGAATGAGATTGAATAACACTTACCGTAAAATCCGACGTAGAACGCGCACTTTTAACATTAAAAAGCAAGATCGAAATTTACGGGTGCGCGTTTTACCCTGCGTATAAAAATGAGATCATTAAAAATGTAAAAAGAAGAGTTGAGCATAAAAAAAATTAGACTTCTAACTAGATCGGAATACTGTTTATTTAAAAGAAATTACATACTTTATGAACTTAATGAGTTGCAGTTTTAGAGGTATACTATTTTTTTCGAAAACCTGAGGTAATACTTCAAATGAATGACTTCAAAACATAGGAGAATTGTGCACATACATTTCAAGTTTCTTTACACAAATGGAGGCGCGCGTTATACGGCGAACCTATCTCAAAACTAAAAAATGCAACTTGAAAGTACAGCTGCGCGTTATACGCCAGATTTTACAGTATGTTTGCTTTTGAAAAAAACAAGATAAATCGAAATTAAATTTGTTCTAATTGAGATCCCCAGTTAAAAAATTTTTCAATCTTTAAAAAATTCATTCATTAGAATATTATGAAAAAAAATATGTCTTTTTTCAATTGTTGTACGAATGACCATCTGAAAGTTATTGTAATAAGTATTTCAAAACCTAACGATATGAACATTATTCTGTGTTGAATTTTAATTAAATTATAAGTCATTAAAATGCTTAGTTTTTTAAAATGTTGTTGTTTTATTCATAAACATCCATCGTTATAAAGTCATCATCGCTGTAACTTGCCTATTTATTAACATTTATTTATGAATTAAGCTCCAAAATTGGAAGTGGAGAATCGGAACTCAAAATACCAAAACCTTATTCAATAAAAGATTCGACATGTATTTTCATTTAGTTGATTTCTCATACCACACTTAAGGACTAGCCCTATTCAGTACCAATGCATGCAAATTCTCTCATCAGCATTGTAATTATCTGGTAAGGAAAGAAATTAAAGTTTGAAAACTTTTAATAGTCAATTGTAGTTATAATAGCTATGTTCCATTGTAAAAAAGCAGAGCATTGGCATTATACTGGAACGATACATGGCAGGTTTTCACTTTCTTGGAATTGATTAAATCAAAATTATCTCTTTTAGGTATTATGTCGCCGATATTACTGCGAAACTTACTTAGCGTGCCATGAATTGTATGTGTGTACTTTTTTTTTAATAAAGGGTGTTTTCTTTAGAGGTATAGAACTTTAAATTGCAATAAAACAACGATGTATTATTCGATTGACATGAATTTTTTTTATTCGAAAGATAATCTTGGGGCATTACAGTTTAAAGATGATTTCTGGCATAGGACTGCTACGGCTGGCTCGGATGTAGTCCAATCTGGACGTCCAATTTTCGATGACTTTTTCAACATTTGTGGCCGTATATCGGCAATAACACGGCGAATGTTGTCTTCCAAATGGTCAAGCGTTTGTGGCTTATCCGCATAGACCAATGACTTTACATAGCCCCACAGAAAATAGTCTAGCGGTGTTAAATCACAAGATCTTGGAGGCCAATTTACAGGTCCAAAACGTGAAATTAGGCGGTCACCAAACGTGTCTTTCAATAAATCGATTGGGGCACGAGCTGTGTGACATGTTGCGCTGTCTTGTTGGAACCACAGCTCCTGGACATCATGATTGTTCAATTCAGGAATGAAAAAGTTAGTAATCATGGCTCTATACCGATCACCATTGACTGTAACGTTGTGGCCTTCATCGTTTTTGAAGAAGGATTCCACCAGCCCATAAAGCGCACCAAACAGTCAGTTTTTCTGGATGTAACGGTGTTTCGACATACACTTGTGGATTAGCTTCACTCCAAATGCGGCAGTTTTGTTTGTTGACGTAGCCATTCAACCAGAAGTGCGCTTCATCGCTAAACAAAATTCGCTTATGAAAATTGGGAACAACGGCAATCGCGTTTTGGGCCCATTCAACGAATCTACGACTTGCTTGATGATCGTTTTGATGAATTGCCAAACCAAACTGAGAATAAATCACTTGACAGCTGTTAAATCGGTCGCCATCTTGGCAAGTAATGCCAACTTAAACTTCTATACCTGGAAAAAAAAACACTCTTTACCATCTTTTAACGTTTTCGAATGTATTTACTTACTCTCTGTTATATTTCGGTATCTCGAATGGCAATGATTAGGTTAGAATTTGTAATTCATTACGATGTGTACAGTAGTTCTTGATGAAGCGAGTTATTAAGCTTTTCGGCAATTTTAAGGTGAGAGTTCGTTCGGAACCTCCGTTTTGAAAAACCGTATAAATGAATAATTTTTTTGGTATTCAGCATCAGTTTGAATCAGAACCTACATATATAATTGTTTTAAGAATATTACTACTAAAAATATTAAAATGCAATTTTTTGGCAAAAAAAATATCAATCAATCGATTTATTGTATGGAAAATATTTAATTACCGTATTTACTCGAATCTAAGCCGCACTATTTTTCTAGTTTAATGCTACTGAAAATCGGGTGCGGCTTAGAGTCGAAGGCAAAACATTGGTTGGGTGGAGAAAAATGTGGCTGTCCACACACATTCTGGCCACTTATATCGATAAATTGTTCCATTCCGCTCGCTGTTTATCTCCAGTATTCAGTCTATCCTAAGCATCATTGTCTGCTCGTAATTAAAAACTTTTTTTGTATACGCTTTCTTTTTATATCGGTAATAGCATCAAGACGAATTCACTGTGACGCAAGTAGGGCAATTTTATCTGTGGAGAAAAAAAACCGGAAACATAATTGCGGCTACTGACAATTTGACAAGGAGGAAACAAGGCAAAAGTAATATATATATAAAAATTAAGTCAATTCCTACTTAGATCAACAAAGAAAAATTTTATTTTTTGAATAATTAGTTTTAATCAATTAATTTTTATTAATAATTATTTAATTAAAAATTTCTGTGTATTATCATCCAAAATTATCATGTATATAAAATTTGAGCTCAATTGAGCGCTTTAAAATGTATTTTATTAACGATTGAAAATTCCACGAAGATAAATAAATAAATAGAGAGTGTGAGCTAATAGTAGGAATTGGGGGAGCGTCGTTGGCGTAAACGAAATGATATAAATTTTGCTTGTAAATGTTCAACGGTCTTTAACCTTTTACATTCTTAAAATAAAAAAAAATTCCCAGCAAATGCATTTAATTGCACGGAAGACAACACCGCGTGGGAAAATGGCTACTCCGACACCATTTCCGAAGTCAGCTGTGACAATAGGAGCGACGAATCATTTTCAAAACATGATACTAGCAGAGTAATTATAGGTTCCATGTATGCATTTGAAAGTTTTAGTACTGATAAAAATTGTTTACCAACTTCTTATTATTTCTCTTTTGAATTTTTTTTCGAGTATCGGATATCGATGAGCCGTTCACACATTAAAAAATTTTTTTTTTAAAAAAACATGTTGATTATTGGGGATACGGCTTAGAATCGATGGCACCCCCTTTGGTTCCCATTTGTGCCTATATCCTTCTACATATAACTGCCATTGTTTTGAGTATTGACTTACGTTTGTAAGCCTTGTGTTATGCTTGTCGACACACAAGGAATCTAACTAGTCTCAAAAAAAAAAAACTTTTTCACAAAAATATTTTGAGAATTTAGAGTGCGACTTAGATTCGAGTAAATGCGGTATATTTTTTATTGTATTCATTATTTAACATCATCCTTAAGATTTTTTTAGATCTGAATAAATTTGAAAAAAGAAATTCGTTCACTTGTTTTTCCATAATTAAATCGAATTAATGCGCAACCCCTCTTCACACTCAAGCATACACAACCATTTTGGAATCCCCCCTTAGATACAGGTAAAGCACCCCACTTGCACAACCATTGGGAGGAACCTATTGTGTAGACGAAAATTCACGCAGCCTATAGGAAGGGGCACCCAAGAGGGTTTCTCCATATGACCCTTGCACTGAGGGGTCTACCTGCCATCACGGAACTCGTTTGTTCCACTTCTGCAAACTAGTACAAGAAGTACCAATTTTTCAAGAGCAAGATCATTTTTTTAATCGTAGTGCACAGCTTCGGTCTGGATGTTTTCTCGAAAAATGTATTGTTCGCTCCGGTTATTATAAGGTTCAGTTGCTTTATTGTAGTCACAAATTTTGTGTATGTAGGGGGAATTATTTGTGGAGGAATTTCATTATATTTTTTTAAATATGTTCTAATATTGGGCACTATGTTGTTTGAATTTTTTTATTAAAAAGCACTTACGAATGTAACAAAGGTATTTTAATATTGTTTAAAAAGTACTGACTGTATATAAAAACTTTCATTGATGAAGTGATGTTTTTGCTTTGATTGTAATGGGGGAAAAAAAACAAGTGACGCTAAAAATATTAATTAATAAAAATAATAAATAATTATTTTTCCGAAATTTTTCTTTGTTGAAATTGTAATTGCCATGTCCAATTTTTTTTTAAAAAAAGAAAATACAGCATTTCTATTCTTCCCAGTAATCTATAAAATCGTCATATTATTTTCGATTTTTATACTTTTGGTAGTTAAATAATTACTAAGTACCATACTTTTTAGAAGAGTTCTGTAATGGAAAAAATAGAATTGCCTGCTTGTAACACTTAATAAGTGTTAAATTTATTTATCTTTCGTTTCAGTTCACTTTTTTTTAAGAGATGTATTGTGACAAAAAATATTCATCCCTTTGAAAATAATACATTAACTGTTGTGAAATAACGACCACAAAATTAAGTCAAAGAAATTAGCTTACTCTTAACTGTTGTTTTTATTCGATGAACTCGTCAAGTTTCGATAATTATGTAATGTTAATTAGAACATTTTCGGCGAAAAGAGTGTTTACATATTGCTTGATGCTAAGTAATTTTCTTCTATTGGAATATTTTACGAACTTGATTGCTGATTGTTGCCGAGCAGAAGTCAAATTCTTCCAAGAATCGCGAATATTTCCTTCTGTCTTGATTTTCCAGTTTTTGCGCTGTATTAATTGGCAACCGCATAAATTTGCATTTAAAATTATTCATCTTTTTACAACTCGTGTGGAAGTGTCGATTTCTCTTATTCATTTATTTACTTTAGATTTATTTCTTAAAAACACTCATTTAAGGTGATTGACTACATTCGGAACCGTGATTCTGAAAAAAAAAACATGTATAAAATGAATACTTTTTTTGATATTTAGTGTCAGTTGAATTAGAATATGCTTATAAAGTTGTTCTGAGAATATTGTTTCGATAAAAAAATTATTTAAATGCATTTTTTTGGCAAAAAATGAAGAAAGAATGACACGTTTTCAAAACAGCCTCCTTGTATATAAGAAAATGCTTTTAAAATAATATGATTTTGCCCATGTATATAGTTAGAAATTCTGTATATATTCTGTGTTCATATAATTTAGAAGTGGATTTATATATTCATACCAGAGTTGAGAAATTTTAACGAAAAACACCCGTTATTATTTCGATGGATCGTAACTGAAAATAATGCGAATTTTTAAAATTTTCTTTGTTCAACCATGGTATAGAAGTCCAAGCCAGTGGCGAACAAGGGGGGTCTTGGAGGCCCGGACCCCCCCCAAAGCCCTTGATTTTTTTCCGATTAATTATAATTCTAAGTACATAGTACGTAAAATTTAATGAAGTATTTGTTTATTAATGATTAATTTTATCAATTAATGCTAATTATTTATTCAATAATTAGTTTTTACTGTGTTTTGTTCCCGAAAATCGACAAAATCAAAAGGAGCATGGTACAAGAATGGTGAATTTTCGACCCCGGACCCCCCCTTGAAAAATTCCTGTGTGCGTCACTGGTCCTAGTTATATATAGGTAAAATTGTTAGAACCCCCTGGGTTCCACCCTGGACACCAAGATTAATTTGAGGCAAAGAATCACTAAGAGCCATTTGTATAGTAATAACTTGTATTTATTATAACGATTCAAATATCAGAAACTCTATTAACATATAATATTTCTATGTTACGTCAAACAAAAGGTATTTACCTTTAATATTAAATTAAATTACGAATTATGAAATTAATCAATAATTACGCGTAAGATCAAATAAGGTCTACCGAAATAGGAGGTCCGAAAAATACACGTAACTCGAATTATTAGCTTTCATTAACTTAAACTAATTTCAGTAAACTAACGATTGTTTTAAGCGATAATAAACTATATCATATCACCTGACAATATTTAGGTATCTTCACATGATGTCTTCGTAGGTTACTAACCGTAACTCTTCAATATTGCAATCCAATTGAATCCTCCAAACTTGAGGCTACTGCTGCTGGCTCAATAGCCTTCATTCCTACTAGTTTACAACGCTCTACTTAAATACCCTATCTATTTTGCATATCCCGTTCGCTTTTTGGAGTCGATTGGAAATGTACGCGATTTTATAATACCCCAAAAGACGCCTAAGAATATTAGTGGAAATGTTTCGTACAGATTCGTTACAAAATACTACAATTATAGAAGCATTTTTCATAAAAGGAGAAAGTTTTGAAGATGTCGATTTTTTCTTTAATTTTTGCCAAAAAAAAAAAAGAAAAATTACATTTAAATTATTTCTTCTGGTAATAATATTCTTAAAACAGCCTTATGTGCATATTTTAACAAAACTGACATTAAATATTTCAAAAAAGTTATTCATTTATACGCTTTTTAAAATTAAGTTTCCTAATGTAGTCAGTCAACATAAAAAAATTTTTTAATCGAATTTGTGCTTATACTTTTTACTTCATTATAATCAAAGATCAAAAAATTTGCTAAAAGCAAAATTATTTGTTGTTATTTATCTAAATATGGAAAAATTAGTGAGTAACATTCACCTTATAGAAAAGAAATTTTAACGGACCACTTTTTCCAAGGAAAAAATAAATTCTATCATTTTGATTATTTCATCAGTTACTTCTCTGCTGATACGAAATGAATATAAGTACCTAAAAAAGAAATCTATACATTTTTTAAGAGGTAAGAATTATTTTCGCCATTCTGTAATTTACTTAATTCAGTTCAGTTCTGGTTTTGTGGGATATAAGAGTTGAATTTACTATAAAATATTTACATATTGAGTTTTTTATGTCTTTGAGTTAATTTATTTTAGAGAAGTGATACATCTACTATATAATTTGTTCCATACTTAATTTGGTATATTGTGCCGCTTTCTTTGATACTTTTCTGTTTCATTGCCAGTTTGTATTAATTTAAATATAAACTGCAGTTGATATTTATTAAATTGTTACTAGTATTGTTGAAAAGAATTATAAAATAAATTTACGTAGGTGAAACTGAAGTGTTCTGTATATTTTCATAAATAACAATTCCTAGTTATATATTAGGACAGTGGCGCACACAGGGGGGGTCCCCCTTGAAAAATTCCTGTGTGCGCTACTGTATTAGGATATAATCTGGGTCACTTTGTCAACAAAGTGAAAAAAAATATTAGTCATTACATAATTTTGTTTGAAATACTTCATTTAAAAATTATTCTCCCTTCCATATAATGATCTTATTCTCTCTTAGCATGCCTAAAACATAAATTTTACTAACTAAGGAGTTTTTTTAGAAATGTGAGATGTATCCTTGTTATTTAGTGAATTTTTGGTTTTATGTAAGTTTTTATTTAGCCAAAATTCGTGATAACTGTTACCTTTCGATTGAAACTTTTCTCATATTCTTTGTTTATTTATTTTTGAAAATATATTCGTTCTGTTTGATAAATGCAGGGGTATTCAACATTTTTTCCCTTCGCCTGAAATATTTTTTTCGCCTAAGAACCAGCCTATAAGCTCTAGAAAGCCGCGATAGGTATTTCACGCGGGCCGCAACATGTGGATAATGGAAAAAAACACACTATAAAAGCAAAACAATATTGAGACAAACAAAATTCATCGAAATGTTAAAACTCATTGTTTTTGGCTTTTATTTTAATACTATTTTAACTTTTCTATCAAACACACACAAAAATATTTATTTTTAAGACATTTTTACTGAATTATGGGATATGATTTCAGTTTTCTTTTGGTTATGACCAAGCCTCTTGCTGACATTCTACTATTGAAAAAATTTATACATTTAATTGCTTGATTGATAGAATTTCCCGTGCTAAATTTTTAGTACATTGCTATCCAAAAATTAAATTTCTTAACGCAGTGATTATGCAAAAATTAAATTTCTTTCTTTTCTGAGTGGCCATCAGAAAAGACCGGCGGGCCACAGGTTGAGTATCACTGGATTAATGACATCGATCTCGATTTTTCTTGGCATTTTCATCGCTTTCCTTTGCTAACTCACACTACATAACTCAATATGTACAAGATATTTCGGCATTGGCTTTGGGGAGAGGGCAGGATTCTAGAGGGCCCAAAGACTGATTGACTTCAAGTATGTGTTTTAACCAATTTATAAAGTATTAAAGGCAAAACCTGACAGTAGGGGGGGGGGGCTCTAATATTCTCTGTTACGCCACACTGTATTTAGGGACAATTAGCAAGGTATGTACTTCCATTGGCCAGTGTATTAAGAATCAAAATGTCTAGAACCGAATGGGCTGTAAAAGAGTTATACACTTCTGCATTATGCATTAACTTAACTTGTTTTGCTGTACTGTAAATCAATTTCTTACCAAAAAAAAGATAACAATACTACATCCCAGGCCTTCCGAAATCTTCACATTACATTCACACCGAACTTTCTTCACCTATATAATAGCATTACGATCAAAATAAAAAAATTAAACCCTCTCTCACCGTAACCGCACCTGTTAAAACTGCACCACCCCGAAATTCCCATATAGGTAGGTAGAAAGGATCAGGCTTAAAGCACCTCTAAAACGCAGGTCAAGTTCGCTTGAGGGGGAACGCAAAAGAAAAAACACCAAACGATAAAACAAATTTTAAAAATGAAAACTAGCAAACGATATATATGTATAAAAAAACGAAGGGAGGGGGAAAGGAATCGAGAAGCTATTTTGCCATATCTGAGAATCCTCACCACTGAACAGTTCCCAGAGATTTTGAGACTCTGTGGAGAACCGGGTGATTAGCTTCTCTCCCTCCCTCCCTTCTTGGACCTTCCCTGCGATCTTTTGCCATCCTAGGAACCGGTTTAGGGTAGTTAAGGGGTGATAGCCTCATGTTTTATTTATTCCGTTCCTCCCTTGCCACCCCCCTGCTATCTTTCTGTTGAATGGGTATTTTGGAGAGGTACTGGTCGGGTAAGGTTGGTAAATGTGTAATGTAATGTAAGTATGTATGTGTGTGTATATAATATCTGTGTAGAGTTCGTTATGTCTAGCAGCATGGATTACATGGATGTCAATTTTTTCGGTATGGTGGTATGGGATGGTTCGTTTGAAACAAAACGAAGTGTTTGTGAATGGGATTTTGTTATGGGCTCTTATAGCCTTTTTATTTTTAATAATGAAAAGGTATTGATTTTGCGTTTCGTTGAATTTGTGTTAGAGAAGTGGATGTTTTTAAAATAAGTATAAATAATATATGTAAAAAAGATCATTTTAGAAGTTTTCAGTAGTGCAGTATTGTTTTAAAATTCTTATCAAAAAGTTCATACGAGAATGATTTCTTTTAAAAAATGTTATGGGTGGAGAAATATTTGCTACGACTGACTGCTTTCTGGAGATAAATCTCGAAGTCATTAAGGTATGAAAACTTGATTCCACATAGGAATTTATGAATAAAAAAAATGATACATCGATTGTAATATACACTAGCTGGAAAAAGTCTTGCATTCACGTACTATTGCTTACAAAAACAACGAAAAAAAAATTTAAAAACTGAAATCTGAATTTTTTTTTAAATATAGTATTTTATTTAGTTTATTTCAAGTATTGAGAATAACAAAAGTAAATTTGGTTTGCTTTCATAGCTTTTAAATTAAAGGCAGATTACAAAATGTATGCGTTCACTGTTTTAGTAGAAGCTATAAAAAATATTTAAGAAAGATAATGAGCTATTTAATAGCTGGTTGGATAACCCCGTCTTCCGAGAACCTTCTGAAGTCGTTTCGGCATTGAATGAACAAGTTTAGTTGTTTCTTCAGCATACTCTTCAGCATTGCTAGATATATTGTGTTGACGAATCTTAAGCTCCAGCAAATCCCATAGGTGTTCTATAGGATTCAGATCAGGTGACTGTGGGGGCGTGTTGATTTGGGACATTATACAATAGCCAAAGCTTCACAATCTCAGCGGTATGCTTAGGATCGTTGTCGTGGTGGAAGCGAAATGACGATCCAAGGCCGAGTTTGGTGACACTCCCCTTTAAATTTTTTTTAGGACATCAAGGTAATCTTATTTGTTCCTAATTTATTCTATATACTCCAACTTGCCAACATCGTTGCTCGCTATGCACCCCCACACCATAACTCCACCGCCGTCGTGCTTCACCGTTGGTATTAAGTGCACTTTTTGAAGAGCTGTACAAGGTTATCTGCATATCAATTTATGACCTTTTATGCCAAAGATGTAAAATTTGCTTCATTGGGGAATATCACAGTCCTCCAGAGCTCCGAAAGCATATCTATATGCTCTTTTGCAAAAGCTATCCGTTGGTCTTTGAAATTTAAGGCTTTCTACGAGCCATTCGACTACAGCATTCCGGCCTTTTTCAAGATTTTTCTTGCAGTATTCGCACAAATGTTGTTGTTGAACTTCTCACGAATGTCTGTTGCTATTTGAGTTTCAGTCAAACGAGGATTTTTTTTCACCACGCATAGCAAACTTCATTTTTCTCTGATTGTGAGTTTAGATGGACGACCTGAACGAGGTTTAGATGTGTACATTTCTGCAGTTTTAAAGTTCTTAATAACACGTTAATTAAATGAATATTGCCATCGAACGGATATGGTTATATCCCAACGACTTTTTCCATCTTTCTACATTTTTCATAATGATGTTAAGCTCACTGATACTAATTTCCTTCCTTTTATCTTCCATGTCATGGAATTGAAATTATATTTCTATTAAATTTTACCTTTGTTCTATGATTTGTTATGGGTGAACGTAGACTTTTTCTAGCTAGTGTATATGTTCTGTTAAACACTTTATGTTAAAGGATTCTTAATAACTTATATTTTGGGTAGACCAAAAGGAAACAAAATACCATTACTAAGTAAATCTTTCTCGGAAAAATAGGAGTGGCCGCTACAGCCATTGTGGTTATAGTCACGAAATGGCCTGAGTGTCATTGAAGACCCGCTATGAGAGGGAGCCGATGCATGTTAAATCTGTCGAAGCTGAAAGTCCTCCCGTGGACGTGGTTTGATAGTTTGGAGAGCGGGATGTCAGCTCAGGTTGCGTCTTCGTCACTTGACCGAGTTATAAATTTCGAGGTCCGTCCGACGTTGATTTAACTCTCACTCGGAAAGTAGATCTCGTTTTTCAAACCTTTTTTTTTTTAATTAAGCGTTTATATTTTAGGAATCAAAATAAATCTCCTTCCTCCTAAAATACGGATTCATATAAGATTGATTTAGTATGTAACTCTTTGAAAGGGGCTCTTGTAACACGGTTAAAAAATGAATGAGACAGATGTTGCGACTTTATTACGTTTTAACCTCCAATAATTAATATTACTTTTTGACTGCTAGCACTAGACGTTATTGTGCTACTCAAATTTTGTGAAAAACCCCTTATAGAGAGGATTATCTCAGTTTACTTCTAATTGTGGTGCACATTAAATGTGTCAACAGACTTTTTATTTTTATTATTATTGTACGTAACTTTGAGAGAAAAAAGTTATAGGGAAATAGATCTTCACGAAATTGAACTCCATTTCATTTTGTGTGTTATCTCTGGTACTTAACATACTATCAATTAAGCTAGATTCATATGGCGTGAAGCGAATCTACCGTGTTTTAGGAGTGTCTTTTGTACTTATTCTATGGATAACAATTTTTATAATTAAATTCGTTTAGTCCATTTCATCTCTTTTTATCGCTATTCAACGTAATTTTTTGAGACAATGTCATCATAGGTGAATGAATTAAAAAAAAATAATCTTTTTTTATTCATTCAATTAAACAAGCAAGCAATTAAACAATACTTTCTAGAAAGTATCAATTGTATTAAAGGTGTTCCCCGCCCCATCTTTTACATTTTATTTCATTAGTTGTAGAAAAATTTTATTGAAAAGTGTAAATCATTATTGCTAATTAATTAAATTAATATCACCACTATATAGAAACATTCATCCATTTTAGTAATTTTTTTACGAAGAAAGAATTGAAAGATTTAAAAGAAATCACTTTTACACCTCTTTATATAAATGTTTACATAAACACTTAGCTTTTTTCCCACTCAAAAATAAATATAATTGTTTCGTTTCTTTTCATTTTGTGTGATTAAAATTAAAGGAAAATAAGCTATAGTTGATATGTATATATAGCCATACATTAATTAAAATTTATTTATTTATTTTAATTGATACTTTTCAACGCAATGTTTAAATAAGAAATGACTCCTTCTTAAAGCGATTCCTTAGTTATCCAATAGCTGTTGCTTCCTTCGAAGCAATTTAGCATCGGATATAATATTTTAAAACCCATTTTAGTCTTAAGTCCCCACAAAAGAGTTCGTTATGCTTAAAGGTAAACGCACTTTAACTTCAAGACTCTTTGTGAAATTGGGAACATTTCTCAAAATAAACGCGAACAGTGAAAGAATTCGCTTGTCAGCGTTCGAAATCCAAATCTCCTCTTACTGTTATACGAGTAAAAGATTCTCCTCTCTCCTCCCCTTTCCAAAGTTCTCAAGAAAAGATAAATCTTAAGAATATGTCTACGGAATTTTCAGCGAACAAAAATATTTTCGCGAAACAATTCAACTCTTCAGGAGAAAGAAGAACTCGCGCAAGAATATCCCCCCCGAAGCTTCACTTCTCTCTTTTCTTCTATTTTTTCCCCTACACTTCTCAAACAAGGAGAAAGAATAATAATAATAAAAATATGAAAAAAAATAAAGCATTACCGAAATGAAAAGCTATGGAGAGAAAATATTCTAGAGCGACTTCGTGCCGACTCTGATGCTTAGGGGAGGGTGAAAAATCGCATATCCCCTCCCTCAAGCACATTCGTAAATAACTAAAAAAAAATTAAAAAAGAACCGGAAAAAAAAGCCCTCCTCTAAGTCGTGACGCTCAACTCAACTCAAAATCCGCGAAGGCCTCACTTAGTGCTATATAATACATCTACGTGTTGGCAACACTGGGGTCACAATGATTTTTTTTTCTACCCTAACTGCCAGCAAAGGCTTCAAATTTTTATTTATTTATTCATATCTTGGTGAAGGGAAATTTTTTTCCACCAGTTATGATCGCTGTTTGTTAGGGTGATAACAAGTTAGGAAGAAAGCCTTTTTTTAAATAAATAAACAAAAATTAGATTTGATGTTGGGTTGGAGGTGATTACCTACATTAAAATCGTGGAATTTTGTGCAGAGATAGAGTGAAATACCACACCTTTTTTTTTAAATATTTTTTTAAAAATATCTTGTCGCTTTCGGCGAGTTTTGATGTCTGTAGGGTTTTTTTTTTATCTCAACGATTTAAATTGATGCTCTTGAACTGTGGTTTGGAATTTTGTAAACCGACAATTGAAGTTTTATGGAATTAGGTTAGCTATAATCAAGATGTCGGTTTTGTTCGTAGAATAATACTCTAAAAGATCATGAATCATTGAGCAGTTATACATTTGATGATAATTAACCAAGTAAATCCGTTGTGTGTAAATAAGTAGTAAAATTTATGAAGAGTTAAGGTGGAGGGTGTTCTTCAGAGTTTGTGTGTGTGTGCACGTCTTTTGAAACATTTATTATTTTCATTTTGAAACTAATAATTAAAATTTCCAAAAAAACCCACGATTGATAGAATAATTGTAATTATCTCATTGCGAATTTGGAAGAAGAAAAAGCAGGACACTGAATGTAAAAAATAAGTGAATAAGGGACTATACCTGTATATATATAAATCTTCTGTGCGTGTGTATGTTACTAAACTCCTCCTAAACGGGTGGACCGATTTTGATGAAATTTTTTGTGTCTGTTCCAGTGTACTCGAGAATCGTTTAGATCCACAATTCGGTCTGATATCGCAATTAGTTAAAAAGATATTAATTTAAAACCTTAAAACGCATAATTGTTTTACCCCTTTGTGCTGTTTATTCTGCGAATGCGCGGCAAGAAAAGCCACGATACGACATATTTTTATATATAAAAATCTTCTGTGCGTGTGTATGTGATTAAACTCCTCCTCTAAACGGGTGGACCGATTTTGATGAAATTTTTTGTGGGGGTTCAAGGGGATTCGAGAATGGTTTAGATTCACAATTCGGTCCTATATAGCAATTAGTTAAAAAGATATTAATTAAAAACCTTAAAACGCGCATAATTGTTTTACTTTGTGCTATTTATTCTGCTTATGCGCGGCAAGAAAAACCACTGTACGGTATATCTTTATACATAAAAATCTTCTCTGTGTGTGTATATGACTAAACTCCTCCTAAACGGCTGGACTTTTTTTATTCAAAATTATTTTTTATCGGAAATCTATACTAATAAAAGAGTTTGTATGTGTGTTTCACTTCTAAGCAACCCACAAGTACAAAACTTGGCACATAATTACTATAGGTCCTAATGATGTGCTCTAAGAACAGTTTTTTTTTAAATTTGCATTAGATTTTTTTTAAGATTAAATTTTTAAGCGATTTTCCCTTTTCTTTCTTTCTTTCTTTTTTTTTTTTGGTGGAAAATTTCAAGGTGAAGTACTTTTACTGCGGATTCCAATGATTCCTTCAGATTCAGTTATACCATTTAAACGTTTACAACTTCCAATTCGCTTGACATTTGCTGTGACTATTAATTAGTCACAAGGTCAAACCATGAAGATTCATGGCTTAAATTTAGAAAATCCGTGCTTTTCTCACGGCCAATTATATGTTGCGTGTTCCAGAGTTGGAAAACCATCGAATTTATTTGTTGATACCCCTCAAGGATTAACCAAAAATATTGTACATCCAATGGCATTACGATAAATTAAGCTTTTGTACAATTTAATAAATATACCTGTTATAAGATAGTTTAAGTCTCAACTTTTTCACCTTTAATTAAAACAAGTTTAAGTTTTTATTCACACAGCCCCTACATTTTACTTCGCTCATAGTATACACATACTCACACGCTATCGATTGATCGAATTGTGATAATTGTATATGTAATGAAGTTAGATTTTGTAATAACTTTTTAATACAAATTTTCATCAAAACGGTCCAGATAATTAAAGCTTATTCATAAAATTTTTTTGGAATTTTTGAATTTAAGATATATGTACAGGACAACGTCTGTCGGGTCCGCTAGTACCATTATAAATATATTTTTTTTAAAAAAAAGAATGGTTTTTTTCAGTTGCGGATGTTTCTTGAAATAGCGATTTACAGATCTTTTTACTATGTGAAATATCAAAAAGAAAAGAAAAGTTTTCAATTTTCTGTTTTAAATTTAGTTCTCTTAATTCTATTCGATGATTATTATTGCAACCACGTTTCGAACGCACAAACATACTGTTTCTTATTTATTTATATTACCTAAGTATTTCGAATCTAGTATAATGAGGTAGAATCTTCCTGTAACTAAATTTCTGTCAATATTTTTATCGTGATTATCTCAAATCGGAAAAGGTTGTTTTTGGTAAATATACATTATGTTATATCTGTAAAAAAAATGATAATATTACTACACAAACAAGTCAAATTTATTAATATTTTGAAATAGGGAATAGTATTTTCTATCAAAGAGTTCTATTTTCAATATTTATTTCTGTGTTCACATTTAGTGAAATTGAAAATCAATTCACTGCAAAAATAATTGTTTGCGGTAGATAACTTTTATTTTGCTTTTTTAAAAAAAGTTTCTCTTTTTTTTCTTTTGTGATTTGTATCATACATCTGATTATTGACAAATGAATATATTTTTTAATTTTCATGTCGTCTTGTGATATTGGAGAGTTAAAACGTTGACTGTGACTTACCGGTGGACTTTAGAAGTCGCCTCCGAAAGTTGAACATTGATAAATTATCGTTAAAAAGTACTATAGTAACCCGCTCTTGTCATAATAGCCGACTCTCCCAAATAGCAGAAGAGTCCTCTAGCGGCCACTAATTTTCAGTAGACGCCGGGCGATGAAAGAATGTGGTCACTGTGTGAAAAACCGTCGCGTGTTCTTTGTCCTTAATTTTTGTTAATGATATTTATTGTCTTTGTGTAACATAAGCTAAAATAATAACTAATTGTTACTCTAAAGGAGACTTCATTGAATCCAGCTTCGAATTCCTTTTTTCTTTAACGTCCAATACTCTACACCAGCGGTTTTTAAACTTTCGATCGCAGTGCTCCCCCTTAATGTAACTGCCTGACGTCACGGACCCCCAAGATTTTGAACACCCTTCCCTAACTCCCAACACATGGCTGAGTGATTTAAAGGTTCTTCAATAATCCTATGCTGCCTTTGCTAATTATATACAGACTTTTTTAACACTCTTGTTCTTCTGCAAAAACAGTAAACATCTAATCTCTAAGTTACAAACAAAATCAACTGAATTAATATCCTTCATCGAAGTACATGTTCTAGTAGAGTTTTTTTATTGGAGCAATTAAGTGATCTAGGCTAGGATGGCGCTTCTTTCAATTTTTCCACGAGGCCTTTTCTAGTCTGTAAAAAAAGAGGGAAATCTTAACATAAAACGAGAGATCTTCGCCGACACCCTGGAAAACCGCTGAGGAACCTTGGGGATCCGCGGACCACAGCTCAAGAGCCGCTGCGATACACTATTTTACCGTATAGGGGAGCGATGCACGTTAAATCTATCGAGAGCTCAAACGTCCTGCCGTTGGTGTGGTGTGGTATTTAGGAGAGGGGGTGCCAGCTCAGGTGTCGTCCTCTTCACTTGATCATGGTTCAAAATTACGAGGTCCGTTGCCAAAAGCCCTCGTGTAGTTGAAAAGTGCGACGTTAATATTCACTCACTCACTCTCCACTATTTTATTTGCAAAGAGTTTGGTTTCGAGTAATTATGTACTGCGTTTGTGTTGACATATTACTCTAATACGAGAAAAACCATAATCTATGTTTATGTAATAATGAGGTCAATGTATACTGTTGTGTAGCCAATATTTTATACAACAGTATACATAATTTACTTATTCAGTGGTTTAACTTGTTTTTATGGATCTATAATTTTTTTTATTTTGTTTGATTTCATTAATAAATAAATATAGCTCACTAATTGTATTTGTCTGTAAATTGTTCTCCAATATTTGATTACTTGTTTTAGATGTGAAATCTCAAATTTTATTAATTTTTTTTTAATTTTGTAAAATGTGTGTTTAAAACTATTCTTATAAAGTTATGTAAAAATTTTCTAGCTGAACTATCCAGGGATTAAAAAAAAAATCTGTCCATCTAAATCTTTATTGTTGCCCTGGTACATAAATAGTTTGGCCAGAGCGTTTAAAAAAACTACATGAAACGCAAGATTTCACAATTCTAACTGCAACAATAAAGATAAACTTTTACACTTATACAGTCTCCTCAAATAACTTAACCAATAGTTCAAAAACAACAACAACTTGTAGTCCATTTTTTCTAAGATAACAAAAGACAGAGGTTAAAAAAAGAGAGACCAATTAAGGAACGAGGTTTTTAATGGTTCTAGATAAAGTCGATTGATTACCGTTCTTAGTGAAACTGAAATCAACATTATGAGGTCAAAAAGCGGCGGGAAACTTTTTTTCCTTCTCCCTAAGAAGTTTGGTCTTCGGTCTCAACCAATGACAGCGAAAGATAAGTTTCGAAAAGCTCTCTTGAAAACTGTATCTTTCATCGAAAATCGGCAATTACGATTTGCTTCGATTCGTTAGATATCAATGTTTGTTCGCTGACGATAGAACTTTTTCCCTTCTCTTTAGTACTTCGAGAGTAGAAGTAAATTCCCTCTTCTTTTTTATTTTGAATCCTTCGAAATCTCAACGTGGAAGATAAGCGTGTTACCAGACGGCAAACGTCAAGATAGAGCGACACCTCAAGATAAATAAAAGATTTTGGAACTAGCGAATAAGTGTTATGGAACGGGGGGGGTAATAGTATAAGCGACGCGTTCGACCTTGAATATTAACGGACAGTCTTCAGCTCTGGAAGAACACCGGCATGACAGCTTTAAAAAGAAATAAAAAGAATAAGGAAAAATGAACTAAAAAAAAAATAAAACTCCAGATTATGATCGTGGAGTTTTCAACCAAAAAATCGTCGAGTACAGATTAAAAGTGCCATCCAAACGAAGGAGAGATCCAAGTTTCATTTTCGTGAGCTTTTTGTTTCTATTCATTTTATTCCCTTTGTTGTTTCCGAGATGGGTACTTATTTAAGGGAAAAAAGGGGGAGGGTTCTCTCTCCGAAAAAAAAAGTAACGCAAGGCAGAGAATAAAACTGCTATTAAAAATGTTTTTCCGCGGTCAGGTTGCCGTGGGAAGATGGAACATCCGTACCCGCGGGGCCTCACGCATATGACCACGTGACAAGGACTTGGCCAATGAGCGGGACTTGAAAGATGTGACGTCACCTGTCTTTTTCTATGTGATGAGGGGGAATATGAAAGCGATTAGTGCTAACTGTAGTGTTTAACATGTCTGAAAACCGTGAATCATCTTCGTGTGAGTACTGGGAACATCATGAATATTTATTATTTGTCGAATATGTGGGGGGTAGGGAACACGCTCATCTTGAAATCGAATTAAATATTTGAGAAGATAAAGAAAAATATATACAGTGCTATTCTGTAATCCTGAATTTTTATTTGATTTTTTTCGAAGCTAGCGCATACAAAGAATATAATTATTTAATATGAAATTATATTTAGACTGCGTATGAAGTAGTGTTTGTCATGTAAAACAACCTAAAGATCGTTATCTCTTAGAATTGTCTAACATCAGATTTTATTGCTTTTGAAAATGAAATTGAGAACCTGTGGCCTTTGTTTTAATTCTTTTGTAGTTGATTGGTTCATTTATCTGTTTGCATAATTATTTGGCTTTGAGGTTCTTCGCAAATAGCCCTTGTGTTGTTTCCGAGTGCCGACGTTAATAAATTTTCATTCATTCATAAATAAACTCACAAATTTTTTAGCGTTTTGAATTCAATGGAGTTTCATCTTTTTTCCCAAATCTATTGTCTTATTGGAATGCGTTTAGGAAATATGTGGCGCTCTTTCAACAGCGGTTGTTCAATTAATTGCATCCTCAAAAGAGAGAGGGAGTGATGTGTAAAACGGAAGAAAGAGAGAAGCGACATTGAAGAGTCTGAGAGTATAATTTGTGTGTGAGAAAGAGGCTGTTTAAGGAGTTAAGGTAGTTTAAGTGGTTGAAAAAGTGAATATATTTTTTTGAGAAAGTGTAATAATAATAATAATATATAGAGCCATATATATATATTTCTATTATGTCGAAAATTTCTGCTGTACGGGGAACGTTGGGTTCATGAAGCATTGCTAACCCTAAATCGCTGGCCTAATTCAGCGACAGCTTTATAAATCATAATAGGTCTCCAGTTTAGTCCAAAGACTTTTTTGTACCTACATTTGCTGTGTTTAGTCCAAAGACTTTTTTGTACCTACATTTGCTGTGTCTTGTGAATTCCAATGACTACCTTCTTTAGCACTGTAGGTTCTAGAACTCCTTCACTTTTATTTTATTATACTATGTATATATATATATATATATATATATATATATATATATATATATATATATATATATATATATATATATATATATATAGTTGTGGCATGCAGCCAAAAAAGCAAAACACAGTCGTCGCGCGCAGGCGCATCAAAGTAAAAGCAGAACTGAAACTCTAAAAAGAGAGACTCTTGAGAAAAAACTTAGATTAGAGAAAGAAAGGAGAACGCGAGAGGTGCGCGAGCAGGCGTTACCTTCTGAATATGATCGTCAAACTTATCTGTAAAAACTTTTCTACCTTTTTTAATTAATTTTTGTTTAATGTTAAAATAAAATAGAAGATAGACCAACGTCTTGGACCCCTTGTTGTCTCCCACAAATTATGGGGGCTCGGCCGGGATAGATCGATAAACTTTCGATTTTGAACCAAAGTCTGGACAATGAACAACAGCGTCCGTGAAGGAGACGCTCCGCCATTTTGAAACTTCGTTCAACCTGTGTAGAGGTTTGAACTCAGCATGAAAATTCCGCCTGTTAGAGGCGATTGAAAAAAAAAAAAAAATTTCGATTTTGATCAAAATTTGGAACGTGAAAAAAAAAAGCCGTCCGTGGAGGAGACGCGCCGCCATTTTTCGGAAACTTCGTTCAACCTGTGTAGAGGTTGAATTCTTCAACTTCATTCCGCCTTGTAGAGGTTGGAACCCATCGTCGAAAATTCCGCCTGTGTAGAGGCCGGAACTACAATTTCAACTATATTACCTGCGAAGAGGTGAAATCAGTGGAATCGAAATTTTTCTTCATTGGATACATCGTACGTGCGAGCAACAAGGAGCCAGAGAAAAAAAAAAAGGTAGGATCTTTCCATTTCTAAATGTATAAAAACGCTCTTAAAGAGGATTTCATAAGAGTTGTTCAGGAGCTAGACGGTATTGTCGAGAATACTGACACTATAGTTAAACTAAAGACTAAAATTGAGAACAGTAGTACATTTGAAAGTGATCCAGATTTCGTTAAAACTTTAATTCAAAACTGTATAGATGAGAGAGTATCGCAAAACGAAAGAGAGGTAACTTCAGAACAAAAAATTGAGCTCGCGAAACTTCAGTTAGCAAAATTAGAAAAGAAATCGAACTACAATTGGCTAAAAATAAAGCATTAAGTTTAAATCCTGCAGCTAAAAGTCGAAGAAAAACAGTTCGAAATAACATAGAAAATATGATAAAAAAGTATAAAAACTTTATCTCTTCCTGTTCCCACCAGATCTGAAAATTTTAATCTGTTCTTCCAATCATTAGAACGCGCATTTTTAACCAAGAAAATAAATGACGAATATAAATCTGAAATTTTAATAAATCTTCTGGGCGAAAGAGCTCATAACGTCTTACTGTATATTAAAGAAGAGGAATTAAATGACTATGAAAAACTAAAATCTATAGTACTCAGAGAATTTAACCCCTCGCGAGTGTTTAAACTCATTTAAAAATGCTGTAAAATCATCAGGCGAGACATACATCCAATTTGCTGCAAGATTGACGGCAAACTTCCAATATTATTGTTTCTATGTGATCTTATTCTGATAAATTATTTGAAACTTTATATAAGGAAACTGCAACTCATATTGGCATTCGAGAAGCAGAAGATTGGTTTAGGCCTATTGATTTAGCTAAAGAGTGTGATATTTATATTTCATCTAGAAGCGGATCACATAAAGAAATTCCTATTACTTATGGATATACCCAAGACCCCTTTAAAAATAGATCACAAAACTTTAAAACAAAGATTAAAGAGAACTATCCCCAATATCATGAAAGAGAAAATAAAATTGCTTTATATGCGGCGATTCATCTCATTACGCAAGAGACTGTGAGAAGCGTTTTAAATCTAAAGAATCTAACGACCACATCCATAATAAAATAAACGTGAATACTTTGAAAATCGAGAACGAAAAACAAAATAGCGATGAATTCGCACAACAATTACAATACGTAAACATTTTTGTAGAAAATCAGCCCGTAACAGCTTTGATTGATTCAGGTTGCCAGATCCCAGTTTTAAATTCCTCACTAATTAGAGTGCAAACACCTTCCGAAGAGATCATAACATTAAGTTCATGTTTTGGCGAACAGCGTATGGTAGAAGTTAAACCCATAAATATTTCTCTTAATCAACACTCTACTAGCTTAAGTGTGCGAACGGCGATATCACCGACCTTGACCGAAGAATTTATTATACATCCCAGTGTATATTCTGAAATAGAGAAACTAGGCCACGCAAAGAGCGATGTTTTATTGAATGAAAGTGAATCCTCTTTAGGTACTCATGCTTATGCTTATTCTAGTGCTATTTCTTTTCCAAATGTTTCTGTTTCAAATGTGATAAAAAACTGTAGTTATGATTTGCCATATGTTAAGAACTTTAATACTAGGAATGATTCGAGTTCTCTAATTAAGGATTATAAATGCAATAACATTAAGAGTACTAAGTTAAAAATGTGTATTAAATTGAAAAATGATATTCCTGTGTGTCAGAGAGCCAGACGTTTATCTTGTTCTGAGAAATTACAGGTAAACAATCAAATTGATGATTGGTTACGACAAGGTATTATAAAAGAGAGTGTTTTTGATTATTGTTCTGATATAGTATTGTGTAAGAAAGCCAATGATGCCATGAAAACGAGTTCCGTGGAATTTATCTCCCGCTCACCTAACCCTTTACCTATGAAGAGTAAACATCATCGGTTTGTGTTGTTCGAAAAATCTTTCAGCCTTGGCAGTGGAAACGAAGGAAAAAGAGAAATCGTTTTGAACAGACGTCCAGAACTCTACAGAGGAAAATATCGATGCGTTCAACTAAAGATCAACTTGTTAAAAAAGACGTTTTCATGCCTGTGAAACACAATGTTTTCCTGTGGAACCTTCCGGATGTCGAAGAGGTGTCTTCACATGATGGAGAAACTGTCTAGTTCAGAAAAAATTTTGATATGTTTAATCTCTATATAATTGTCGTATAGTCCTTGTCTGTTCCGTTTTTTTTTTTTGTATGTTTCAGATTCTCCTCTGGTCTCCATGGAAATACCGCTGCGGACAGCGTACGGTCAGGCTGGCCGTTGTGGCATGCAGCCAAAAGCAAAACAAGTCGTCGCGCGCAGGCGCATCAAAGTAAAAAAAAAAAAAAAAAAAAGCAGAACTGAAACTCTAAAAAAGAGAGACTCTTGAGAAAAACTTAGATTAGAGAAAGAAAGGAGAACGCGAGAGGTGCGCGAGCAGGCGTTACCTTCTGAATATGATCGTCAAACTTATCTGTAAAAACTTTTCTACCTTTTTTAATTAATTTTTGTTTAATGTTAAAATAAAATAGAAGATAGACCAACGTCTTGGACCCCTTGTTGTCTCCCCACATATATATATATATATATATATATATATATATATATATATATATATATATATATATATATATATAGTGAGAGATATCAATAACAGAATGTAATAGAATGCATCCGGAAGAACAAGACACAGAGAAAGGGTTTTAAAGTTATATACATCTACTCCCCGCCCCCAATTTTTAAAAATGTTTTCTTTTTGTTTTAACGGTTGGGTTGATTTCTTCTTTTTTTTTTAAAGTTCTTAAAAGAAATTTTCCAAAAAGTATCGAATTTAAATAATGTTCAATTTTTCGTTACTTGTCAAGGGGTATGAACGACAGTAAACATTGTAGAATCTCTCATCCAGAGAAATATTTTTTTGAACTCCCACAAATCACTTAAATGATAGAAATTAATGAAAACAACATTTAAAATGAAAAAAATACCGTTGAATTTGTGTCGTAATATTTTTTTAAAAAAATATTATTAAAAAAAGCAAAAATTAGTAGGTTTTTTTTACTAATTTTTTTTGTTAATGAAGGAGCCATTATAATCTAAAGCAAGAGTGTCAAACTCAAAGGCTAACTTGGGTCAAACAAACAAGGTTTTAACTTCAGGTGGGCCTAAAAAAATATCATTATTCATAGAAATGTAGGTTTATTTCGAATAATATGTAATAATAAACATAAATAAAAGAACTAGAAAAATTTAATACGTTCGTCCATAGACTTAAAATCTCTTTTCTACGACTATCTTTCCTATTTCGGGAGAAATTGTGACATTTTATAATATATTATTGTTGCCGCTATATTGGCCGGGCTTCGAATTTGACACCCCAGATCTAAAGATTTCTGCTTCTCCGATACGCCTTAAAGAAGATCTACGTCTTCAGAGTCCCAGTCTTTGATTTAAAAATTATAATTGTGATGTATCTAGAAAAGTTGTGCCGTTATTTTAGTTGCTGATGTCAAATGTAGTCTGTGAACACATTGAGTAATTTTCTTATAGACATGTTATTACATTACTACAACTGTCTTATTGCTCTATGTTATTATATTACGTAATTGTCTCTTTGATTCGGACTGAAATATAAACCCCTGAGATTTTTTTAAAAAAAGAAATCAATATTTTCTGCCTTAGCAAAGCATTTTACTTCCTGTTCGTCATCTTCATCACACATGTTTACAAATTCATTGAAAAATCTTCACCCCTCTCCTCCCACCCCCAGTTTATTTGTTTATTTTTTTCCCGAATGTGACGTATTAAGTGTTACTATAAAATATGAGACCTTAATTTCGACAATTTCTCAAGGGGAAGGGAAAACTCAGACTTGTTTACGGAAGCACTACGTATTGTTTTGTTGGTGTTTTCCGAATGTGGGCGGGCGTTCACTAAAAGCTGGTCTGTTGGAGAATATTATTTTTTTCCTTCCTCGGTTCTTTTTAACTATCATCACTGTTAAAAAGAAAGTGAACTTGGGGACGACATTGTCCTTTATTCTAATTCCAGTGCACTCAACTTGGAGAAGTGTGGGTGTAGTGAAACGATCTCACTAAATCGGTTTCTTCAACGTTCATCGAGTTTCTTCTCCATTTTACCATCCTAATTAGTGGCAGCATTTCGTTCAATTACGTCCAATTGTGAGAGGCAACATAAAATGGCGGCTGATTGTGTCCACTTAAACGAGATAAATAAAAAGATTGTTGCCAGATTTGATTCGAGTATCCTTTTTCCTTTCTAACGTTCTTTTTCTCGTCCTGGATCTTTCAAATAAAAACAGCGGTGGCCTAATTTTTTTTTTCGTCCTGAGTTTTATATTATCCAAATGTTGCGTGGCGATTGTTGGGATTTTAGTATCTTAAACTCATTAATTTTGAATTGTGATGCTTTTATTAACGAATATTCAAAAAGTTTTTAAAAGAGTTTAAAGGTTCTTTTGAAAGAAATGGGAGATGTCTCTTCGTTTAATATTTGTCTGCTTTATCGCCTCAAAAAATAAAGTGTTTTTTTCCAGGTATAGAAGTTTAAGTTGGCATTACTTTCCAAGATGGCGACCGATTTAACAGCTGTCAAGTGATTTATTCTCAGTTTGGTTTGGCAATTCATCAAAACGATCATCAAGCAAGGCGTAGATTCGTCGAATGGGCCCAAAACGAGATTGCCGTTGTTCCCGATTTTCATAAGCGAATTTTGTTTAGCGATGAAGCGCACTTCTGGTTGAATGGCTACGTCAACAAACAAAACTGCCGCATTTGGAGTGAAGCTAATCCACAAGTGTATGTCGAAACACCGTTACATCCAGAAAAACTGGCTGTTTGGTGCGCTTTATGGGCTGGTGGAATCATTGGTCCGTACTTCTTCAAAAACGATGAAGGCCACAACGTTACAGTCAATGGTGATCGGTATAGAGCCATGATTACTAACTTTTTCATTCCTGAATTGAACAATCATGATGTCCAGGAGCTGTGGTTCCAACAAGACGGCGCAACATGTCACACAGCTCGTGCCACAATCGATTTATTGAAAGACACGTTTGGTGACCGCCTCACGTTTTGGACCTGTGAATTGGCCTCAAGATCTTGTGATTTAACACCGCTAGACTATTTTCTGTGGGGCTATGTAAAGTCATTGGTCTATGCGGATAATCCACAAACGCTTGACCATTTGGAAGACAACATTCCTTGTGTTATTGCCGATATACGGCCACAAATGTTGGAAAAAGTCATCGAAAATTGGACGTCCAGATTGGACTACATCCGAGCCAGCCGTGGCAGTGATATGCGTGAAATCATATTTAAAATGTAATGCCACAAGATTATCTTTCGAATAAAAAAAATTCATGTCAATCGAATAATACATCGTTGTTTTATTGCAATTTAAAGTTCTATACCTCTAAAAAACACCCTTTATCTCTTGATATACTAAGATGTGAAATCTTGTTATAAGGTAAGGTGCAAGCACAACACACACACTTTCTTTCTTCCCTTTTTTTTAAAAAAAAATATCTAGCTTTAATACTGATTATCTTCATTTAGTGTATTTTATGATTTTCAAGTCATAAACTTTGTTAAAAATAAGCATTAAATCAGTGAAAATTCAAATTAACAGCTCATAACTCTCTGTCGGTAAATTTTTTTTATCAAAAAAATATTAAAACAAAAATAAAATATAAAATGTTTTAAAATCTCATGAGTAAATGAATCTATTGGCAAAATACTTCATTAAATAAAAACTCCTCTAAAAAACATACTGGATCTAAAACTTAAAACAATCCTAGATTTTATCCGAGATTAAATCTTTCTGTACCGAACTTTTTCTCAATTGAAATAAATTATTATTTTAATGATTTTTTAAGCAAGTAAAAAAAAAAAACTTCGCAGTGTGGTTAAAGCACGCATTAGAATATATTGATGAACAGCTATGTGTAATATATACACATGTATTACTATGTATTAATATATTTTCCATTTGAAATTATATAGGAATTACGAAAACAGGCCTTAAGTATGGCTTTACATAATGTCTCGAATCAGTTTCCAAACTCGAAACGCATTTGAGGTAGAAAAACTATCTCAGTATTAAAATCGTGTCGTTATGATGCTTGTATCCATTTACTGAATTGGCTTTTTAAAATTTTAAAACTTTTAAAAAAGTACATAATTTTTTTTCTGTAAGATATTAAATATGAATTTAACATTATACTGTCTATTATATATGTAATTTTATGCAGTAAAAATATAATAGTTTAAAAAGCTGTGAGTTATAAATAAAATTAAGTTTTCCGTTCGTTAAAAAAAATATGTTAAAATGGGGTATTAATTTCGTAAGTGGATTTTTAAGTCTGAAAAAATTGCCGAATTTTTGTCCTTTTCTTTCATTTACGTTAAGATGGTCCCTTTTTTATTAAAGAAATACAGAAAATATATCTTTTCAATCTCAGCCTTGTTAGAATTCCATTACACATTTTTCCTTGAGCAATCGAAACTTATTACAAAAGAAGTACTAAATCGATTATTTTATTATTCATCGGGTTTCTTTTCCATTTTATTGTTCCAATTAATGGCAGCATTCTGTTCAATTACGACCAATTGTTGGAGAGACTGCATAAAATAGCGGTCGGCCGGTTGTGTCCACTTAAAACGAGATAAACAAAAAGATTGTTGCCAGATCACAACTTCTAGTAAGTACATTTTCATCCTTTTTTTTTTCTTTAACGTTTCTTTTCCCGCTCAACCTTTAGGACAAAGACAATGAATGCTTTGGTACAATTCTTCCGATTGCTCATAATTTTGTACGTGCGTGTGATCCCAAAAACTTGGTCGATCATCGGCAAAATACTTCGGAAACTTCACCTTTGTATGTTACCATGGGGGAAAAAAAGCTTTTGCGGCTTATTTGCTTGACTGATATAATAGAATAATGGTTCCGCCACACTGGTTTTGATAAAAGACAGATTAAACAGTTAATGCAGCAGGATAGGTTATTCACTCTGTGTTTGTACTTTTTTGTCTGCTTATTCAAATAGGTGGTTGTTTAAGTGTGTTCATGGCTACGGTAATCCGATGTTGTTTTTTATCAATGTGGCCCACAGCGAGAGGAAATATTAAACACTTGCAATTGTTTAGTCAAATAATTATTTACATTGTCAGTGTACAACATAATTTGGGGAGTTTTTAGTGTGTTTTGTTTTATAAAAAGAATCGAATTGATTTTTATAATTGCTAGCGTTTTATGAGCTATTTGCTGATTTTTGACAATAAGTTTTAGAAGTATTTGGGGAAAAAAAAACACTTGCTGTTTATATTTTTCTGTATTTGATTTTAAAAAAAATTATAAGGTGTATGAAATGTAAGGTTATAATGTGCTTATAAATTCTAATAACAAAGCGTTTATTTGTTAAGGTAAAATTATTTTGTAATAGAAATGGGTCGTGACTTTTCTGGAGAGGGCGTGTTTCTGTGGAAGAAATTTGAATATTGCTTTTGGCAATATTTGCCCCTAGTACATTCTATAAGCTTCTCTTGTGAACCTTTCCAATTCAACGATATAGAAAACCCACTTCGCTATTAATATATGTAATCCATTATTTACTCTTATTCATTTGTCATTTGATCATGATTCAAAATTATGAGGCTCGTAGCCAGTATCCTCTAGTGTTGGTTGCATTGCATTGCGACGTTAATAGAATATCATTCAATCAATCAAAGACTCGTTTTGACGTGATCCAGATCATAATTGTCATCGCAATATGTAGTGAAAATACTGAGATTTCTCAAAATTTATATATATCGTTTAATTTATATTCTAATCATGTAAACTAATCTCCAGTTCAGTTGAGACATTAACAAGGGATATATTTTCATGCTATTTATGATCCAATTTAAACGCCTTTCATTTGTTAACTGATTTTAGAAGTCTCTTGACATTTTTTATCTCGTCTCCTCAATGCTTTTTTCAGTTACTTTTGTGATAAACTGGACAAATATCATTTCAACTTTTCAAACGAAGTACACGAGGACTTACATTAGAGGAAAAGTAGCCGATTAAATAATAAAAGGACTAAGTTTGCTGAAAACGTAATATATCGGTTTCAAAAATTTGATTTTTTTATTAAAAAAAAACACAACACACATTTGTACTTTGTAATTAATTATTTAAAAAATTCACCATTTATCCATTTTTCATAGTGTAATTCGAAGAATAGAATTTTCAGATAGAATTGTGCAGGGAATTCTTTACAATAGCGAAATTTTCATGATATTTAGTGTCACTCAGAATACATGCATAAAACTGTTTGAAGGATATTTTGACAAAAAAAAAAATTATTTAAATGTAATATTTTGGCAAAAAATTAACTTAGAATAATCTTTTTTCCAAATGTTCTCCTTTTGTGAAAAATGGTTCTATTAGAATAATATTTTGCCTGTATGTAGCTCAAACCTCTCTACATAGGCTCAACTAGAATTTTTGAAAAATTCACATTATTTTCAGAGTTACCACCTGTTGAATTAATTCTTGGCGTTTTTTTTCTTAAAATTGCTCCCTTCTGTTGTCGTAAAATATGAATAAACCCACTTCTAAGTTATATATTTCGAAAATTCTAGTTGAGTCTCTGTAGAGAGGTCTGAGTTATATACAGGTAAAATGTTATTATAATAGAAACATTTTTCACAAAAGGAGAACATTTGGAAAAAAGATTATTCTAAGTTAATTTTTTGCCGAAATATTATATTTAAATAAATTTTTTTTTGTCAAAATGTTCTTAAAACAACTTTATGCATATATTCTAATCTAAGTGACACTAAATATGAAGAAAATTATCCATTTATGCGCTTTTGCAGAATCAAGGTTTCAAACGCGTAGTCGGATACCTTAAAGTATCCTATTGTCATCCAAAGCAATCGTGTATATAAATTTCAGTTCGATTGAATACTTTAACACGCGAGAAAAAAAAAACCTTTTCAAGTTTTGACACAAGTAACTAAAAGGTTCGCTAAGTCGCCAAAAATGGTGCCAACGTGGTTGTATTTGTAATTCTTTAAATAATTAGTTTTAATCAATTAATTTTTATTAATTATTATTATATTATTGTATTGTCATCCAAAATAATTCTGTATATAAAATTTCATCTTGAGGCTTTCAGCAATTGAGATCTTTAAAATGTATTTTATTAACTATTGAAAATTCCACCAAGATAAATAAATAAATAAATATATAGATATTATGAACTAATAGTAGGAATTGAAAAAGGTTGCGAATCACTGATCTATACTTTGAAAATTGAATTAAAACAAAATGAAATTGATTTCTTTATTCTACTGTTGATTTGTGGCCGCGGTAGCCTAATGGCCATGGTCACAATCTGGTATCCGGCGTGTCATGAACTCGGACCCTGGTGTCACTGAAGAACCCGCCGTTTAGAGGGTAGGATGCTCGTTAAAACTACCGTTGGTGTCCTCCCATTGGCCTGGTGTGGCTATTTGGAGAGGGATTACCAGCTCAGGTATCGTCCTCGTCACTTGACTGTTGTTCAAAATTACGAGGTCCGTCACCAATAGCCTCCGTGTTTCTTTATAGTGGGACGTTAGTAAATACCCACTCATTTGCACCTTTTAAAATCTTTTTCGAAGCTGTAAATTTAAAGAAGCATCATTTTTTTTAAGTTTTAAATATAATGACTAAAATTTATACGTGTGTTTTCTAAAAACATATGGTGTATTCAAATGATTTAGATTTAAAATGCCTTAGAAAAAAAATGCATATTTGAATTAGGTGAACTCACACTCAGTGGCGCAACAGCCCATGAGTTCCAAGGCCTACTGTGCCCATCTCATTATACGTGACCATTGGGCGCTGAGGTGCATGAGCAGATGTCCCGATCAGGTGGTAAGTCTGAAGTGGAAACCCCCAGTGTTTAGTCCCCAAGTAAGCTTGGGGCTTATTTATCGACCCACTGAAGGGATGAAAGGCTGAGTCGACCCTGCCCAGTCCGAGGATAGATCCCCGAACCTATGGTGTGGAAGCGCGATACACTACCGCTTGGCCACTGGGCTTCTGAATTATGTAAAAGGAACCTCTAAATGTTTTGATAAGTATTGTATTTATTTAAGGTGCAACATGTTTTAATATCCTAATTGCAATGCTACGTCAACAAACAATCGCAATAATCAAATTTACTATTAAGCACTTTAAATGAAATAAACCATTCAGTGCTGAGACAAAGTTTGCTACAGAATTTTATTTGCACTCTTTATGGTTTTAATTAACTAGATGTTGATAATGTTTATTCAATTCAGCTGAAACATATAACTGAAAAATAGTTGACCATATGTCGAATTGTTATGCACAACTTGCGATAACATAAATAAAGTGTCCTATCTAATTTGGGTTACGTGCGTACGAAGTTTGAAGTGCAAAATAATTCATAGCTATGTTTTGTGGTTTAATAACCTCAGCTTAGCATTCTGCATACCGATAGCCTCATTTAGATCTTAACAAAGCTATATATTACTTGACCTTAAGAAGTACATACCGACTGTGGTTTCCATTCTGGATTGTAATACTGAATTAAGAAATGTTTATACGATTTTTCTTATCCTCGTTACGTCATTGGTTGGTAACTACTCCAAAAGAGCCCGACATCCATACGAAATGTAGGTCGAGTACCAAAGCGAGGCCTTCTCTTAAATGGGGGCAAGCGTGCTCATATCATGTGCCCGTGGTGACCATTTGTAAGTTGTTTGCGATTTGGGTGCATATGTATTTGCGCCGCGGCTGTTTGGTCTTTATAATGCTAAGTTTGCGTGTCTTAGTAAGATATTAAAGGATGTAGTGAAAAAAGAATGCAATTTTTTTTTCAACGACTTCCCGTATTTATTCCCCTCCGATACTGGCCCAAATGCATTTATGTTTGTATATGTAATGATTCATATTGTGTGTAAAGATGGTAGAAAAGAATAATACACAGGGCTTTGAGGTCGTGTTTGTCCAGATTTTTCTCTTAGCCGTATCTTAATTGGAATTTTTTTTTACCTCTGAAGAGGTTCAGTGAGTCGAAAGAATTCCAAATTTGTTGATATGAAATGAACATTTTATAAAATCGATAGTTTTCTGCTTGTACCTTTAGTTAGGCGAGTCCCCAAATCTTTTGACGACTATCTTTTTCACCTTAAAAAAAAAATTTTTTTTTTTGTTAAAGTTCTTATTATAAACTATTTGTGTTGTTAGATAATGAATCACATATTGATATCAAAATATGTGTTTATCGCAAACTATTTTAATAAGAAAGTTCCAGGTTTATGTTCAGATATTTCATTGAAAATATATATTTCTGGTTTTTATCTTCGAAAATTGATCCTGGTCTTTGATCCACAGCTTGTGTTCAAAAGAATCTATGATTGCATTATAATCCATATTTTCTGGATTTCCAATTTAATTTATAAAACTATGACGCGGTGGGCGCCAAATTAAGAGTGGATGTGACCCAAGGTAAAAAAGGGACACGCGGGGAAGGGGGTTCTTTACGAAGTCCATTAGTTAATTAAACACATTTATTAGACAAAACAAACATTTACATACATAACTAGAGAACAAATATTTAGCATAGAATTGAAAGGGATCGGAGCGCATGCTCGTACATCCTTACAGTTCCGAAACTTGGCCATTACTGAAGATTGTTCTGTCCGCCAGAGGGAGCGACAGTCTCTCACTGTTAATATGGGAAGAGTCTAAACAACGGGGGGGGTTACAAAACTATAATTACAATTTGAAGGATATGTAATTTTATAAATGTGGACGCAGTATTTTTCTAGGTGATCAGTTAAGCTACAAATTTACTATTCTTTGTGCATTAGCGTACACAGACCTGTCTTATAGGGGAGGGGGCTACATTCTAAAAAAAAAAAAAAGTAGACGAAATCTCTATGGTAAAAATTAAAAATATGGTAGCCTCTGGGGGAGGGGGGATTCAAAACCAATCACTTTCTTTATGCTGACTTTGTATGTATTATGTTTAAAAGATTACTGTATGTTGATTCCTTGTTCAAAGACCACCATATGACATGATTTTAATGATTGTTTCTCTACTTCCAAGATAGCTGGCTTAGGCTATTTTAGACTAAAAATGATGTATGAATACACAAATCAGTTGGGGATCAAACCTCATTTTGTATTTAAAAGATTGAGTCATGGCCTCACGAATATTGGAATCTTTTTTTTTGAGGGGGGGAGCTAATAAGTCTGTTATGATGATCATTCCCGGTACAAAATCTCAGTGTATGTGCGATTGCAACATTCTTATAAACTTTTATACATTTTTTAAGCTTTTTAATTACATTAACGGAAATTTTTCCAAGTTCATTTAAAGAGATACCCAGCGTTGCGAATAATTTGCGTAGTGTTTAATTGCTAAAATTAATTATTTTAGAATAAGGGATATTATTATACACCATTGATCAGTAAACAATTCTGTAGGCTTGTTACTTTTAATATTTTGAGTACATCCACTCTAAGTAAAGGAAAATTGGCAATTTAATATAATACATTAGATTCTAAGGGAATTGATTATAACGTAGATCTTACGAAACGGCCATTTAGAATTGGTAACAACATCGTATAGATATTGTTTTATCAGGGATAAATAATTTTGAAAGTCTTTCTACATATTCATATCTCCGAGGATTAACTATCTTTATTACTGGCATTTCGGGTTATAATTATTCCCGCCAGAGATTTTAAAATATCCGTTTCTGCAACTGTTATACACGAATAAAATGCATTTATCATAAGTACTCAGGGACAGGTATTTGCTGCTGTTTCCTGCAACCAACTTGCCTCACGAGGAAAAGTTCTATCAATATCTTGTTTACACCAGTTTATTAAACTCTGGCTTCCGCGTGTTTCTTTGTATAAGCACGGGGAGAGAAAAAAAGTGACTTTTGAGATACGATCAGTTTGAGACGCTGGAGGGTTTTTCGGTTGCAGTCGCATTACTTTAATGGGACACCTTGTCTGAAGCTAGTTGCTATTTACGATGGCGTGTTTCGGTGAACGCTTCATTTTGGACGCAGTGATTCTTTTGGAAGAAATGATGCATTGGCTTTAGATGAGATTCGTTACAGTTCATAAATATCTCATTCATTTAATACGAGGTGCATTTTATGATCGCATATGTTTGGCATCGCTATAGATTTTGATAATATGCTACCCTTTGCGGGGCTTATTTCAAGCTTCTCTGGATTTAGGAATATTTGTCACGTTAAGTAAAAGCGAACTCCTTTTCACGAGTTTTTTTTAACGTATTTGTGTTGGCAGGCTAAGGATTTGCTTGTTTTGGCGTCGAAGAGTTATTTGTAATCCCCCCTCAGATTCATCTTTTCTCGTGTAATAATAAATTTTACTTTTAACCCCTTAACTGCCGATTAGAAGTTACGCGATACGCACGCCGTTTGTTGCATAGGGTCGCGTATGTGATGTATTGGGGGAATAATAGAAAAGGTACAAATAAGCAAATTTTTTTCTGGTACAAGTAAATCTTTCGCAAATACTGTCAAGATCATTTTAATGCATTCCATATCCTACAGAAAAGTTTACTGATAGCAATGCAAAGAAAAGAATCGTATTTCGACATGATGTATATATACGTCCGGGATACTCAACGCAGCGTTGTATACTCAGCGAGACGGATATATATGCTGTCGGCAGTAAAGGTGCTTTAAAAGACTTATTATGCGTATGAATTAATTGGAAACATGCATTTTATTATAAGTAACCTTTTTTTATATCAATAATAGATTTAAAACTTTTATCCATGAAATTCCTCAGGATTTCGCTCAGTATTTTAAACAGGAAGGAAAAAGGTTGGGTAGCCATTAAACTAATGAGAGAAACCCCACATTTTATAAAGTAGTCCTCAGTCTGCACTGCAGCTTTCATTTAATATTACAACACTAACCATCTTCTAACTACACTGGTGTGCAAAAATTAAGGACGAAGTCGAAAAATTAGCATATCAGCTGAACGAAGAGGCAGAGCGGACAGAAAGACCAGTCAGGAGATTAAGTAAGGTGATGTACGGTAGCACATGTGCAGATATGCAGGTAGACGTAATGGGGGAGTGTCTGAGTAGTATAAAGCATATTGTCGGTGTAAGATCAGTGTTTCTGGCAAAGAGATTGCACGCCGTATAGCAGTTAAAATCACACCGAGTTGCTGCCTCAGCGAGAAATGGCGAATAATCAATCTGTTAGACGACATCTGGATGCTTTTACCCGAGGTCGAATCATTGGGAAGTTGGAGGAAGGCCGCAGTGTGACAAGCGTGGCTGCAGAGTTCGGAATTGCTCACAGCATCGTTTCACGACTTTGGAGACAATTTCATACTACAGGAACAGCTATCCGGGGGTTCAGTAGTGGTCGTCCACGAGGAACCACACCTGCAGATGACCGGTACATTGTCTTACAGGCCAGAAGAAACAGGCGGCAGACAGCGGGAGAAATCGCTAGACACACGACACAGGCGACTGGACGACCGATATCGCGTTTTACCGTGGCCAGAAGACTGCACGGTGGTGGTCTGTTTGCACGACGCCCTGTACGGTGTGTACCTTTAACGCCTGCCCATCGGAGAAGGCGTTCTCTGTGGTGCCGGGAACACCAGAATTGGAGAAACAATGAATGGGGACGAGTACTCTTTACAGATGAGAGCAGATTCAGTTTGAGTAGCGATTCTCATCGCATACTCATCTGGAGAGAGCGGGGAAGCCGCAATCATCTCTCGAACATCATTGAAAGGGACAGGTATGGAGGTCGCGGTGTTCTCGTTTGGGGAGGCATCATGCTTGGTAGTCGTATAGACCTTCACATCTTCGACGCAGGTTCAGTCAACGGGACCCGTTATTGCAACGAGATTCTTCTTCCATATGTGCGTCTTTTTAGAGGCGCTATGGGTCTGCAGTTCCTTTTCATGGACGACAATGCACCATGTCATCGCACAGTAGCTGCCGAACAGCTCTTAGAGAGTGAGGGTATTGAACGTATGGATTGGCCGGCACGATCTCCGGATCTCAATCCCATCGAGCATGTATGGGATTTTCTAGGCAGACGCTTGGCAGCTCGTACCTTACCACCAGTAACAATTCGGGAGCTTCGATTGGCGCTGCAAGACGAATGGGCAGCAATGCCTCAACAACTCATTGACACCCTCATTCTCATCATGGGCAGACGCTGTGAAACCTGCCTAGCAGTCAGAGGAGATCATATCCCCTACTAAAGACTGGATGTTTCTTGCTGGACACCCATCACAGGGATGTTTCGGCCTTCAGTCGCATTGCGCTCCATGCTACTTTTTCAATCAAGCTTCTTTTATCCCTCTGATTTCTCTTTTAGTAAGTGTTGCTTACATTACACATGTCCTTACGTATTGGGGATCTTACGGTATTAAATGTGTTGATTTGGAAAGCTTTTGTACAAAGTTATATTGAAAAAACCATCTCGTCCTTAATTTTTGCACACCAGTGTATTTAACATCCATTAAAGCACTGCAGCATCTCTAGTGGCGTACACAAGAGTGAGGTTAAGGGGCTCAAGCCTCTACCATAGACTAACATATTTTACTTTTTAGCATAAAGGTTATGTCTCGGTGCTTGCGTCTACTGTTTTTTTTTTTTATAAATATAATCCCTCTTATGAAAGTAGTCTGTGTACGCCATTGGCAGTATCCATCTATTTATTGTTTCCAAAATTTCTATTAACTATTTTAATCTTTAGTATTCACATAATTTGTAGATTAGTACACACTCACACACACAAGTAGAGTAAATAAAATTTTTTAACATTTACATGTGTAAAGAGTGAGAGAACAAAGAAGAGGTAAATAGAATCAATCATGATGTTCTTTCATAAACTTCACACAACTATTAAGTGCTCAGCTCCATAATAAATTTATTTATGAATTTTCTTTTTCGCAACTAGATTCGTCATTTATGAAATAGTAGTTTTTCTTAAATTGTTTAACCTGTTATTTTGAATTTCTGTTTGTATTTAAGCTTAAAATATCACATAAATGCATTATGTACAATGGCGTACACTGGGGGAGGGGAGGTAGGGATTCAACCCCCACACAGACCAACAGATTTTTAATTTTTATCCAGGAAGATTACCTCTTGGTGCTTACGTCTACGTGTTTTTTACACTGTAACCCCCCTATAAGAGAGGTCTATGTATGCCACTAATTATGTTATGACGAATAACGAATGGAGAGACATAACTGTTAATTCCGATGCATCATTTATGGTATGGCAACTTTGACGCTGTGAATACATTGAAAAATAATAATAAATTTAACTAAAATGTCTTATTTTAATAATCTCTTTGGTTTAATACATTGTGTAAATTTTACTGTAGGAAAATGAAAATTTAATAACATGAAATCAAGAGTAAAAAAGTGACAAATAATAAAACATTGATATAATTTTTTTAAATCACTTGTCTGTCATCTATAAAAACCACCTACTTTCTTTTCATGTATATTTCTTTTATATAAGAAAAAAAAAAGTTATGGATACATTTTTCATCGGCGCAAAATAAGAAGAAAAAAACGGGCTCCTAAAAATATAAAAGAAGAACGCTCTCGTCTGCATCTTAACTCAAGAGGAAAGCGAGAGAGGGAAAAAAAATGCCGACTTCAGAAAACTATTTTCCCGAACCTTTCCTTTTTACCTGTAGCATTCCATCACTATCATCATCTCGTCCGAACTCCCGCTGCCGTAAGAAGAAACGCTCCTTTGTCCAACTCTCTTTTGGTACAGACAGAAAATACCAACGTTTTTGAAGCAGACGTTACGTTAGCAGCGAGCAGAAGGAAGCAACAAGGCAATTCGGGCAGCGCGTTGCCCTCTGGTGGTCGACAAGCAAAGGTCAGCGTCCGTATGTGTGGCTTGTTGGATGGACACTAATCACGATATCTCAGAAATAGCGTAGAACAATGCAGCGCGACAAGTCCAGAGAAAGACGTTGTTATGTTGAGAAGGCACACGGGGATTCATTAGTAGCAAAATGGTAATTTGATTGCTTGGATTTGGGAAGAACGTTTCTTCGTCTTTGTTTGATTGCTCATTGTTGATTCCTTTTCTTTCTCTCTTTGTTATCTTTGGTGAGGGACTTTCCTTGTATTATACAATAAATTACAGTGCTATTTTCTGAGGAACGCGCGATGTTGAAACTTGTCATTTTTAATAATAGTTAATGAAGAATGGTGTACAGTACAGTCCCGATAATCCGAACAATATCGGACCGACCCCTGTTCGGATTACGTGATTGTTCGGATTGTAACAGCGAAATCACTATTTGAACTGGGAGTACGGGTTATGTTGTACAATTTTCATACTAAACATTTGTGGTTCTGTTCTGTAGTTTATTCCATTTTAAAATTTGTACCATAACTTGATGTACAGTGCGTGAATATTAAATAAAGAACTGTTTTGAATTAAGGTTTATACTGTTTTATATTGAAATATTCACCGATTTTTTCGTCCTTAAAATTATAAATTTTTTTTGGAGCCGTTCGGATTAACCGGATGTTCGGATTAGCCGTGTTCGGATTAGCGAGACTGTACTGTACTTCAGTTATTGGAAATGTGGCGCCTTCTTATGCCGATTAGCTTCGATTTAGTGTTAAAAATATTCCTTTAACTAGAATAGATTCTCTTACTTTGATGTCAATTCATTTATCTTGTCAATTTTATATTCAGTTTTTGTTTAAAAAAAACTTCAAGAAACTAAAGTAAAAAAAAAAAAAAAAAAGAGAGTATATATTATTCTCGAGTAAAAGTTATATCACATCAAAAATGATAGATCTCTTAACGTAAAACGGGGTTTTATTAGTTGATCTACTGTTTAAAAATATCACTTCAAAATCTGCTAATTCTTTCCATATATCCGTTGGGTAATAAATTTGAGTTGTATTATCATATAATAATACAGTATTCATTGATTAAATGGCTGAATAAATTGATTTATTGTGAAACTAATTTTTGAAATCATTTCTGGATCAAGGCTCTCGTAATAAAGTTTTATTTAAATGCTTTTCAATGGTATTTTGTTTTCTTCTCATTTTTAAAAAAAGCATGAAATTTATTAGCCACCAAAGTGTCTATTGTGTTTTAGCTGCCAATAAATTGGTCAACTAATTACTTTCCAGTTTTGTTTATGTTCCAATTCATGCCTGCTTTCACAATAATGAACAGAATTTTAAAAAGTATATTATACTCTCTAATAAAAAATGTATTTTCAATGTTTTATTCAATCAAAATGGGTTTTGTTAATAACATAACCCTTGGTGGCTAGAATTCTCTGCTCTTTGCATTACTCTGCATAGAACGCTTACATATGTTTGGGTGCAAAGACGTAAATGGGGTGCTAACTTTGTCAGGCTATATAAAAAGAAACGAACATAGTTTCCTGGAGTGAAATTTCCTTCTTAATATTGTAAAATATTAGTCGTTAGCATATATATTAATATTTTAATAGCTTAGAACTCAGTACGAATAAAAGTTTTTTTCTCAAATCTATTCGTAACCTATCGAGTCTCTCATAAAAGAAAAAGAAATGAAGCACTGTCATATTTTAGTAACAGGTTTTTTGATGAATTTTTTCCCATATTTTTTAAATTTAGAATGGAATATATTAGCTGTATTATTGATACTATCACGTCACTTTGAAATATAATATTTGTTTATCGCTAAATTTCATCTCTGTGAACATTTCTTGCTATGTTAACAAACGGTAATATGGAAAAATAACACTAATTGTTAAGGAATATAGAATGAAATTTCATTGAAGTAACCATTCATCTCTGCAATATGTAGCAAATCCCTGTATTTCAAACATCTCGAGGTCCGGTTTGAAGTTTGGATAATTCCAGGAGATCAGAGCTGTAAAGAAGATCGAGTTGAAGGGAGAGGGAGGGAGGGAGAAATGCAGTTATCTCTCTCAAACAGGCCTTTTCTATTTATTTTAATATTAACTTTGCTTTCTAGAATTTTCATCTGTAGGTATAGCTTGGAGATCGTTATACTCGAAACGTTTCGAGTTTAATTGGTTTGATTGCCGCCGTAAAACTTGGGACCATTTTTATGACTTATAAAGAATTCAATGTTAGTAATTTTGGAGGAATGATGTCATTCATTATTAATACATTTTTTTATTATTTATTACTCCATTATTTTCCTATTTATGTGTATAACATTGAGCAGTTAAATTTTCAGTCATTCTTTTTTGGAACATTTCTACCGTGAAAATAATGAAGTCGTTTGACAAATAGCATATTTGTTGACGTTTAGATCCTTTGATTTTTTTAAAGAACTTTTACCAATTTCTCCAGATTTTAGTTATACGAGTTAGTTTCAATTTAGAATTTATTTATTTACATTTTGTTTACAAAACAAAACAAAATATTGAGGCGTTTTTAATCAGTTTTGAAGTTTAACAATATACGAAACATATGCCGAATTATAGCTTTTTGATAAATAAGTATTATGATTGTACCTTAATGTTTAATTTGGAAGCATTATAAATTTTACGAGAAAAAGAAGTGAAGATTTGAAGAAAAAAACAATGAAAGTTTTCATTTATAAATTACGAAATAGTTAATGAATAGAAAAAAAAAAAAATCACTTGTATCTGTTTAAATGTGTTGTTTTCTTTATGGTTAGCGAACAATTCATTTTGAGATGAAGGTAGAGTATGGGAACTTTTTAAGGAAATTTTAGTACCTTTAACTCAGAAGTGAAATTCATTGCAAGTTGAATAATAATGTTATGAACAAAAAATTCAATATCCGTTTATGTTTTGAAGCTATATTCGTTATTAAATGTTTTTTTTTAAATCGAGAAGTCTTAATTTAATTTATTATTCTTTATTAGTTAAATTTTAATGAGAGAAAAATATTTCAGTTATATATATCTAAGATTATTCTTTTAGTGTTATGATTAACTCTATGCAGTGGCGCACACAAGGGGGGCTGGCGACCGCCCCCCAAAGCCCCTGATTTTTTTTCCGATTGATTATAATTCTAAGTATATAGTACGTAAAATTTAATTAATTACTTGCTATTAATGGTTAATTTTATTAATTAATGCTAATTATTTATTCAAAAACTAGTTTTTTTACTATGTCTTGTTCCCGAAAATCGACAAAATCAAAAGAAGCATGATACAAGAGTGGTGAACTTTCGACCCCGGACCCCCCCCCCCTGAAAAATTCCTGTGTGCGCCACTGACTCTATGTAATTAAATCTCAAATTAATAATTAACTTTGTGACGGTTGCATTTTAGTTATCTTTTTGCTACTTGTTTTACTTGAATATTATGGTTTTATACTTACGATGTGAGTGTAAATTTTTTATTAGCTCGCAATTGTTCTAATGTCGTACTTTAAAATTCCAAAGTTGATTAAATTTATTATTTAAAACAATTAGAAAAAAATCATTTGGTTGAAACAAACAAGTTTCGAATTAAGTGAACAAAATCAAGAATATTTATCATTTAATAAAAAAAGTAAAATAAAACCCTTGATTTGTTTGTTTTGCAAAAAGCTCATCCCCCTTTTCTAAAATCCAATGTCACAGAAATCACACGTAATTGCTGGTTAGTTCTGAGAATTCTCAGTAATAAGGGGAAAAAATTAAGAGGCATAATATTGTCCTTTTATGATTTATTTCATGCTATTATTCAATACTGCAGTAGCACATTAAAGTTTTCTAATTAATGTCTTGTTTATGCAAGAGACAATCAGGAGATCAAAATGTCAGTTCGAAGGTGAATTGTGTCTCCACTCAACTGGTATGGAGGACAATATGGACAATTGCATCACACAGAGGGCGTTGGCACAACTCAATTTTAATCTCATTAGTTAATTGTTTCTTTCAAGTTCGTGAATTGCCCAAGCTGCCATTGTTTTTATTTTCGCGTCATTAGAATATTTGGATAAATAAAAGGCCATGGGGAATCTAGGCCACAGGATGTGGTAGTTTTATCAAAATGTGTATTGTGTGCATGGGTATTTTTCATTTCGAGGTTTGTTTTAACTTATCCGCGATTGTTTTTATGAGTTATTACGAAGTTTGTTTTTATTTTGTTACGATTAGAAATTTTTACCTTTTATGATATATATAAAACGTGCTGAAGGCGATACATTTGTGACTCTTGGACGTCGCCTGAAAATTTTTTTTGGGGGGGGGATGTACAGTTGGGATTTAAAGTAATTGTAACGATGAATATATTATATTTATGCATGAGATAGCTAAAAACAGTTAATTATCAATGCATGCAACTTTAATTAAATTGATCAGTTGAATTAATTATTAGTTTGATAATTTAATGAATTATAATACACGTACACATAACTCTTTCATTACATAACGTTTTTTAAAATTTAGGAAATTTTGTAAGTGCGCAATTTTTACGTAAAACATTTTACGCTAAAAAATAAGGGGGAGAAAAAAAAAATATTAGTAGTACAGATTTCTTAGGATGGTAAACGTTAAAGTATTTTTCTACCTTAAAAAGTGTCCAGAAATTGAATCCTATATTACGCAAGGACAGCCTCCATTTCAATATTAGAGTGAGTAGAGAGTTTTGATTAAAACGCACTTTAAAGCAACACCAGGACTATTAGCGGTGAACCTCCTAATTTTGAGTATCGGTTAAATTATGAGGATTACACCTGAATTGACTCCTCCTCTCCATACTACTACACCACGCCCATGGGATGGCCGCGGTAGCCTAGTGGTCAAGGTATTGGATCATGGTTGGCATGTCACGAGTTCGAGCCCAGTACCACTAAAGACCCGCCGTGTAGGGGACCGATGCTCGTTAAATCTGTCGAGAGCTCAAACGTCCTCCCGTTGGTGTGGTGTGGTAGTTAGGAGAGGGGGTACCAGCTCAGGTGTCGTCGTCCTCTCTTTACCATGGTTCAAAATTACTAGATCCGTCGCCAAAAGCCCTCGTGTAGCTGAACAGTGCGACGGAAAAATTCACTCACTTACACCACACCAATAGGAGCTTGACAAATTGAACGTACACCAACCCTCTCGACGCGGCGGGTCTTCAATGCAGGACTCGAACCCGTGGCGCGTCGGCAGCTCTTCTAAGCTACCGCGACCACCATTCAGTATTAGAGATTCCGTTAAGTTTTGTGATTTGTAATCGGATTTTATGAATAGTTTTTCGTTTTATTGCGAAAATTCTGTTATGAAATATAGTAATATCAATATTTCATTAAACAATTATTATTTTTTTGTTTAATTATTTATAATCGAATTTTAGCATTCAATCTTGCCTGCTTTTCTGAGTAACATCAAGTTCGAGAATTATATATTATTCGATTAAAGAGAAATTCCAAAATAATCTGAGTCGGTCTCCTGACTTAAAAGATATAAATGCTTTCAAAAATTTCTGGGGTGTGTTTGAACCTTCTCCCTATACTTAGTCGCACTACTGTTGTGATGTTTTAAGTAACGATAAAAAACAAATTATCCATTTCGATCAAATGTTTTGTTTTATGGTTCAGTTCAGTCCTAACTCCCATGAATTAAAAGAACAAGAATGGAACTATGAAAAAAACTTGCGCGGTAACCTTTAATATTTCAAAAATGCCGAAATACCGCCTTTACATATATGTGTTTCGATTCCCCTTCCTCTCGCATGTTTCATTTAGAAATATTTATTTTTTTTAGGTTGTTAAAATGTTTTATAACTTGTATTGAAACTTAATAGATGTTTTCTTATTTCTTAACAATAACTATTATTATCATTTTGTGTGTTGATGGTACTTTTTGTTCCCATGATGTTCCCCCCCCCTCCTTCTGTTCTGATTCAAGGTTTTTATAAATTTAAATTGCATTTTTTTTAGTCATTTTTGATGTAAAAAAAAGTCATCATTAAATTGTTTTTATTCTTAAATATGCATCACCTGAACAATGAGAAATTTCTTTAAATATTTTTTTATTATTCTCATTTATTTAAACGAAATTTATTTCATCTTAGAATTCTTTTTTTTAAAAGTGTTTAAATAAAACTACACCTATTTTAAAAACATGAATAGAATGTTTTTAAATACTATATTTCAAAAATAATTTCACATAAAATTATGAATTTTTAATTATTTTAATACAATATGCAATTTTAATACATTTATTTTTATTCTCATTTTGCTTATTTGTTTACTTTTTTTTTATCTTTTACATTTTACAAATTCTTTAAAATGTTTCGCTTGTGTTTTTAATCATGATTTTTTTTTTCAATTCATTTCAGGTATCTTTAAAACAAATGTAACAATGCTCCTGAGGAATATCAGTAGAAGGGGACACTCATTCTTTGCTCAAACGCCATCCAAAAGGCATGCCTGGTGTACTGTGCTTTAGAATTTTAATTCTCGAGCAGATATGCAGTGCACCGGGCTTGCATTGTTGCTGCTTGCAGTACTCATTGAGCGGAGTACTGCTGCTCAGCCTCACAAAGATGCTTATGTCATGAAAGGGAAAAGTAAGTCATTTAATTTTTTAAATGCGTTTTAATTTTTTTAATGTTAATTTCTTCTATATTTTTCCTTATTTGGTTTCAATAAGTAATTCTTGAAAGACCCATAAATTTTCTCTGCAAAAAAGTATTAAAATTCCGTTTTATAAATTACTGGAAAATACCAAATGTCCTGGTTGTTGTAATTACTGTGATTCTTTATTTTCTTATAAATATTTTCAAAGAAACAGAAATTTTTGTTAATTAATGAAACATTTTAGCTTCGAGTATTTACAATTGTCTTATTTAATGATTGCTTTTCATAAAGCAATTCATGTGTAACATTTGACTTTTTTAGATATAGTTGTACATGTCTGAGTAAAATTATGTATTTATTGCCAAATCATATAAATCAGTTTGTTTTTGAAATATATTTCCAATATAATTTAATTTAATTTAATTTTTTAAGGGTATTTTGTTTTAGTAATGAAAGATTTAAGTTTTTACATAAGAATACTACATAAAAAATTATAAAGATTATTTAATCAGTGTTTAATGCATTTTTTTGCAGTATGCATTGGTACAGCAGGACGCATGTCTGTACCAGCCAACCGTGATCATCATTATCAAAATCTTAGAGATAGATATACAAATTGTACATATGTAGATGGAAATTTGGAGCTCACCTGGTTGCAGGTAAAACTTATTTTATATCTGTATGTATGTATTATTGTGTATGTTATATTTAGACTGATGTGTTTTATATGTTGAAATATAGTTACTCACATTTTATATATTAGAATTGTGAATATTTTATTATATTTGAATTAATTCTTTGACTATTTTTAAAAAATTCTGACATGAATAATATTTTATAGGATGGCAATCTGGATTTAAGCTTCTTAAAAGAAATTAGAGAAGTAACAGGATATGTGCTCATTTCTCATGTAAATATTCCTCGTATTGTGCTTCCTAATTTAATGATTATTCGTGGTCGTAATTTGTTTAAACTAAATCCTGGAGCTGATGAGTTTGCACTTCTTGTGGCACGAAACATGTTAGAAATACTAGAGCTTCCAGCACTGCGTGGTAAGATTTTTTTGTCTATTTTTTATTTTTGTATATTTTGATGTATTTAATTTTGTTATACAGTTATTTGCTTGCTTTTAGCAAGCAAATTGCTATACTTATTTGCTTGCTTTTAGCAATCATTAAATACTCATAAATTTCTTTACGTTTCAAATTAAAATAATTTTTGTTAAAATAAAAAATATTTTTAATTTAGTACTGACAAATTGAGAAGCTTATCCTGTTAATCATAGTTATTAATTAAAATAGTATTTGATCTATTTACACTTTTCTTCAATTTTTTCCCCCTTTGTATTTCAGATATATTGTCTGGAGGAGTCGGCTTTTTTGACAATGATAATTTGTGTTACATAAATACAATAAATTGGGAAGAAATCTTAGCTGGCTATTTATTAAAACCAATGTATGTTCATAATTCTACTTTGCCAGAGAGAAGATGTAAGTAATTTTCTGTATTTTATCCCGCATTTTTACATTTATTTCTATAGTTGAATTTTAAATAAATTATTTGTTTAATAGTTTCATTTTTTTTTATGATAGAGTTGCTTGATTCCCCTCCCCCTTAAAATGTTAGCTGAAGTATTTTGAATGAATCCTCACTTATTATAAATTGTTTAATTTGTTGATGCCAATGAATTAAATAACCAATAAATTGGCATCAATTTAATCATAAATTGATGCCAATCTTTTAGAATTTTAAATGCTTTTATAGTATTTTATAATTATAAGACTACTTTTTCTAAAACATAAATGGTTTAAATATAATTATTAAATGTGTAGATAAATTTAAATCTCTAAATTTGTTTATATTAGAATATATCCTTATAGCTGCAAATATATATTTATTTCTAAGAGTAACTGTATAAGAGATAAATTTTTTTCAAAGATAATTGCATCACTAATTAATACTTTTTTGGTTAATTGATCTGAACAATTTATTTTTATCTTAATTTATTTTTTGAGAGAGAAAGATGTAAATCATTTTATGAAATAAAAAAAGCTTTATTCTCCATTCAGTGAAATTTTTTTAAAAAAACTATTTATTAAAATGCATTGATTACTTTTTAAGTTTTTATCTCATTTAAGTAATTTAAAAATTTCTAAAATATATATTAATATTCAGGATTTTTGCATGAAAATAAATATAGATGATACTTAAGAACTGTTAATAATAATTTAACTCCCCCCTGTCATTTTAGGCCCACCTTGCCATAAGAGTTGTGTAGCTGGTTGCTGGGGACCAGGAGAGCTTAGTTGCCAAAAATTTTCAAAAATAAATTGCTCACCCCAGTGCCATCAGGGGAGGTGTTTTGGACCCAACCCCAGGGAATGCTGTCACCTTTTTTGTGCAGGTGGATGCTCAGGGCCAACACAGAGTGATTGTCTGGTAAGGGAGTACAATCAGTTATTTATTTATTTTATTATTTTCTAAATATTTATGACTTATTTTTTCTTTAGATTTCTATCTTTTAATGAATGAATTTGTTAAGTGAGATTATAAAAAAAATAATTTTCTATCAAATAGTTATATTTTTAATAAAAATTTTATTTATTTAACACAAGGACTAATGCAATTTTTTCTCAAAAATATTTTTTCTTGGTTCAATTTGGGGAACAATGGATATAATAGACTTGAAAATAGACAAACAAGGATTTTGGTGGCCTTTCCTGCATTTTGTATTTTGTTTGTTTTTTTATTTACTTTTTTAAAACAACTATCACTCGCTTCCCATGATTTTGAATGTGATTGAATTGAGTCCTTGAATCGAGTATGATTGGAAATAATATTCTATCGAATAATTATATCTTTAATGAAAATTTTATTTAGGAGTTTTTTAGTTGAGAAAACTTTTTTTTAAATCACAATTAAGAATATTACATTGGCAGCCACAGGATCATGAAAATTTAATTAGCTTGGTAAATGTTTAAAAATTAGAAATATTAGAGAAAATCAAAATTACCTGTGTAATTAATTTTGTTTTTTTTGATCGAAAAACTTTTTTATCACAATTAAAAAAATATTATATTGACAGCGACAGGGATAAACCTCAAAGTATGAAAAAAATACGCACTAAAATATTTAATTCGAATAATTCCTTATTACTTACTCATATTTTTTTAAGAAGTTGAACTTTGTCAGACATGTTTAACAGTAAATATAATTATTAATATAGCTTACAAATATAAATTAACCTCAGATTTCTTACACAAGGAGTCCTGAGACTTTATGGTAGGTTTATCCTGAATAAGAATTCGAATCTTTTGAAATACTAACTTTAACAATATAAAAAAAAAAACAAATAGACTTGGACCCCGATGCGAGTGTAGTGACCACACACACGTGCTCTCATTGATCAGATCAAATAGCACTTATGTCACTTTCTGTTACAAACTTCCATCCCTTTTGACGAAATCACTCCGACAAAATTCAGCAATCGAGAGGAAAGATGTTACACATAAAAAAAATTTGTAATAAGTTTCATTGTAAAATAATCAATAATAATCCAAATGAATTAAATTTTTTTCATATATTTTATTTTGTTGAATAGGAGATATATATCGATATTTTGTGATCTTGATAATTCTCATTAATAATTTATGGTTAATGTGAAAGCCATAATTATGTATATTTTATTTGTGTGAGGATCAGCAAATCTTGAAATCTTTTTACTCATTTGTTTTTAACATGAACATTTAAGGTATTTAAATTAATATGTAATTTTTTTATATTCTTTTCAAATGAATTAGAAAAAATTTAAACATTGATATTGAAAAATCTTTATTTAAACTTTTGTAGGCATGTAAAAATTTCGATGACAATGGAGTTTGTAAACAAGAATGTCCTCCAATGAGACGGTATAATCCGGCAACTTATTCTTGGGAAAGTAATCCAGAAGGAAAATATGCATATGGTGCCACATGTGTGAAAAACTGTCCTGGTAAGCTTTTAATTGATTTTACTTTTATTACATGTTGAAGGGTCTATTGTTATTGTGATGTTATTTCAATAATTATTGAAGCTTGTGAGATTTATAAATTATTAACTTTCATAATATTTTATAGAACATTTGTTGCGAGATAGTGGTGCTTGTGTTAGATCTTGTCCAGATACTAAAAAGGCAGTTGATGGAGAATGTGTGTCTTGTGACGGACCTTGTCCTAAAAGTAAGGAGTACATATAATTGTTTAGAACTACATATTTCAACTGAAATTACAAATTTTTTAGGAATTTCTTTTATGATGTCAGAGGAGGAAGAAAGTTAAATTATATAAATTTGTTTGCAGATTGCCAAGGAGTAGATGTTGTTCATTCTGGGAACATAGATACTTTTCGTGGTTGTACAGTCATTGAAGGTTCTCTGACCATATTGGATCAGACGTTTGATGGATTTCAAGATGTCTTTCCAAAGTAAGGAGAAATATTTTTTTAGAGTATTCAAATTCATATTTGTGAGGAATATAAGATAACTTAATTTTTAATATTCTATGCTTAGAAAACGCTAAGTTAAATTTGATTGGTATTTGAGAATGCTTGTAAATTTATTTGACTGTTAGATTGCTTTGAATTAAAATTTTTCAGTTATTGATATTTGATACTCTTTTAGTTGTTAATTTTTAAGTAATAAGGATTTGCTTAAGAGGTTCTAAATTTTTCTGTTATTTTTAAGTATGTAACTGTCTAAAAGTTGTTTCTCATAAGATTAGTGTTTGACAAATTAATTTATCAATAATTCTGATTATTTAAAGTATCTGTCATGTTATTTTGAAGCATATGTATTTTTATTTCTAAATTTGTTATTAATGATGGGGCAGTGACATGCACAAAGGTGGGGTTTGGGAGTTCAATCCCCTCTCTCATAGACCAACAGATTTTTAGCGTAAAATTGTCTCTGTGGTTCCATCTATGTTTTTTAAAAATATAACTTTTCTCATGAAAGTTGTCAGTGAAAATATGTATAATATATTTTTGGTATCAGGGCAAATTAATATAATGTACAAGAAGTACTTTAATTTCTTTTTCTCTTTGCAGCTTTACATTTGGTCAGAGATACCCAAAAATGCATCCTAATGAGTTGGATGTTTTTTCTACTCTGAAGGAAGTTACTGGTTATGTCAATATTCAAGCTTCACATCCAGATTTTCGAAATTTATCATTCTTCAGAAACCTTGAAATTATTGATGGTCGACAACTTACTGAGTAAGTACCACGAGTTCTTATTTAAAAGTAGTTTTAAAATGATATTAGAAAACAGGCCCATATATTAATAACTAAACATTTTTTTTTAATTTTCAGATTAAATGCTGCTTTGTATATAGTAAAAACTTCTCTTCGAAGTTTAAATTTACGTTCTTTAAGAAAGGTGAGATCTGGCAGTGTTGCAATTTTAGAAAATTCTGAGCTATGTTTTGCTAGTGAGATTCAATGGCCAGTATTGATGAGATCTAGCACTGGAAGTGTGTTACTACAGCGCAATGCTGATATAGATCAATGTAGTAAGTAGCGTTTTTTTTTTATAAATGTTAATTTTGTTATTTCAATTAAACTTGACTGTAATTTATTTTTTATTGTATTTATTGGAACTTAAATGTTGTATATTGACTATTTTATTATTTCAGAATATGTATATGTGTATTAATCTTGAGTTGCAATTTAGAAATCAGATGCAAATCTAAAAAATTTACTTCTGTTAGATTTTCCTGTGGAACATTAGTATATTGTACTTGTGTATTTGTAATATATTAACTATGCTGCAAGTTCAAAAAGAAATTTTAAATATAAAAGGAAAGGATTTATTAAAATGCTCAAAATAAGAAAATATTTATTTATATTGATTTCTTGAATTTTGTTAAAAATATGTGAAAGGTGATAAATAAACATTAAATTTTATGATAAGCTCTTGCTTTCGTAATTAATTTGATTAATTTGTAATCTATAGGAAAACAAGGGTTGATGTGTGATGAACAGTGCTCTAGTGAAGGTTGTTGGAGTTCAGGGCCTGATCAGTGTCTTTCATGTAAATCTTACAAATTGAAAGATACTTGTGTTCAAGGATGCAATACGACTCGAGGGTATGCTTTTTTTAATCAACTTACTTTAAATGTAAAATTATTGAAACTGCAACATGTTACTGTTTTTATATATCAAAAATTTAGTTCTATATTATATTTTTATGCATAATAAGATAGTTTTTAAAACTGAAAACTTCTTGTAAGCAATTGGAAATTTATGAAATTTCATTATTTTAAAATTTATCTGACTAATTGTAATGATAGTATAATCCTGTTACTTTAGCCTTATTTTTAAATTTTTTTATGCATTATTCTTCATATTTGGCTATGATTTTTTCATTAATTTTTGTAAAGAAGTATGAGTGAGTATACTTTTTAATTTGCGTATAGGAAAGTAATATTCTACTCAAAAACTGTTGTAAATGGTTATAGATTTGAATTTATAACAGATAACACTCAGTGATTACTTTCAAAATTTTTATTATGTTTTTATTGTTGTTCGTTAAACCATGGTTGTAAATGCATTGAAAATGAAACAGAAACATACTGTCAAAGATTTTTAAACTTGAGAAAAACTTACAACAAAGTTTTTTAATATTTGTAGCATAATTCTTTGATTAATAAATTTTATGTGACATGTTCAGTATTTTTTTTATATTCATAAGCATTTTGGCTTTTCCAGGATTTACGATGCTGGCAACAAAATCTGTGAATTTTGTGATGTAGAGTGCTTAGGAGAATGTCTTGGACCTGTACGTATTCATTACTATATTTTATGTTATGTTAAAATTATTTTAATCTTTTACTTTTCTTCTTGTGCACAAATATTATTAAAGATATTTGTTTTCTTAAGTATTAATTTCTTGCTTTTTATTTCAGGGTCCAAGTAATTGTACACAGTGTCGAAATGCTCGAGATGGGCCATATTGTGTTAGTCAGTGTCCCATGAGCAAGTACAATGAGAACAGAGAATGCATGCCTTGCCATGAAAACTGTGCTAATGGGTAAGAATTTTGTTCTTTAATATGTAACATTACTATTTTATAAAATGGGACCATAAAAAAATTAAAGAATTTGAATAGTTTTAATATTTATCATTATATAATCTTATTTAGTCAAATTAAATAGTAAACTGTATAGCTTTCTCTGCAAGCAATAATTACTTTTCCAATGATATTTGATTTCTGAAGTGTAATTTTCAATGTATTTTATTGAAGTGTTATAATAGTTTTGTATGTTAAAAGTTTTAAAAGTGTATTGTTTTTTTGTGATTTTTACATGTTATGCTGATTTTATTGATATAAATGTTGGAATATTCTTTTCATTAGATGTACTGGTCCACGCAATACTGTTGGTCCTGGTGGCTGCAAATCATGTGACAAAGCTATAGTCAGTGCTTATGATCCTAACATAGTTGTAAGTAAAAAAAAATATTGTTTAAAACTATTTCGTTGTTTGTTCCTGTTTATTGAGTGTGACTTTTGTCTTTCATTTATACACAGCAACTATAAAAAAAAGTCTAACCTCTTATTTTTTTTGTATGTTTACTTAATTTTTTTAAACATAAATTCTTGGTAATTTTTTTTTAATTTACAAATTATACTTTTGAAAGAGATAAGAAATACAAAAATTCATTAAACTTTGAAAAGTTTATCAAATAATGTATTTTATCTTGATTTTTGTGTTGTAAGTTGATGAAATTTTATTTATCTATTTCTGTATTAAAATGAAAACTAAGGAGGATGCTTGAAATTTGATAAATTTTAATGCTTATTCTGAATAAATAAAGGATGGAAATTTTTATTTTTGAAGCAATTGTATTCTATCTTTAAGATATTTTAGATGTCTTGTAATTTTTTTTTTATGAATTACATTAATAGTCTGTATAATCTAATGGAATTATTTGTTCATTTTTTTCAAAAATAAAATTTCCCATTATTCTCATAAGTTTTCGAAATTGATTTTTTTCTCTTTTGTTTTTATGTGAATAATTTTTATAAGTCATCATATGTACTTGAAATTCATTATACATATGTTTTTGTAGGAACAATGTCTGAAAGCTGAAGAATCTTGTCCTGATGGTTATTACCAAGAATACAGTGGTCCTCATGAAGAAGGAATCATGAAATCTTTAACAGGGAAATCGGTAAGAATAACTGTTTCGTTAAATAATAATTACAGTTCAGAAATGATGCTTAACCCCGAACTTTATTAATTTGAAATATTCATACTATTGCAATGCTAAGTTGATACTTCTTTTCAAATATAATTGCTTTTGATTTCTTACCTAATAATGCTAGCATTAAATGAAATAAATTGCTTCACTTTTCATATGAACTAAATTATGATTTTATAATTAGGTATGTCGTAAATGCCATCATCGTTGCAAGAATTGTACTGCCTATGGAATTCATATTACAGTATGTGACTGCCTCAAGTATAGTGCAGGAGAGCAGTGTGAGGACAGTTGTCCTCGAGATCATTATCCTGACAATACCAACTTCCATTGTGTGAAATGTGCTGAAGAATGTAGGGGATGTACTGGTCCTACTAGCACTGAATGTTTGGCTTGTCGTAATTACAGAGTGTATTTAGCATCAAATCGAACTCTGGTAAGTTAGATAATAGAAAGTTATTTTATAAGTTAATAGAACCTTTTTTTAACCATATTAAACAAAAATGAATTTTATTGTTTATTGGAATCTACTAATTAATAAAAAAAACTATTTTCATACTATTTTCAAGTAATGTTTATTGTTTAACAGATACAAAATACTTTTTTAAATATTGGATTCATATTTTAGTTTAACTGCACAGCATCTTGTCCGGCTGATAATCCATATAAAGTATTTGATGATAATATGGAGGATCCATATTGTTCTGATGTTGATCCAATAGCCATTGCCTATCATGGAATGTAAGTACATTTGCTTAGGGAAATTTAAGACATTCACTGATTTTTGTTAAGAAGTACTTTGTGAATATCTGCAAATTCTAAATAAAATGTTATATATTTTGAATATAGTCTACATTTGCTTCTTCAATTATAATATATTGTTGATTTCTATTTCGCTTTACATAATCATTCTTTTTTTTCAAAGGAAAAAACCCATTTATGTTGTTTAACTAAATTCTTTAGAAAAGTCTGCAATAAATATATTTGTTAATTTGACAATGTAGCTAGTTTCTCATGTTATTTAACAATGAAATTAATATGAATTATGAACTGGTTTGTATTGAAATTTTTACTGGTTTTTTTATAAGTAAAATGTGAGATATATCCAACACATGCTGAGTAATAACCTAAAATATTTTTGAATTGATAATTTTATGCATTTTTCATGTGTAAGGCAGAATAATATTTGAATTATTTTTAGGGATTAATTTTTTAACTAATCTTTTTTTTTTTTACTTGTAGTGAAGAGGAACATCTTCCTGCAATATTAGGTGGCATTGTGGGATGCATTTTATTACTTGCTGTATTTGCTGGTGTTTTTGGTTATCAGTGGATGCAGAGAGTTAAAACTAAAGAAAATACAATGATGATGACGATGGTAAGTTTAAACTGTATTGTAATGAAAATCAGCATTAAATGTGCATGAAGATGTATTTTATTATTTAAAGCACATATGTAAGGTAGAAGTAGGTTGTGTTAAAACATATACTTTAAATCTTTTTCTGTAAATGAATAATAGTTTTTTTGTAAATGAAACTTCTGTAGTAATTATTTATATTGTTTTCTCTGTAACACTTTTTTTGTTGCTCAATATACATTTTGTTTGGTTCTTAACATTTCATTTTTTTAATTAAATTTTTTAAAGAAAATTGTAATGGAAGATGTTTATATTAGTAAATGCTCCTCCAAAATATAAACTTTACTAAGTAATGAAAAGTAACACATATTTTTTTTTTTACAGATCTGTGATTAATCATAAGAAATGTTTTTCATCTATGTTTATGACATGAATGATAAAAATAATCAATTATTTATGTTAATGAATCCCTAACTTGTTTATTATTATTTTTCCTCAGCGAATGAGTGGCTTTGAAGATAACGAACCCTTAAAGCCTACTAATGTAAAACCTAATTTGGCCAAACTTCGAATTGTCAAGGAGGCTGAACTCAGAAAAGGAGGAATTCTAGGTTATGGAGCTTTTGGAACTGTGTATAAGGTAAAAATTCTTGATTTTACTTTTAGTATGAATTTTAAATCTTAAGATTTTTTAATCTTAATATAAATGTCAGAATATTCGTAATTTAATTAAATTTTAATTTTAAATTAATTATTCTTTATGTAATACGTATTACTTGAATATATGAAACATGTCTTGTTTTTCTGAATGGTCTGTTTTTTAAAGAAATAAATGTAATTTGTACTGCTAGAGATAGTTAAGTGGTGGGGGAACAATCACTGAAATATTGCGTGTTAATAATAGTTTTGTGTAAAATAATGCAGTGTCAAATATACAAAGCTGTTCTAATACATTATTAGAAACTAATGTTTAATTTTTTTTGTAGGGTGTTTGGGTACCAGAAGGTGAAAATGTCAAAATCCCAGTGGCTATCAAAGTTCTTCGTGATGGTACTTGCCCTAACAATAACAAAGAAATACTAGAGGTATTTTTATAAGCTATATTAATTATTCAGTATTGATAGTTAAAAAAATAAATTTAAAAATTATTAAAATATTCATTATTTATATTTCAATGTATTTGATATGTTAATTTTTTATTCTAAAAAAACTTTGAATTTTTATTGCATTATTCAAATGTATTCAAACACATAGAAAAAAGATTCATTCATTATCTAAAGTAAATGTTTCTTTATTTGTTTTTCAGGAAGCATATTTTATGGCCAGTGTAGATCATCCTAATCTTTTGAAACTGTTAGCTGTTTGTATGGCTTCTCAACTCATGCTTGTCACTCAGTTGATGCCTTTAGGATGTTTGTTGGATTATGTGCGTTCCAATAAAGATAAAATTGGTTCTAAACCCCTATTGAGTTGGTGTGCACAGATTGCTCGGGTATGTAAAATTTTCTTAATTATTTACTAAATAGTTATGAGTAATGCTTTCTTTAAAAGTTGTAATTTATGTATTAATTATTATTTTTTCGTAATATATATATATTTTTTTATAAAGTGAGTTAATTTCAATTTTTGGACTTCATTAAATTGGAATTGCTATTGCTATTCTGGATATTATATTTTATAAATTTTATTACAAGATGTAGTTAAGGACATACACATAATTTAAACTAACTTTATTAATGTTGCATAATATCTGTTTAAAATCATATAAATTATAAGTTAAGTATTGTGAGGAGTAGGGGTCAAAGTTTAAAACAATATTGGCAGTTTATCTGAAGTAAGTAATATTACTAAGAATTTTTAAGTACATATTTAGAGTTATTGCTATTATATTTTGAAATAATTTTTCTTTCAAATGTGCTTTTATATCTCTTTTTAATTTTTTTGCCTGTAAATTTTTATTTAAGTTGATATTTTATTGGATTATTCTTTTATTGTATACCTGGAAATCTCTAATAAAGGATTAATTTTACAGGGTATGTCATACCTAGAAGAAAGCCGAATGGTACACAGAGATTTAGCTTTGAGAAATGTTTTATGTAAGTTTAATGTTCTGTTTCTTTTTTCCTTTTATCTTGGAAAGTTTTCATAAGTTAATTAAAATTAATTTTATGAATTGTTGGACATATATTCATGCATTTATTTCATTTTTCAGTACAAACTCCAGGTTGTATTAAAATAACTGATTTTGGTTTGGCTAAGTTTTTGGATACTAATGAGGAAGAGTACAAGGCAGAAGGAGGAAAAGTATGTTGAAAAAAAATATCTATTGAGAGTTTTTATGGTTTCATTATCTAGAATAATAAGTTAATATACTATTATGTACATGTTTCTTTTGTTAGATAGTTTTGAGTAAATTTAATTTAAGTACTTACTTTGTGTGATTATTTTGAAATTTTAACTGCTACTTACTCTTTCATTTTAGATGCCAATCAAATGGTTAGCATTGGAATGCATTCAGCATCGAGTATTCACTCATAAAAGTGATGTGTGGGCTTTTGGTAAGTTTTGTAAATTTTACTTATTGCTATATTTAACATGAAGTTTTATTGTTCATCTGTTGCAATTTTTGCATACATTAAAATAATTATTTAACTGTAGGTGTTACTGTATGGGAATTGCTTACTTATGGTGCACGACCGTATGAAAATACTCCAGCTCGTGAAGTTCCTGATCTGTTAGAAAAAGGAGAACGTCTACCACAACCATCCATTTGTACAATTGATGTCTATATGCTGATGATAAAATGTAAATGAAATATTACCTTGTTATATAATTATTGCTAGATTTTTTCCTTTTCATAAAACCTAGTTTAGAAATTAATTTATGTACAATTCTTTAACTTAATGATTTTTTACCTTCAAAAATTCATGTGTTCTGTTAAATTTTTTGTTACTTTTTAAAATTAAATTAAAAATAAATCCTAAGAGATCATCAAAGTTATGCTTTATTTTTAATACGAAAATTTATGGGAACAAGAATTTTGTATCTTGTAATAGTATAATGCTTCTTTATTATATCTGCTTAAGACTTTTTAATTTTATTAATTTAAGGATATTGCACACTAACATTTAATTGTAATTTATATGCATAATGTATATATATATATGTGTATACATACATATTTGGGCATATTATTTTTAAATTTGTGTAATTTTAGAACAAATTTATTTATTTGATGGATAAGTAAAGTGTTTAAAACATAGCATATTTATTCTGTATGATGTGTACTAAGTAGTGAATTTCATGATTTCCCCTTTCTTTTAATATGTATTTTCACAAAAGTTCCTTATTTTAATTGTAGGTTGGATGCTTGATGCTGAATCTCGCCCAACATTTAAAGAGCTTGCTGATCAGTTTTCCAAAATGGCAAGAGATCCTGGCCGTTTTCTAGTCGTTAAAGGTGATAAGCTAATGCAGTTACCATCCTATTCGGCCCATGATATTCGAGAACTAATCAAGTCAATCGGCATGACAGCTGATGTACCAGGAGTAGTTATGGATGCTGAACAATATTTGCATCCAAAATTAGATGATGAACAAAGAACAGAAACTGATTCAATCGATAAAAGCAAGGTTAGTAATTAAGATATGTTCAAAGTAGAAAATCCATTTTTCTTATGTTGAGAAATTCGCTTAAATTTTTGTGTGTGTATTTTGAAGATAACTTGAATATTTTTTACTTATTGAAAGTTTTTTTATGCTTACATTACATAAATGTGAAATTAAATATATTGCATAAATAATACTATATATATTATATTTAATATTATTACATAAATATGGAATTTGTTTATAAAGCAAAATGAGCATTATATTCTAAATATATAATATTGATAGTTTATTTTTTTTCTCCTTGTAAATTGAAATAACATTGATTTTAAAGATAGAAATATTAAGTTAAACAATGCATACATTTTTCTAATTTTAATGTTTACAAAAGCTTTTTTGTTTGTCTTGTGACCATTTGCTTTTCTAAATCGTTTTTTTTTAAATGTGCTGTGTATATATATAGTTACAATTCTCCAGTATAGAGAGATGAATAATCAATAATCACTAAAACTGATAAAACAGAAATTGTAAGATAAACCAGACATAAGACTTTAGTAAGGATATATTAGAAACTATAAAAATAATGGAATTTAAAATTATATATATATATGTGGATGTTACAGTTTGTATGATAAACGTTGCTGATTTAGGACATCACTTGTATATAAAAAAAATTTATATTAAAGTGGGATTGAACTTGTTTTTTGGCCAGCCAACCTTCCCCATTTCTGTTAATAATACTTAGCAAAAACCTATTAAAAATAAGGGATAAAATATCTAAATCGATTGCAAGATATATATCGTTGGCCTAATTATCAGACTGCGTAACTCCACCGGTATAACTGATTTGATATAGAAGTGCAATGTGCCAAGCGCAGTTTGGCGTGATTCCTTTAATCACGCCAAGCAGCGGTGAAGCAAAACTCTTCCTTTTATTTAGTCTACGCCATGCCTCAGTGCGCACTCTGCTTTTAATTTATTCCTCCGATCCGAGTAATCACTATTTTTTTAATTTCATAATAAAATTAGATTTCGAAGGGAGAGGTGATGGCAAGATTTTAACATAAAATAAATAAAACTGAAAGTAATATTAATGTATTACACTGTAATTTTATCACCTATCTTGCCGAACATAAACAACTTGGTGCCTAGCCTTACTGTATCAAATTAACATTCCAGATGGAGTTACGGAGTCTGATAATTAGACCAACGATATATGTATATAATTTCCTAAAGCTTAAAATAAATCATGTGTAAATTAAAATTCATCATATTTTTTAGTTATCTTATTATTAATCTATTCTACTTTTATAAAATATTTTTTTATATAAATAGAAAGTTTCTGATTGTTCATTTTTCAATTAATATTACAGCCTCAAGACAACAGAAGCACTCCAAGCACTCCTGTTGGTAATCCACAATTACCAGAATTGATGCCAGTTATGCCTGTATCGAATAATTCTACAATGTGGTACAATGGTCAGATTGTTCCTGACCAACCTCCTCCAGTACCTAGGTATTGCCCAGATCCTCTAAATGGCATTACAAAGGGTAAGTTTATGTTAGAGCTTATTTATATTACATAATACCTTTAACCACATTATGTTTTATATTCTTGAATTTAAATATATTTTATTTTTTTCCAGTGGATCTTTATAAGTATGATCCTAATGACAAGTACTTAAGCCAGCAGCCACCTTTGCCTGTAGATGAAGAGGACTATCTAATGCCTGCATCTTGCTCCAGGGGTCCATCTGTTCGATACATGGACCTTATAGGTGATGCACATTTACCTGGTAAGTCACAATTATCTTCTGGGTAACATACAAAAGATTTTCTGAAAATAAGTTTTGCCAATTTTTTTTCACGCAAAACTGTTAACAAAAAAAAATTTACATCATGAACTACATATCTTGCGCTGTTTTTCTTAATGATCCAAATATTGTGATATTTGTCATAGCATACTATAAGTTTGAAGAAACAACTTTTTAAAAACTTTGGGTTCTGTGATTCAAGAAATTCTCACAAAACCTGCTCCACCCCAGCATTGTTTTGGAAGTTACATCCCAAGAGTGCGACTTTCAGTGCAGGGAACAGGTGAAAATCTGATGAGGCAATGTTTATTAATGTTTTCATTTGCGGATGTAGAGAGATACCCACTTTGACTTTCATCTTCTATATTCTGCCTTCCTTCACTGAACATGCAACACTAGGGACCAAAATTTTGATGAGACATAACCTTTCCGCATTCATGGATGATGGATACATTAATCCCACGTGCCCGTAGCGCACACAGGAATTTTTTCAAGGGGGGGTCCGGGGTGAAAGTTTACCATTCTTGTATCATGCTCCTTTTGATTTTGTTGATTTTCGGGAACAAAACACAGTAAAAAACTAATTATTGAATAAATAATTAGTATTAATTAATAAAACTAATCATTAATAGCAAATACTTAATTAAATTTTACGTACTATATACTTAGAATTATAATCAATCGGGGAAAAAAAAATCAAGGGCTTTGGCCCCTTGTGTTCCACTGCCACGTACCCATTCATAGTGGATAAGAGCATGCACCACCATTAGTGACCACATTGTCAGCCACATCTGCCTGCTATCATGATTTATACTCAAATAACCTCAGGCACTCTGGTCTGCTGCTACTCTCTTGTTTGATGCTTTGCACATGCATTCCTTCTACGTTGATATGTTTTCCGCCTTTGTACTTGCAACTGATGTATTTTTTTTATTCTGATTGTTTTTTCCACTTGATATATCATCTACCCTTAAAAATAATGACGAAACTTACTTTTTTAACGTCCCTCGTATGTCCAATAATTTTTTATGTATTTTTTTTAAATGTGATGTATTGTTCTGTTCTTTGCTTTATTTTAAAAGCATTTTAATTTTTGTCATGATTAAACTTGCTATATAAATCTTTTATTTTAATTTGTTTTTAACATTTTCTTTAATAAAAACTTGTAAAAACATTTCATTAAATATTATTAATAATATAAACATAGTATTTTAAGTTTTTTTAATGTTAAAATTAAAACTGTGATTTTAAGCAGTTTGATTAAATGTTTCAAAATTTGTTATGCAATTTACATTACTAATTGTGCATTTTTTCTTTGCAAGAAACAGTAGGTGTGCGGCCATTTAGCCACTATCATTATATCCCAGATTTCATTCCTGTACGCCCTCGGGGTATGGACAATTTAGAATACCACATGATGAACGACAGTGCCAATAATCCACAACAATTACCGCCTTTCCAAAGGCTCTCAAGTAACAGCACTTCAGAAGAGGCTGATTACATGACCACAAAACGTGAGTTAGTACCATTGACTCACCATCGAAATGAAACGACTGTGTAGCCTAGTATTTGTATTTAGTTTTATAATTTGTGCTTATGTACAGTGTTGGGACCAACTATTGTTCAAGTTTCTATCTGAAACATTATACTGCAGCTATTTTGTACAGTGAAAATCATTGCACATGTTTTTATATGGATATTTTTAAAGATTTATATGTGCCGATAAAAACAATTGTTGATTAGCAATTTGTTTTTAATATGGATGAGTGAAGTAAAGAAAAAACTACTTGTAAAAGATGGTTGATTTTGAAGAAAAAATTCAAGAGTACTATTCTATTTTTACGCTGAGATTTTTGGAAATGGAATTAGATGGAATATTATCATTCAATAGTGTGATAACTAATGGTACACATGTTCACATTAAGAATTTTATATAAATTTTGTAATAATTTATTTTTATATAACGATTTTTATCTGCCACTAACGTGGCTTTTCCTCCACCATTCTAGCCACTACTATTTTTCTACTCTTGTGAAATAATTAAGTTATTTTTATACAGTTAACATATATTCCTTTTTGGAAAAGAATTTTGCTCTTTTTTCCAAGCCTGTGTCTTTTTAAAGGAAGATCTTTCTTTTTGAAGGTCTTAGTCCAAAGAAATTGTAATGAAATAAAAATATGATCTATGTGATTTATATTTTTGCATTTTCATCTACACTTCCTAAATCAACATATTTTTTTAACTGTGCTGTTAAATATCGTAGGATGTTTTTCACATTCATGCTCATCATTTTATTTGCCATATAACATCATCATCACCAAATTAGTGAAGTGCATCATTATCGAGCATGTTGTCATCATGTTTCTCAACAAGACTCGAGTTACCTCGCATGTGCATGTATATAAATAAACATTCTTTGTCAAGATTTGTGCAAGTTTTAGTACCTGGAATTTTAGTTTATGCTCTCCAAAAAGCTGGACAACAATGCTTTAAGGTCATAAAAGAAAATGGAATAATATTTTCTTCGAAAAAAAAATGTGATTCCCCTGCACTGGTTATATTTCACTCTTTCTTTATAGAATTGAATGGTTTAATAAAAACATAAAACTGTTATTCCTACATAAAAATTGTTGACTTTAAATAGTTAAGAGGTTATTGAGTTGCTGCAGTTTGAGTGCCATATGGCTGTTATATTTGCTGTTTAGTCATTGTTTTATGTTTCATTTTTTTGTGCAGTGTGTGAGATTGTTGTGCTTTTTTAAAAATAGTATTCTTTCATGCAGTTACAATATTACAAATAATTTTTTATACATGAGTTTCTTATGAATATATATTCAAATAATTTAGAAATAAAATACTGTGCAAATATTAAAATTTAATTGAAAAATGTTTTATGATTATATAAAAAATATAAGTTTATCTTTAAAAAAGTATTCACACACACAAAGTTTTATTTTTATGTTGAATGGTGTAATATTCTTGAAACTATTAATTAAAATTTGGTGAACCCCACTTCTCCTGCTAGTCAAAACTAGCTATGGCTAGAGTAGGAGTATCTAATAACTGTCCTGAGGGAGAATTTTATTAAAGATCAATTGTCCATGTTGTATATCTGTGGACAAATAAATTGGTAGTTCAAATTATATGCTCTAGCGAAGGTCAACAGTATTATATCAAAACTAAATTGAGTTCAATCTATTACAGATAACATTAAAATTTCTTTACAATTCAGAATAAAGGATTTTAAGTAAAGTAACTCCTTAGTATTTTATCTCTTGTATATTAGTTTTATTTCAGCTTTTTAATTTTAAAGTTTAAAATTAAGCTCCCCATCCTTTTTTATAAATATATTTAAAATTATACTATTCTATTTATTCCTAATTACCTTTGAATGTATCATGTGATTTTATTTGGTAATTTTGGAAAATTAAATAGATTGCATACAATTTTATAACCATCTTAAAAACTTCCTTTATCATTTTTTTTTCTTCGAATCATTGGATTGATATTGAGTGGCAATCTGAAATGTGATACATTTTTACAATCAGGTTTTCAATCTTGTGATTTTTTTTCACTCATAAGTGAGTATGTTATAATCCATTGACCTGGAATGGCTCAAAATGTATTTAAAATGTTACTTGTTAAAATAGTTGTTATGTTGAGTGAGAAAAGAAAACTAAGCTTTTATTATTTTAAATACACTTGTTCTTGCTTTTTGTGAATCTGAAATTCTTTTTTACTGCACTTGTTTTGCCATTTTAGAATACTTTTTGTAAATTTTTGTACATTCCTTATTAAATTTGTGTTAACTGTATGACTTTTTTGTAATTTTTTTTCTTTCCTCGCTGCATATGGGAGAATATTTGGAAGACATTTCTATTAATTCTTGTAAAAATGTACAAAATCATTATTTTGAGAAAGTGTTTAGATGCAGTATTTTAATGTTGCAATAAATATTTTATAAAAAAAAAAATTGTGTTTCATTGTGTTTTTGAGTAATGCACTTTTTAAGATATTTATTAAAAATCTTCCAATGTTAAACTTTTAGTTGAAGTTTTTGGAATACAAGTTTTTAAAAGCTGTATGTCAAAGATAACTTATAATATGTGTAGAGGTAATATTTATTTAATGAACAAGGAAATGGAATCTTATGTAAGCCTCAGAGATCCTTGCTTGAAAGTTTGCTTCCTAAATCACTAGCCAAATCCCAGCAATTATACTTCGTAATTTTGGATAGCGGTCAGAAGCTGATTCTCCGCTTGCATGCTACACTAGCGATACTCAACCTGCACCCACTGAGCCTTTTTAAGTAGCCCGGGCATGGCCTTTTGCTCTGAGAAATTTACTTAGTTAAGAACATTGTATTAAAAATTGGGTGGGAAATTCTTTGGCAAGAAATCAAATTTGCTTTTTGCTGTCGGTGTTGTATGGCTACGAATTGATATTCTTTTTCTACTGGGAACAGTACGATTAGCGATAACAGACAACAGTGGAGTTGTGGCAATTTTATGGGTGGAACTAATTTTTAACTATCTTTCATATCTTGAAAGCGAAAAACATTAGAAGAAAATAGATCATTTCAAGATGATTGGGAGGTTGACTATTTAGTAGAGGAAAACAAGCATGGATTAGTAATTGTTTGATTTGTCACGAAAGTGCTGTATTTAAGAAATACCAATAAACAGGAATCATACACACATTCAATGACGCTTTTCCTCAAAGATCTTTTTCAAGGGGTGAGATAAATAGACTTTCTTGAATAATCTTTGCGACAGCAACAAAATGTTTTGTATGGGGTAATGTCACAGCAGTAACGAAGACATCCTAGGAAGTTTGTTGTATTATTGGTAAATCATATGAAACTGTTTACTGATGCAGAAATTGTGAAGGATTCTAATTTAGTGTTAGTGACAAAAATAAAAAAAATATAAGAACTAATAATTAAAAAAAGCAAAACAGGAATTATAATATTTTGATCAATTTTCCACATTTAAAATTTTCAATGTTATCTTGGTCTTAAAGCATCCCCCATTTATCCTCATGTTGCGTCACGCGTGAAATTGCTTAAGTATGTATGCAGTATGGCAGGAAGTGAGAATCTATTAAAGATTTATTCCATGCCATATAAATAGTAAAAATGAATGATAATAAAGGTTAAATATATTTTTAATTTACAGCATTATAGAATATTACAAGAATTACTAATTACTTAGGTTGAAACATAGAAATTAAATAAAGGGAGAACACGTCTTTCCTCATGAGAGTCAGAGAGAGAAGTGGGGAGCGAACGTCCAAAGGAAGACAGGTTTTTTGTGTGTCCGTTCATATCAGTTCACTTCTCTCTGCTCGCAAGTTGTTTCCACTTAAGAGGAATTAGGTGGGTGCCGAGGCACGGCACAGTACTCCCGAAGTACCGAAGGTATTAAAGTCTTAGAGTTTTTCGCATGATTAAAAGTCCTTTGATTCACAGTCAATGAAAGTTCACAAGTTCTGCGGGTTGAATCTGACCCTTCTACCAGAACGAGTCGTGGCTTGTATGGGCACACTGATCAAGTCTAGGAGGAAGTACAACCGGATGGCTACTTTTCTGCACTGGGAAGGGCTTTTGTCGAGTCTGTGTCATTTAACAGAAAAGCTGGCTTAAGCCGATCAATGCTGATCGTGGATGTCCTGTCATTTATTTTTATTGTAAAGTGCTTGTCGGTCCTACTCAAAACTTCAAATGGTCCCTGATAGGGTGCTGTTAATGATGGTTTTAATCCTTCGACCCTAACAAAGACATGGGAGCAGGTTTTGAGGGCTGTGTGCACAAAACATGAGGTAGATGAATGACAGGAAGCAGGAGTTGGCTTAAGAGTCCGGAAAGTTTCTCTCAGCCTTAAGAGAAACTCAGAGGGATCAGTTGGTGTCTGACTTGAAGGTGCAAAGAATTCTCCTGGAAGCACAATGGTTTTTCCAAATACCATTTCAGCGCAGGATGCATTAAGGTCCTCCTTGATGCACGCTCGCAGACCCAGCAGGACCACTGGTAGCGGTTCTGTCCATTTGGTGTGACATCGAATAGCTTGCTTGAGGGTACGTTGAAGGCGTTCAACCATACCATTCGAAGAAGGGTGGTACGGAGTGGTTCGAATTCGCTGTATTCCCAACAATATTTTCAGGCTGTAGAGAAGACGAGACTGGCCTTCTTGGTCCGTGGTTATGATGGCAGGTACAGCGAAACGCGATATCCAGTTAGCAATGAAGCTTTTTGCCACGGCTTCAGCGGAGATGTGTTGTTGTTGTTCTCGTGTCCATGAATAAATGCAGTAGATATCACTAAATTCCATCGAAAGTCTTGATCACTGCCTCTGCTATTCTAGGAGGATCAGTGCTGTACAGGATTTCCCGCAAAGAGTCTTTCAGAGGGACCATTCCCATGTTTAGTAATTATGTTGCGACGGTTGGGCATTCCAAGATGTGATTGGGCGTGAGTTGAAGATCTGGGCAGTGTTTGCATTGAAGATACGATCTTGTCTTGTCTGGGTGAGTCTTCATACCCTTAAGGTGTTCAGTTCTCAATCTGGCAATTGTGGATGTTATAATTCGGGGCCAGTCAAATTCCATAACTAAGGGTTTTTTAAAAGTATGATTCATAATTCTATGTTTGGTTACTGCGTTAGCATCGTAAAGTGTGATGGTGGTGCACTTATGATCGATGTCTCTAGCTTCTTTGGCGAGGCTATATCTGCACATTCGTTACCCTTAATGTTGACATGTGCGGGTATCCATTGCAGGATACAAGATTTTCTTTTGCTGTGCAGCTGTTCTAGAAGGGTAATAATATCACAGGAGATGTTGGTCTCTCCGTTTCTGATGGCTTCTATAGCTGATTTAGAATCTGAGAAGATTACTAATCCTTCTGTAGAATCAATAACATGTGGGTCTTGTTGGTATAATATATGGGCTTCTCTAATTGCCATGAGTTCACTTGTGAAGTTTGAGGCGATTATGCCTGTGTAAATTTTGTGTTTGTAGTTATTACCATCTGGGAGGAGGAGGAGGATTCCGGTACCTCCATTGCTGAGGGATCTGTCTGAGGAACCATCGGTGTAGGTGATTGCAATGTTATCTTGAGAGAGTATTTCTATCGTTTCAAGTCCTTTTTGTCTGAGAGTTGCAGGGTCTTCTTTTTTAGAACATGGCCGCAACAATTCCAATTCGAAACAGGTGTTCTTTGGTGGGTTTTTTGGAATGAGGGGCTCCCGAAGGAACTCCAAGGAGGAATGTTCCAAATTTAGCTCTTTTCTGATTTCACTATCAAGTTGGAGAGTCGAAGATCTTTTGAGCCTTGTAGAATGCTTCCACTTATCAAAAACTCTTCTAGAGATATGGTTCAGATCAAATGAGCGTAGTTTATTAGTGAACTTGATAGTGGCAAGGTTGCGTCTTCTTTCTAGTGGAGGCAGGGCGCATTCTTGTTCGGCCTTTCCATTATTGGTTGATGACACTGCTCCAATAATAATTTTGGCAGCTCTGTGTTGTACAGAATCACGTTTCCGCTTAACAGAAATAGAGGCCGTAGTCCAAATTGGGGTCGCATATTCTAAAACCGGTCTGATAACAGTGCAGAAAGTGCTTTTTAAGGTTTGAGGTCTTGACCCCCCCAAGAAGTTCCGCTTAGTTTTCGAAGGATATTCAGTTTTCCAAGAGCTTTGTTGGCAGTTTGTTCGATGTGCTTTGAAAAGCGGAGTTCGGGATCTAAGGTTACTCCAAGATAGGTAGGTAGGTCGACTTTTTTGATTTGAGAGTTCTGTATTTTGATATTAGCATTAAAACTGCTTCTGTGTCGTCTATCGGTAGAGAAGATGCAGTAGTTTGTTTTGTCTGCGTTGATGGTTAATTTAAGATTCTCTGCCCAGGCAGCAATACCTTTCAGTGTTGTGTTTAGGACCTTTTCCGATTTTATAATGTCATTGTGTGAATGCCATACAGCAGTGCTTCTCAAACTTTCAATACTGGCGCCCCCTTTTCAATCACAATTTTTATCGCGCCCCCCTTATACATTAATAATGCACTAAATGCAATAATAATGCACTTTGACGCTAAAGCTACAATACGAGATTTTATTATAAACCACACAAATTAATAGCATAAGTATTAAATTTTCAATACTACCTTTAAGCAAAAAAATAAGTAAGTAATAGGATAATTATGTTATTTTTCCTTTCTCTAATTTTTAAATTGAACATATTGCAAAATGCGGTGACTGCTTAGAAGACAACATATGGATATCTGCTAAATATAGAAAAATAACTCAGAGGGTCAATTTCTAATCATAAGCATTCCTTATAAAAACTTTGCTTTGCAAGACAAGCCCATGGAAGTCGTTAATACTTATTAAACGTGTTCTTAATTTGGTATTAATTAATTAGTTACAAAATACTCTGTGCAGCACTGACACATTAAAAGTATACCGGCCGAAGTACCCGCTCTTTGCAGGAGTTCATTTATAAGAAAATAAAACATTCTTGATATAATAGCTGTGTATTGCAATAAGAATAAGGGCGCGACAATGTTTACAAAAATGTAAAATGTTTTTTTAAAAATGATTGCTCAAATTATAATTAGCTTTAAGCGAATTTTAATTTTAAGCCTCACAGAATTAGCATTTATAACTGATGTTAAACAATGAACAATAATATAAAATTCCGATGAAGAATAATTGTATTATTTTTAATATTTAAAGCAAAAAGACTTCAACATGTTTTAACCTGGGAGCAGGTGCGCACTCGATACGGTCGAGCGAGGTTATTGAGTCACCCCAATCCTTTTTTTTAAAAAAAAAAATAATTATTTTATTGTACACGATACAAATCGTTATATTCCAGTGAATAATTTAACTAAGAGAAAGTTTACTTACCTACTTTCAAAGACTTTTCAATTTTTCTTTGGTAACAAATAAACAGTTTTGCCATTTAAAAATTTCGTATCTGTGTGTTCCGCGCGACCACTTCCGGGTAAAAAGTGTATTCATTATGATATTATGTATGTTACTGCTAAAAACAATTATTATGCTTTATATGTTTGAAAATACTCATCTTGGTCTAAGTCTTGGCCAAGTAATCCATCAAAGTGTGTGCTCTCCGTGGTTTTCCAAATATCATAAAACTGTTTCGCATGGAAAAAAGCGCAACAGAGAAATACATTACTTACAAATTCCTTAAATAAGAAATAAACACATAAGAGATGGGTCATAACTAACTGTACCAATAACTTAGAAGGTCAAACAAATTACAGCTATAATGTGCAGTGTTACGACCCGCATGTGCAGAGGGCGCTAGTAGTCCTCCTTGTTTACATTTCGTCAGTATGCTTGTAATGCATCCTCGGAGCGGACGTACCTACCGTCCTCAATAAACAAACAATTTTTAAAGTATACAGTCCACGCCTTTTGCTTGAGCAGTCAAGTTATACATAACTCAAAGTCTGCTCATAATCCGCTATAGACATTTCTAGAATAACCACACCATTTGTGGTTAAAATCAGAGCTATCGACCTCACCCAGTTTTGTGGTCGGTGTCGAGCCCGAGCCAAAATTCAAAATGGCTCCAAAAGAACTATCAGAACTCACCGTGTTTAACAGAAGGAAAGCACATCTGCTCGGTCAGATCACACGCATTAGAAACTCCTTGGAAAATGTGGAGTCACCATTGAATCAAGTTGAAATAAGAACTAAACTCGCATCGCTTTCTGAAGTGAAAGCAAAAATAGACAAACTTCGGACCGAAAGCTACAGGATTCTTTCGGATGAAGAGCTTATGGATTTCGGGACCAGTTTGGACACGATGGAAGTGGACGCAGATAATTTAGAGGTGAGTCTCAATACCTTACTTGAATCTTCTAATGTGGATACCTCTGAATTATCTGTGAAAAATGATTTTGCTTATTACAATGTGAAACTGCCATCCATTAATTTACCGGAATTTTCGGGACAATATATTGATTGGTTGCAATTTAAATCCCAATTTGTATCATTAATTCATGATAACACTTGTTTATCAGACTCGCAAAAACTATATTATTTACAATCTGCCCTGAAAGGCCATGCAAAACAATTGCAAACAGTAAACGATTCTTACTCATCTTTATTTGAAGCTTTAGAAGGTAGATACGAAAATAAAAGATTAATTGTAAATAGTCATATTGCTGAACTTTTAAATCCTAACAAAATAAAATTTGAATCTGCTTTTCATCTCAGAAGTTTAATAGATTCAATTCAGAGTCATCTTAGAGCCTTAAAACAACTAGAATTAGAACCTAACGCTTTGTGTGAATCAATGTTAATTTTTGTTATAACTCAACGTCTAGATGATGAATCGCGTAAACAATATGAAATGGAATTACATTCTAATGATTTGCCTAAGTGGAATAATTTTTTAGACTTTTTAATAAAAAGGAGCCAAGCCTTAGAAAACGTACAAAGAAATTCTTCGTTGAAAAACAAGAACGAATATTCTCCAAAATTCAGATCATTTGTCGTGAAAAGCAATGAAAAAACCTGTCCGTTATGTCCTTCAGAGACACACCCAATTTTTAAGTGTAAAATGTTTCACGAGATGTCTGTTGAAGAAAGAAGCAACAAAGTGAGATCCTTAAACCTATGCTTTAATTGTCTAGGCCATCACCTTATTAAGAACTGTTTGAAACTGAACAGGAAATGCAGGGTTTGTAATGCGAACCACAATTCTCTTCTTTGCAAAACAAGTGTTCCCCGACAGATAAACAGAAACCTACCCTCTCCACAGAGTTCATCAGGTGTCATTTATGACCCGAGTCCAGCCTATGTAATAAATCCTCAAACCGCGACGTGTCTTTACAATGAGAGTGGGGAGAAATCCATTTTGCTTTCGACCGCGAAGGTCAAAGTTCAGAGTGCGACAGGGTTGGCTTATAATGAACGCGATCCTCGATTCAGGAAGCCAGAAATGCCTTTGTAGCTTGGAAGCGTCAAATTTCCTCGGGTTGGATAAATACTCTATGAATTCAACTATTGTAGGCTTGAATGGAGCTTGCATTTCAGTGAGGAAAGGAATTTCCGCTGAAATTTCGAACGGAAGTTCATTTAAAAGAAAACTTAACTTTCTCATAGTCCCTAAAATTACTGGTTGCGTTCCTACACAGCCATTGGATTTAACAAAAATAAAATTGCCTCAAAATATAAGATATGCAGATGCGGAATTTAATATTCCCAAACGAATTGATATTCTCCTGGGAGGTGAAATATTTTATGAATTATTAAAAAGTAAACAAATAAAATTACATGACAATTCAATAATATTGCAGGACTCCGTATTTGGTTACATTGTAACAGGTTCCATTCAAAACGAACCATCGAACTATTATTTTTGCAATTTCATCCAAGATCAGGTTGATAGAAATTTAACAAAATTTTGGGATTTAGAAGCAATAGGAATTAAAGCAGAGTCTAGTTGTGACCCAGACGACCAAGCCATGCAACATTTTAAATCTTCAGTACGTTTCAATAGTGGTCGTTATGAAGTTGGGTTTCCTTGGAAGGGCCATACACAAGAGTTAAATGACAATTTTTCCGTAGCAGAAAAACGTGTAAAATCCTTAACAAGAAGATTCATTCGTGATCCAACTCTGTACATACAATATTCCGAAATTTTGAAAGAATATGAATCTCAAGGAATAATTGAAAAGGTTCTAGAAACTGAAAAACCAACTGATAGAGCAGTATTCTATTTACCGCACCAAGCGGTCTTTCGCCAAGAAAGCCTAACTACAAAAATGCGCATTGTTTTCGATGCAAGTTCCCATGAAGATGGACAACCATCTCTTAATGACTGTATATGGTCAGGTGAGAATTTAAACCCAAACATATTCCACCTGATAATTTTTTTCGCTTGAACACGATTGCTATCACCGCAGATATAGAACGTGCATTCTTGCAAATCTCATTACGTGACGAGGACAGAGATGCAGTTAGATTTTTGTTTCCAGACATAAGATCAAATCAAACAGATCCCTACAAGTTTCAAGTGTATAGATTTAAGCGTGTGATGTTTGGAGTCAACGTAAGCCCCTTCTTGCTCTCCGCAGCAATTAAGCATCACATCGAGAATTACCGTGAGCAATATCCAGCAGCAACTGAAATGCTTGACACTTGTCTCTATGTTGATGACGTAATCAGTGGTGCTGATGACATCTCCCAAGCCTTAAAAGTATCAAAGGATGCTGAAACAATCATGAAGAATGCCAGCATGAAATTACGCAAATGGAATTCAAATGATCAAACATTGATGAGAACTTGGGAAAAGGAAGGCCTTGAGACACATCCTCGTCACCCGGACGACAGTTCTAAAATCCCTTCGTCAAAGGTTTTAGGGATACCATGGAATGTTGTCCACGACTATTTTACAATTGATGTTAAAGGACTTCTGCAATTGGACACGTCAAAACCCATCACAAAAAGAATTGTGCTTCAATCAGCTGGGAAAATATACGATCCAGTTGGGTTCTTGTCACCCTACACGATTAGGCTCAAATGCCTATTACAAGAACTTTGGCTACGGAAGTTATCCTGGGATGACGAGCTACCGCCAGATATTCATGCAGTATGGTCACAATGGTGGTTAGAACTTCCATTTTTATCAGAGTTGAAGATTCCGCGAAAGATCCTCGATTCCAGTGGAGATTCAAGTGAAGTCCAAATCCATACCTTTTCCGATGCCAGTCAAAAAGCATATGGAGCAGCCGCCTTCTTGAGAGTCAAGCACAAGGACAGAGTCAGCGTTGATCTTGTAACATCCAAGAGCCGTGTTGCACCTCTGAAAAGATTATCCCTACCTAGATTGGAACTGATGGGCGCTCTGCTTGCTGCACGCTTAGCGAAGGAAGTCAAGAAAATCCTAGATCAGAAGTGTTCAACCAGAGCCTTTTTCTGGACGGACTCTCAGGTCACCTTACATTGGATCAAAGGTCCAAGCCATAGATGGAAACCCTTTGTTGCGAACAGGGTTCGCGAAATCCAATCCCTCACCGATCCTAACTCGTGGTTCCACTGTTCCGGCAAGGACAACCCAGCAGATCTACTTACGAGAGGAATCAGCGTAGACGCTCTTACAACCAACTCCAAGTGGTGGAATGGATCCTCGTTTCTACGTCAAATTGACTTCCAGACCAAAGGACTAGATGAAGCGATCCCAGAAAGAGTGTATTTAACGGAAATGAGAAAGAACTCAAATCCAAAAGAGGACATTTCCTTGACATTGACAGTGACTAAAAACAATTTCCTTGAAAACATTATTGATATTTCAAACAACTATGTAAAATTAATTCGTGTTGTAAGTTTTCTTTACAGATTCATACACAACTGCAGAACCAGAATTACAAAGATAAAGGGACCCCTTACTTCACAGGAGGTAAGTCATGCTGAGAACTGGCTGATCCACTCATTGCATGAAAGGGAGTTCTATGAAGAAATGCGCAAATTGTTGGCAGGTGAGCCTATTCCTATGAAAAGCAAATTGACTCCACTTAATGTTTTTCTTGATGAGAGCAACATCATTAGAGTAGGAGGCAGACTTGCCAATTCAAATTTAAATGAGAAGGCTAAATTTCCCATGATTTTACCTAGTAGAAACGTTTTAACTGATATTATATTGAGCCATTATCATAAAAAATATTTGCATGCAGGACCCCACTCACTTTTATATCTTGTTCGTCAAAAATTCTGGCCACTCAATGGCAGAAATAACTGTCGTAGAATTATTCATGAATGTGTGAATTGCTTTAAGAACAAGCCCATCACTATGAATCAAATTATGGCTAACCTACCGAGAGATCGTGTAACACCGAATTATCCCTTTAATGTCACGGGCGTTGATTTTGCAGGCCCATTCTTCATTAAGTTTAAAAATCAAAGAAAAGGGGCATTAAATAAAATTTATGTAGTAGTCTATGTATGTTTATGTACAAAAGCAATTCATTTAGATTTTGTGACAGATCTCACATCCCAAGCATTCATTGCAAGTTTAAAACGTTTTTTTGGTAAGAGAGGAAAGTGTGCAAAAATCACCACCGACAACGCTAAAACATTTGTTGGCGCAAATGCCGAAATTAAAAATTGTTCAAAATGATCAAATTACCGGATCACACATTAGCAGAATTTTTGACAAATGAATCGATAGAGTGGAATTTTATCCCACCCAGGTCCCCAAACCATGGAGGGCTATGGGAAGCAGGAGTAAAGGCATTTAAATTCCACTTAAAAGAGTCGTGGGGGACGCACATTTAACTCTCGAAGAGTTCATCACAATACTTTGTGAAATTGAGGCTGTGCTAAATTCCCGACCACTCACTCCTTTGACGTCAAATTTCGATGATTTCGAAACACTGACCCCTGGACACTTCTTAGTAGGTAGACCCCTAACATCCATAGTTGAACCGCAAATAACTAATATAAACGAGAATCAGTTGTCGAGATGGGAAAGAGTAAAAAAAAAAATTACCCAACATATATATATAGGCTTTGGAAACGCGATTATTTGAATAATTTACAAGAACGTCACAAGTGGAAATTTAACAAAAATAATGTTTCTGTAGGAACCTTAGTTTTAATCAAAGATTAAAATCTTCCTAGTACGAAATGGAGTACCGGAAGAATAACTGAAATTTTCCTGGCACCGATGGTAAGGTGCAAGTTGTGAACCTGCGTATGCCAAACGGAAATATATTAAAAAGGACAATCAGAAATCTTTGTATATTACCTGTATGAATTTTGTTATTAGTAATTATTGTATGTATATAAATTAACTTCAATCGTATTTAAGTATCATAAAATGTATTGTGTATTTTTCATTTAAGTACTGTAAATATTGTGTATTTTTCATTTAAGTACTGTAAATATTGTGTATTTGCATTTAATATTGTGCATGCCTTTTTGCTTTGTAAATATTGTGTATTTTGTATGTAAGTATCGTCAATTGCATTATGTATTTGTATTGAAATTTCATTTCAATGGCGGGGACTCTGTTACGACCCGCATGTGCAGAGGGCGCTAGTAGTCCTCCTTGTTTACATTTCGTCAGTATGCTTGTAATGCATCCTCGGAGCGGACGTACCTACCGTCCTCAATAAACAAACAATTTTTAAAGTATACAGTCCACGCTTTTTGCTTGAGCAGTCAAGTTATACATAACTCAAAGTCTGCTCATAATCCGTTATAGACATTTCTAGAATAACCACACCATTTGTGGTTAAAATCAGAGCTATCGACCTCACCCATGCAGTATTTCAAAAATAATGACAGTGATGAATTTTTTATGTTCCTAAATTTTTTCGATTCTGGATCTGTTTTTTCTCTAAAAGAGTAGAATGTTAGTTTTAAAGAAGAAAACGTAATAAAAACTCTCTCATCATGAGATTACAGCAAGTTAAATAAAATATTTTTTATTTGGTTATAGGATCAAAGATAGCTAATTAAGTATTGAAGAAATTTTTCTTTGATGATTTAATATCGCCTATAACTTATATCAGAGTAAAAGTGCATTTTTTATTATGTCTGAAAGTATTTTGTTTTAATTCATTCCAGTAAATTAATTATTTCTTTAAATCTTTTATTTTCGATATGCTTGCGCCCCCCCAGGGGGGCGTGCCCCATAGTTTGAGAAACATTGCCATACAGCAATATCGTCAGCGTAGCAGGCGATTTTTGTGTCTGGGTGGATATGATGGTGAATGGTGTTCATAAAGATGAGAAAGAGCAAGGGGCTTAAGACAGAGCCCTGTGGAACTCCAGCCCACATTCTGCGAGATTCTGAAAGTGCCTCGTTAAATATAACAGAAAATTTTCTTCCTCTGAGAAAATCATTTATCCACAATAACGCTTTGCCATTAATTCCGGTGCCTTGGATAGTATGGACCAGTTTTTGACGCCAAACTCTATCAAATGCTGCAGAGATGTCCAAAAATACTGCTAAAGTTTTCTTGTGAGGCTTTTCTTGAAAACCATCAATTATCGACTGGCTCAGGTAAAAGAGCTGGTCAGTAGTACTATAATGGGTTCGGAAAGCTGTTTGATAGAAGTGAAGTTTTTTGTTTTCGATGAGCCAGTTCATAAGTCTACGGTGGATTACCCGTTCCATGAGCTTGTAGAGGGTGCTGGTGAGGGAAATTGGCCTATAGTTTTTGCACTCTGAAGCATTCTTGTTTGGTTTCAGAATTGGAATGACGGTGGAAAGTTTCCGGATTTTGGGCAGTTTGCCAGTAGCCCAAGAAAGGTTAAAAATTTCCAATAGTTCTTTTTTTGCAAGATTTCCAGACTGTTAGACCATGTGGCCAAAAATAACATCCGGACCAGGGGCTTTGCGGGATTCATTTTATCAATGGCAGCTTCTAGCTCTTCCATTGAGAATGGTATTGTGAAGATATTTTTCTGGTTATATCTTTTTGAATCTTGAATGGTTTTCCTGTAGGTACGCAGCAGTTTCCTGTCATTTGCGTTGAAGGTTAGCTTGCTTTTGTTTTCATAGTGTTTTGCTAGTAGGGAAGCAGTTTCCTTATTTGTGTCTGCATCTCTTCCAGAGGATGATATGATGTTAGTAAGAAGGTTTGCTTTTTGGTGTGTTGATTGATTATTAAGAGTTTTGATGACTTTCCAATGCTGAGATATCTTTTGGGGATCTAAAGTTTCGCAGAATTCAGTCCATTTTTTATGCTTGCAGGAGGAAATCACCTCTTCAACTTTGTGACAAAGGTTCGTGAATCTTATTCTGTTTGTTTCAGTATTATTCTTCTGAAGTTCTGTACTTAGTTTGTCACGTTCGTTAATTAAGTTCTCTATGTTGGTGTCTTTCCAAAACGGGACCCAGTCATCTCTTCTTTTGATCCTAGGGATAGAACATTTTGCAGCTGCATTAATATGCGAAGCAAAGGACTGTAGTCTCTCGTCGAGGGTGTGTGGCGAAGAAATGGAGCAGAGCGTTTCAAGTTCAGAGGTGAATTTTCCCCAGTTTGCTTTCCGAAAGTTCCAGGATCTTTTGCTTTGGATGGTGCCATCAACTGTTTGGTTTATCGAAATTATAATAGGGAAATGATCGCTAATAGCACTTTTTAGAATCTTCCATGTCGCTTGACTTGCTGTTTGGTGGTTAATGGCCGTGATGTCAAGGGCTGATGTTGTGCCGTTGGTTTTGGAGATGTAGGTACTTCTCTTGACATTTAGTATGGAGAGATCGTTGTCAAAGAGCAGGTCTTCAATCTGTGAGCCTTTCAAGTCTAGGGTCCGGGACCCCCAAGATGGGCTCTTGGCATTTAGGTCACCTAAAAGAATTTTTGTGCCCGATTTTGTGTCCAAAAGCGTGTTAAGGAGATCTATGTTGATGTCAGAGTTGTCTGGATGGTAGGCATTAATGATTGTTACTTCCTGCTGCGGCAGGAGTACAGTGATTGCTTATACTTCGGTGCTGTTCTCATCGTAGTCTGTAGTTGGTGGCAGTGGGATTTCTCTAAATTTTATGTCTGCGGATTTAACAAGGAAAGCAAGGTCGCCACCTGGCCGGTCTTTTCTGTCTTTTCGCAGAATAGTAAAGCCTTTGATTTTTAGCTTCATATTTGGGTTAAGCTTGGTCTCTTGTAGACACGCAATATGTACCATATTTACGTTGAGTATCTCAGTGAGCTCCTCAATCTTTCTCTGGGTACCATTAATATTCAACTGCAAAATGTTTAGGGTCCTCGTAGCATACTTCTCGCCATGGGCCCGGACTTCAACCCGTGGCGCGTTGGCTACCCCGAACGCGGTAACATTATCTGTATCACTCAATATTGCACTATTCATGGAAAAAAAGGTGCTATAGCCTCCAGGAGGTTGAACTTCTACCTGTTGGTCCACGGAAGGTATTTTATATTTCTCTTCTACCACCCATTGGAAACCATTGGAGGCGTTCCCCTACCGCCACCTGGGGACGTGCCCTTTAGGGGTTACAGGCTCCCCCGAGGTATCACTGACAGGAATGATCTCCGGCCATCGGGTGTAGCGATCAATGCATGTCAACAGGAAGATGAAGCCATCAGATGGTGGGAATGGTCCAACTAGATCTATATGGACGTGCTAAAATCTTTTAACGGTCGAAGCAAAAGGTTGTATGGGGCTCACGGTATGCCTCTGGACTTTGAATCGTTGGCATGGAATGCAGCATTGTGTCCATTTAGCAATGTCTTTCAGCATGGACGGCCAGACGAAGCGGTCTTGGATGAGGCGCTTCGTGGCACGAATACCTGGATGGGAGAGATTATGGAGAGAGCGAAATACTTCAAAGCGAAGTTCCTCTGGCACATAAGCTCGTACTTTTTCTCTACTGATATCACAGAAGATTTCAAGAGCGTTTTCCATTTTTAAAGGTTTTAATTTAATGGATAAGTCATTGGAAGAAATTAAGGTTTTAAGTTTCTCATCTTTGGTTTGACTATCGGCTAAGTGTTGGAGGTCAGTGGTTGAAAGATTAAGGGCATTAATTCTTGAGAGAGCATCTGCCACGGAGTTATCAGATCCTGAAACATGTCTGATATCTGTGCTGAACTGCGATATGAAATCAAGATGCCTGAGTTGTAGGGGAGAACACGAGTCCTAGATTTTATTAAACGCAAAAGTTAAAGGGCGATGATCTGTGAATATTATAAAATTATGTCCTTCTAGCTGGTGTCTAAAATGTTTTATTGCTAAGTATATAGCAAGAAGTTCCCTGTCATACGTGCTGTATTTTGTTTCTGTTGCACTCAGTTTACGTGAGAAAAATGCGATAGGTAGAGGACCATTTTCAGTCAAGCAATTTAATGCACCTCCAACTGCGGAGTTGGACGCGTCAACCAGTAAACAGAGCTGTTGATCGGGGGTAGGATAATTCAGGGTTGCAACGTTAGCCAATGAGGATTTGCATTTCATAAATGCGGTATCTGCTTCCTCGTTCCAAGGAACGGAACGTTTATCGTTTTTTTTTTTACAATTAGTAAGCAACTTGTTAAGAGGTGCTTATGCTTCGGCTGCATGGGGTAAAAAACGTCTATAAAAATTTAACATGGCCAAAAAACGCCTTAGTTGTGAAATAGTATCTGGCTTAGGAAAATTTGTAATGGCTTCGACTTTATCGGGAAGTGGTTTAACACCCTCAGCTGTGATAAGACAACACAGAAATTTTACAGATGCTTTGCATAAAACACATTTATCGGAGTTTAACTTGAGACCGTTATCTTTTAAACGAGAAAAGATTTGATGTAAGTGGTCAAGGTGTTCGTCCTCGGAGGAAGATGCTATGAGTAAGTCATCAAAATATGAAATACAAAATTCTCGGTGAGCTAAGACTTGATGCATGTGTCTCTGAAATGTTTTACCAAAATTTCGAAGTCCAAAAGGCATAGCAGTATACTCGAATAGACCAAATGGGGTAGTTACGGCTGTTTTAGGAATATCGGGAGGATTTATTGCTATTTGATGATATGCTCGGGCCAAATCCAAAGTAGTGAATACAGATTTTGAGTGCAGTCTTGAATGTGAGGGACTGGATAGCGGTCGGGAACGGTAATTGAATTAAGTCTACGGTAATCACCTCAGGGTCGATACTCTCCATTAGATTTTTTAACAACATGCAGTGGGCTTGCCCAGGGACTTTTTGACGGACGAATTATACCTTGTGCCATAATGTATTCGAACTCTTTCTTAACAGCTTTTAAAATTGTGGGTGCGAGGCGGCGAGGTTTTGAAAACACTGGCAGGCCTTTAGTTTCTATGTGATGATAAACTTGATTCGAAGTATCAACATTTATCGGTTGTGTAGGGTTAATTAATTCGGGATATTGTTTTAAAACCTTATCGAACTTAGTATTGCCGACTAATATTGCTAGGTTAGATGCTACAGACTTAATTTTTGGAAGTTGACCGTTCAGAAGTTTAGTGTTGACGTCGATTACTCTATGATGTTTAGCATCGACAAGCAAATTAAAATATTTTAGAAAATCAACCCCAATGATTGGTTGGCGTACATCTGCGATTACGAAAGACCAGGTAAATTGGAGTCTCAAACCTAAATCGAGTAAAATTCGTTTTGTACCATAAGTTGGTATTTTTGTGCCATTCGTGGCGTACAAAGTTAAGTCTTGTTGAACTTTAGCATGAGGCGTGAAAGATTTTGGAATAACAGAGATATCCGCTCCTGTATCGATCAAAAAAGTTATCTTAAAGGAAGAATCGGCCAATAAAACGCGGTTAATAAGGCGATCGCCAATGGGGCCAGGAGACGATCGCCATTCTAGTTTTCCGAGCGAAAAGAGCATGGAGTAGTACACTTTTTTGTTTTGTTGCCAAAATTTGGTTGGTAAAAACAATATCCATTTGTGGGTTCTTTGTACCTTTTAAAACGATTTCGCGAATTACTGCGATTGTGGAAATGGTTTGAGTTGCGAGCTGGGCTACGGGAACGCTTCACGAAGCTAGATAGTTCGCTTACTTGCTGTGTAAGTTGAGCAATTTGTTGTTCTAATTGCACAGGTTTTTTTTCAGATGTTGCTGCAACTGAATCAATTCCTTGGGAAAAAGTCAGGTCATTGATTTTATCAGCAACAGTAGCTAGCTGATCTAAGTTTTCGTTGAGAGCAGCAAGAATTGTTTGTGTTCCGTTAGGCAAACGTCCGAGCCACAGCGATTTCAACAGTGGCTCGTCAACATTATCGCTGGCGAGGGAACGCATGCGCGTAAGGAGCTCTGATGGCCGTTGGTCCCCTAATTCTAAGCCCTGGAGGAGAGTTCGAATTTTAGAATCCTCATTTTCTGAATGCACTTCAATTAAACGCTTTTTTAAGGCTTCGTTCTTTCCGTTTTCAGGTGGTTTTAGAACCAAGTCGCTAACAGAATTTAAAATGTCTGACTCAACAGCAGACAGAACATAATTAAATTTAGTGGTATCGCTTAAAATTTTGGCTAAATCGCACAAACCATAGCGCAGGGTTATGTTTCCAAAAAGGTGGTGGTTTGACTGCCACGTGGGATATCTGGTTGCTATCACATTCATTAGGCATGTTGAAAGGTAAATAAAAATCTTTTTACACAAGTATATTTTACGTTGAAAAACAAACGTTAGGAAAATAAAATTTTTTTTGCAATCAAATGTGTATACAGGATTAAAAATCTTACATGCAGGCAATACACAAAAAATTATTTCCTCGCGAAATGGTCAAACAGTTTTTGGAAAAAAATTATTCAGATTATGTTAAACGTGAGTGCAACAGAAATTTTTGAAAAAACATACAGCACACATAAATGAAAAAGAAAAGTATAAAAACTTACTGATTTTCCAGCGACAGCTCAGGCATGAAATAAGTAAAAATTGATGGTGGAAAGAATCCGAGGATGAGATTAAAATTAGAAAATTAAAAAATTAACATTATTACCTTTAAAATGAACTGGATGTTAACGGATTGCGTTCACGCGTGTTCAGGTCACCAATTATGGCGTGAAGTGAGAATCTATTAAAGATTTATTCCACGCCATATAAATAGTAAAAATGAATGATAATAAAGGTTAAATATATTTTTAATTTACAGCATTATAGAATATTACAAGAATTACTAATTACTTAGGTTGAAACATAGAAATTAAATAAAGGGAAAACACGTCTTTCCTCATGCGAGTCAGAGAGGGAAGTGGGGAGCGAACGAAGACAGTTTTTTGAGTGTCCGTTCATATCAGTCCACTTCTCTCTGCTCGCAAGTTGTTTCCAGTTAAGAGGAATTAGGTGGGTGCCGAAGCATGCCACATGCAGCCCAGCAAAAATAAAGGTTGAGTACCCCTGTGCTACACCAAAATAAGGATTTAGATCCCTGGGTGATTTAATGTGCTTTAGCCCTGCTACACGACAGGTCTTAAGTGGAATCTTCCTATCAGACATTGATTGACATGTCATGTCCAATTACAGACATGACAATGAAGAATTGATATTGATAATTTTGATGCAAGCGCACATATGTCAAAGGAACATTCAAATACTTAAGAACGGATGAAGTAAAATAGAAATTAGTACTTCTTTACTAGTTTTGTGATCAAACTGTTCCAAAATCTGTATCTAGAAACAAAATGAGCTTATTTTTCAATTCCTACTAGTAGTTCACGATCTCCCTATCTTTATATAAAGGGTGTTTTTTTTAGAGGTATAGAACTTTAAATTGCAATAAAACAACGATGTATTATTCGATTGACGTGAATATTTTTTTATTCGAAAGATAATCTTGTGGCATTACATTTTAAATATGATTTCTGGCATAGGACTGCCACGGCTGGCTTGGATGTAGTCCAATCTGGAAGTCCAATTTTCGATGACTTTTTCCAACATTTGTGGCCGTATATCGGCAATAACACGGCGAATGTTGTCTTCCAAATGATCAAGCGTTTGTGGTTTATCCGCATAGACCAATGACTTTACATAGCCCCACATAAAATAGTCTAGCGGTGTTAAATCACAAGATCTTGGAGGCCAATTCACAGGTCCAAAACGTGAAATTAGGCGGTCACCAAACGTGTCTTTCAATAAATCGATTGTGGCACGAGCTGTGTGGCATGTTGCGCCGTCTTGTTGGAACCACAGCTCCTGGAACGGTGTTTCAACATCCACTTGTGGATTAGCTTCCCTCCAAATGCGGCAATTTTGTTTGTTGACGTAGCCATTCAACCAGAAGTGCGCTTCATCGCTAAACAAAATTCGCTTATGAAAATCGGGAACAACGGCAATCTCGTTTTGGGCCCATTCGACGAATCTACGCCTTGCTTGATGATCGTTTTGACGCATTGCCAAACCAAACTGAGAATAAATCACTTGACAGCTGTTAAATCGGTCGCCATCTTGGAAAGTAATGCCAACTTAAACTTCTATACCTGGAAAAAAAACACTCTTTGTATGATTCTTCTGTGCGTTTGTATGCGACTGGACCATTTTTTGTGGGAGCTCAAGTGGATTTGAGAATGGTTTTAGATTCACAATTCGGTCCGATATAGCAATTAGTTAAAAAGATATTAAAAACCTTAAAACGCATAATTGTTTTACCTCTGTGTGTTGTTTATTCCGCTAATGCTCGGCAAGAAAAAAAAAGAAAGAGGAAAAAAAAATTTTTTTTTCGCTCGGCCAATTATATATTGCGTGTCCGAAAGGATGAACCAAAAATACTGTGCACATTCAATGGCATTACGGTAAGTTTTTTTTATTGTGCATTAAAAAAATATACCTGTTATGAAAATAACTCGAGTTTTATAAATTAATTAAATTCTATTTAATCATTTAATTCGAGTTTAATCATTTAATTAAATTAAAGTTTCTATTCATAATAGCTTCTACAATATTCCAACTTAGATACGATCGTTTACGTGTTAAACGGTGGCAGTGGGGAGAGAATCACGTGATTTTCAACCAGCATTTAAAGGAGTAATTATAAAGCGTATAAATTATCAAGATAAGTGTTAATTTTTGTTTTTAATTTTATACATGACAAGCCTATGGGGACACTGATAATTGTTAAACTTGCTCTTCACGTAATATCTTTAAAATGATTATAAAATTCATTGCGTATTACTGATATATTTATATATAAGTGTAAATGTGTATTTCATTTTTTATTTGCTTTTAGTACATTAATAATTTTTTAAACAATCTTTTGTTTCCTGCAGTTCAATATGCTCGCGCCCCCCTTATAGGGTTATCACGCCCCCCTAGGGGGCGCGCCTCACAGTTTGAGAAACATTGTTGTAGTGGATGATATTTGATTTTAGTACAGTTTTTTCAAATATTAAGTCCTTAATTAAATTTTAATTTTAAATTTATTTTGCGTTATTTCTGTCGTAGTTACAACTAGCTTCAACGGATAGCGCTAGTACGTTTTTTTAACGAATTAGGAATTGACATTAAATTTTTTTTATATATAGCTTGTTTTGTAAGCCGGAGTGTAAAGAATTAGGATATATATATATATATATATATATATATATATATATATATATATATATATATATATGTACCGGGTGTCTATAATTAAACGATACTACTTCAAAATTGTGTACAGACGAAACTATTGTTCAGAAAGTTGTAAAATTCTGTGTACGACATAAAGAAGGGGGATGGGAATTTGTTTGAGCGATTATAAAAAAAATTAGTTCAAAATTTCGCCACTAGAGGTCGCTTTTTAATGAAGGCCACATTTATTACCCGTTTTCTATTTGTATTTTATCGCTTTTTTTTATCCACAGGACACGGTAACACAATAACTGATACTCATTAAAAAACACAATCTCTAAAATGAACTGCAAACTTTTTTTCGACGTCACATAGCAACTGTTATAAAAGCAATAAACTTTCACCGGAGATTAGTTTATTTTCAGTGTGTTCGGTATTGCTAATCAGAATGTCATTACGTTTACCAGATCGAGCGTTGTTAGTAAAGTTATTCTATCAAAACGATAATTCCACAGTAGCTGCTCTACGGAAATTTCGGACTTTAAAGGGGATGCGAAAAGGTCCATGGACAGCTATAAATCTTCCATTAATGGTAACCAAATTTGAAGAAACAGGATCGTTGAATTTCGTTCTGGAAGAGGAAGAAAACTTGTTTCTACGGAAGCAATAGAGAAAGTTGCACTTCAGGTGGATGAGGACAAAGCATCCAACGTGCAGGCTAGTACAAGTGTTCGGCTTGTAGCAGAAGCATTGGATCTGCCTCGTTCAACTGTCCAGAAGATCATGAGAAACATTCTCCGTTACTATCCATACAAGCTTCAACATGTGCAGGAATTGCTTACACATGATTTCGAGACTCGACATCTGTTCTCACTGCAGTTTCTTGCTCGTTTGGAAGTTGAACCAGAATGGCCTTGGAGTATCCTCTGGACAGACGAAGCACTCTTTCATTTGGACGGTTCAGTGAATACTCACAACTGTCGAATTTGGGAATCAGACAATCCGCATTCCACCTTACAAGTTCCGCTATACTCACCAAAAGTAACGGTGTGGTGTGGGTTTTCCGCGTCTTTTATTCTTGGCCCGTATTTTTTCGAGGAATTAGGTGCTGGAGGTCCAGTAACATGTTCTATCACTGGACAGCGATATGCATCGTTATTAAGGAATAAAATTATTCCGGATCTGCAAGCACGTTCGTGCCTTTCACGCATAATTTTTATGCAAGATGGAGCCCCTCCACACATTGCACGTTGTGTTAAGGACGTTCTTAAACATTACTTCACAGAAGAACGAGTGATCAGCCGCCAATTTCTTCATCTAAGGCCTCCCCGATCACCTGACCTCAATCCATGTGATTTTTAGCTTTTGGGCCATTTAAGACAGCTGGTAAGTTGTGATCAACCAAGAACTTTACCTGATCTCAAAGACAGTATTTCACGACATGTTCTTAACATGTCCCAGAACACACTGCGGTCAACGATGGAACATGCTATCTTACGATTTCAAATAGTAGCTGAAAATGATGGTCATCGTGTTGAGCCTTTATTATTGTAACAAAATTTGTAATCTGTTATAAATGTATGCTAAGTATTAATGTATGTTAAATATGATCTCCATTAAAAACGCCCTCTAGTGCCGAAATTTTGAACTAATTTTTTTATTTGCTCAAACAAATTCCCGTTTATTCTTTATGTCGTACACAGAATTTTACAACTTTCTGAACACAATTTTGAAGCAGTATCGTTTAATTATGGACACCCGGTATATATATATATATATATATAAGTATTGTTTTCTGCATATAATATTTCAGAATTTGATTGTACAGTACTTTAAAGGTTTTTAGAAGGCCTCTAGCGTCTAGATACTTTCAATATCCCTGTCGAATGTATAAAAGAACCTGAACAATACAGAACACAGTTTCAATGCTAAAAAGTTGCTCAATTTTCATGAAAACTTACAACACTGTGATTCATACATCTATTTTACAATACTGCATTTATGTAATTTAAAATATTCCATTAACAAATAATTTTTTACTTTAACTGGACAGTTGTTGTTTCAAAAACAGGAAAGATTTCGAACTTAAAATTTTTGGCATGTCTTCCCGACATCACATAGACATTTTACTATTGGAAAGATCGAAGAAGGACAATACAGATGTTAGACATCGAGTTTTCACGGTGTCATTTAAAACACTGGAATGTGTAGTGCAGCTGACGGGGTTCATTATCAGGACAATTATTTAGCGTCTGGGGGACTTTGGTGACCAGTTAGACTAGGCAAACAATTGTTTGACAATTCTACTGTGGACGAGGATCGCTTCCGAGGCAGCTGACTGTCGCCTTACATACACAATGGCGAATTGTCCTCAAAGGCGGTAAAACGACGACAGTGGGCCGAAGGGGTTCGGCCGGCGGAGCATGTGTCGGACACCTGCTGGTTTGTGAAGAAACCGGGTGAGTGGACGATTGGCGGATTATGGACCAATGGGCTCTAATGAGTTGAGGTTCAAGGATCGACTCATATGGGCCCACCAATGAGAAAACGTGAGGGGGGAGAAATGGACTGCCCCTGATGTTTTAAAAGGCTGGAAAAACCGGGAGAAAGAAAAAAAAAGGAAAAGGAAGGAGAACGAGAAAAAGAAAGAAAAAGAGCTCGAAAAGACGAGGGCTGGTCGTTTTAGGAAGCGGAGAGGAGAATCCCAGAGTTTTGTTCCGTGATGCTGACCAGGAATCCAAAACGCGAATGAGAAACAACGCCTTGCGGACTGGACCGAGACAAGCTGTGGAGTGAGCGACTTCAAAACGGGGCTACCATACTGGCTAGGCACGGAAACTATTAACTTCACAATCTAACTTAAATCGATTATCCTATTGGAGAAAAAAAATTAAAAGTATTTTTTACTCCCACAACCTTGCTGTGATGTATTATTTTCACGCTACCTTCTGACGACGTTACAGCAAGATCTAATTTGGTGGCAGCTTTGTGAGATAGGTATTTCTGTGAATAGATGCCTCGAACCCTTTATTGAGAAGAAAAAATAAAACGCCAGCCGTATGGAGTTATGCCCGCCTGATTCTCGCACAACTTGTGAAAGAAATGTGTTTCATCGAATTACATGCAACAAGAAGTGACCGGAGTGCCTTGCTCGTGCCCGTGTGTTAAGGAAGCGTGCCCACCTGAAAGGTTTCCCGGAATTCCTGTATTTTCCTGCTTGTGAAGAGTGCCCGCGAAGTGCCTGCCTTCCGTTTTTTCCCGGAGAAGGATGAAGAAGATGTTTCCAGTGTTTCCACCTGCAATGTTAAGGTCAGTCTTTTTCTTTGAGTATAGTATCGGGGCAGCAATACATTATTTCTAGTTTATGTAAAATTTTGTAAGAAAAGTAATGCTAGATAAAGTTAAAAGTCTAGACTGAGAGACTACAGAAATTATTAAGTTTGTTTGAAGTGTATTGATGTGCTATGTTTGTATGTGTGTTTGTTTATTGAGTTAGGTCGTAGTATACAGTAGTATACTTGCTTCGTTAGCACAGTTTTGCATAGTGTATTGTCACGTTACTCTGAGTATTTTTATTATTTTGTGAAATATAATTAAGTCTCAGTCTAGGGTACTGTTAGTTATGCTAGTTATGAGTATAATTTTGTGAAGTATAATTAAAGTCTAGGTCTAGTGTACGGTTAGTTACGCCGGGTAGTTGTATAAGTTTGTGTAGTACAACTAAGTATAGTGTATAGTGTAGTGTTGATTTACGTTGGATATTTGAATTGTTTTAGTGACAATTGAGATTGGATTTAGTGTTGTATTTATTAAAGCATGATGGCGCTTCTTTTAAAGCAAACAAAAGAAGTATTGTTAGAGGTTGCGATAGATTTGGGAGTCGAAGTCAATAGTACTCTAACCAAGTCAGAAATTAAGAATAGAATTTGTCAGAGTGAAGACTATAACGAAGAATCTGTTAAAAGTTTGTTGGAGGGTATCTTGGCGGAAAAACGGGAAACCAAGGAAAGTGAGCGGGAGACAAGAGAATATGAAGAACGTAAATTAATTAGGGAATTTGAGTTGGAAAGAATGAAATTATCTAATAGTACGGATACGATAAGTGTATCGTCAACTGATCTTGAGGGACAGGGAGTTAATAGACGGGTTAACTTGAGAGACTTAGTGCCTAAGTTCGATGCTAAGAATGCGGACATTAATTTATTTTTTGAAATATTTGAAAGGCAGGCGAAAAAAGAAAAAGTGGCTGAGGATAGATGGGTCTCCCAACTCATTCCTTTACTTCCGATAGAAATTGCGGAGATAGTAGCGAAAGAACCTTTAGAGAAAAGCGACGATTACCCCCACATAAAAAATCTACTCTTGGCCCGGTTCCAACTCACACCGATAGCCCTTAGAGATAGATTTGAGTCGCATCAACGCAGACCAGGGGCAATGTGGGCGGATTTAGTGTTCGAACTAAGGTCCTACCTGGACAACTGGCTAGCGGGGATGAAAGTGGGTGATTTCGCCGCATTGAAAGAGCTACTAGTGACAGAAAAAATAAAAAAAAAGAGCACCAAGTGAATTAGCAGACCATTTTCTAGATTCGTGGGATGGTTTCAAGGAGGCTAAAAGTTTAGCTGAGAAATTGGACCATTTTGAGGCGATTAGAAGAGTGCATAAAAAAACAGGTCCGACGAAAACCTGGGAGCGTAGAACCTTTGATAAACAGCCTCTCGAAAGTAAAAATAAATCAGCTCATTTTAGTGGTAAGGGTAAAAATATCGGGCCCTTGAATAGGGATCCTTATAAGCATGAGGTAAGCCATGGGAGTTCTCAAATTAGGAGGGAGTGCCCCAGGGCGGGGGAGAGTCAATTTGAGAAAAGGAAGCCCATAATATGCTATTACTGCAATGAGACAGGGCACATAAAGCCAGTCTGCCCCAGATTAAGGAAAAATAATTTCGAAACGGTAGCTAATTTAACTTTAAATACCGGGAATGACGACCCATTTAAAAAATTCAAAATGAACATGGAAATAAATGGCATAGATCGCGTATGTCTAAGAGATTCGGGGTCATCCATAGACGTCTGTTCGCGGAGCTGGATCAATGAAAATGACCTCCTAGGTGAATACGTTTGGTTGAAAAGCCCGTTAGATGAGATTTGCCACTGTTTGCCTCTGGCTAAAATTAAAATCAAAACGAAGAAAGGGGAGTTTTATACCAAGGCTGCAATAAAACAGGATAGTAGTGACAATGATCTATATTTATTGGGAAACCGAACGGCTGAACTGCTGGAGTCAAACGAACAGGGGGTGCAGTTGGTTAACGCAGTGGTGACTAGAAGTAAACAAAAAAGATTTTCCCCCGAGAAAGAAAAAGAGGCGAACGAAGAGGAGCTTGAGCTTACGGATTCCCCCCGTCCGAGGGAGGGGAAGACGATAGCTTTATCATTCCTGCTTTTGAAGGAGAAGGGGGAAAGAGTTTGGCGAAAGTGAATGGTGTTGAATTTAAAGAGGAACAAAGAAAATGCCCGATCTGAAACCATTATGGGATAAGGCCCTAACAGGAATAGACAAAGAATTTAGGGTCATCGGGGGAAATTAGTTAGAGTCGCGAAAACTAAGCGAGGGGAGGAAGTCAGACAGCTATGCGTACCCATAAAGTTTAGACTTGACATTAACAAACTTAGCCATGACGAAATAGGGGGCATCTGGGGGTGACGAAAACCAAAGATAGAATTCTAAGGCATTTTTTTGGCCGAACGTGTACAGAGACGTGGAGGAGTTCGTCAAAACTTGCGATTCGTGTCAACGAGTAGGGAAACCGAGAGATAAGGCGAAAGCACCCCTGAAATTAGTGCCGATTATTTCGGAGGTATTCTCTAAAATCAATATAGATGCTGTGGGACCTCTCCCTGTCTCAACAAAGCAAAACAGATATCTGATTACGTCAATTTGCGTAGCCTCTAAGTACCCGGAAGCTATTCCGGTGGAGAGTATTACTTCCCGAACGTAATAGACGCCCTCTTGAGTGTCTTTTCTAGGATAGGATTCCCGCGCGAAATACAATCCGACCTGGGGACATCTTTCACTAGTGAATTGACCACCACCTTTTTCAATAAGTTCGGCATCAAAGTGACGAGGTCATCAGTCAGCCACCCCCAAAGCAATGCAGTGGAGCGAGTGCATAGAACCATCAAGCGCGTAATTAAGGCTTTGTGCGTGGAATCGGGAGAAGATTGGGAGGGGGTTCTTCCTTTAGCATTATTCTCTCTCAGAACGGTTGCGCACGAGAGTACAGGTTTCAGTCCCACCGATTTGGTCATGGGAAAGAATTTGAGAACATCCCAAACGTTAGTTTACGAGGAATGGATGGAGGAGGGAAACACGAGTCAATCGGTAGTGGAATATATATTGCAGTTAAATAATAGATTCAAACGTTGCCAAGATATTGCGATCACTAGGATGAAAGAATGCCAACTTAAAAGGAAAATGTGATACGATCGCGATGCCGTGGATCGGAAATTTGTAGAAGGGGATCTGGTAATGGTGTTAGCTACCTCTAAGCAAAATAAACTTGAGGTGAATTGGATAGGGCCGAGAAAGGTACTTAGTAGAATTTCAGATACAAATTATGTGATAGATTTACCAGGAAGAAGGGACCGCGTAGTACTATCTATTGCGTAAACTTACTAAAACCGTATCTTCGGAGACCCGAGCTGGTAAGCCTGGTTGTAGAAGAGGTCTCGGATGACATAGAGGGAGATGCTGAAATTCCTTATCCAGATAAACAATGCACGAAGTTTGACTATCACGAAATATTGCGGGAATGTCAACTGCAACTTAAACTATCCCTCTCTCAGATCGACGAATTAAAACAAGTCATTACTAAAAATAAGGACGTGTTTTCCCCAGACCCTGGGACGACTCACTTGATGCGAATGGATATTGAACTGATCTCCGACAAGCCCATTAAAACAAAACCTTATCGGATGTCTCCGAGACAAATTAACATATTGCGAGAAGAAATTAAACGTTTGTTGGAACTGGGTGTAATAGATATAGGACAGTCCGATTACACTTCGCCCCTTATTTTAGTAGAAAGCACAAATAAAGACCCTCGTCCATGTGTTGATTATCGTCGATTGAACGAGATAACTCGAGCTGAATTTTTCCATTTGCCAAATATGGAAGAGATAGTAGAAAAAGTGAGTGCGGCTCCCTATGTAACTGTGATGGATTTGTCGAAAGGTTACTTTCAGATTCCGCTCACGCCGAGAGCTCAGAGATACGCAGCTTTCGTTACTCCATTTGGCACCTATATCCCCAAGAAAATGATGTTCGGGTTAGTATGTGTGCCCTATTATTTTTGCAAATTGATGGCCCAAGTTTTAGAGGGGTTGGAGCAGTTTGCATTGCCGTACATAGACGATATAGCCATTTTTTCCCAAGGGTGGAAAGATCACGTAAAGCATATCGACATAGTTTTAGGAAGATTGAGAAAGGCGGGGCTAAAAGTGAAACCCTCTAAATGTAAGTTTGCTCAAGAGGAAGTCTTATTTCTAGGGCATCGAATTGGTTCAGGGAGTAGGTCTCCGAGTGATCTGAAGATAAAAGCTATAGCAGATTTCCCGCGGCCCACCACTAAAAACACAGGTACGATCCTTTCTCGGTCTAGTGGGGTACTACTCTCATTATATCCCAAATTACAGCACAATAGCTTCACCCTTGACCGACGCACTGAAAGGGAAAATTAAGAAAGAGAAGATCACTTGGGATGAGAAATGTGGGAAAGCGTTCGAGGAGCTAAAAGCCAAACTCGTCTCCCAACCCATATTGTTTGCCCCAGATTTTGCCACGGATTTCATCCTGCAAACGGACGCGAGTGAGGTGGGTGCTGGGGTTGTTTTATCGCAAAGAATAGAGGGGGAAGAACACCCCATCGTTTTCCTAAGCAAAAAATTTTCTAAAGCGGAGCGAAACTACAGCACGGTGGAAAGGGAATTAGCTGCGATAATTTTTGGTCTAAAGCGATTAAAGCATTATTTAGACGGGCAAAAATTTATTATAGAAACCGACCACAACCCCTTAAGGTACCTAAACAAGATGGGGAGTACTAATCCTAGGTTACAAAGATGGGCGTTGAGTTTACAGCCGTTTAATTTTGAAATCAAACACAAACCTGGGAGGCTCCATGGAAACGCGGACGGCCTAAGTAGATTGGAATAAGTAGTTTGTGGATTTTTCTATTAATTATTATATATATTTAAATTACTGTTTTATTTGTATGTGTGTGAGTGTATCTGTGTACATTGTGGAAGAAAATGGATGTTAGTGAAAATCTCTGATGTCTCTTAGTCAACCGTAAGCCAACAGATGTTTACTTCTGTAGTCATGCGCGATTAAGTGTAGATGGTTAGTAAGAGTTTGGCATTTGACGCATTTTGTTTAAAAATTATAATTTAAAGGTGAAATGTAACGTTAAGAAAAAGAATCCCAGATTCGGAATTTTAAGATCTAATTGTGTAAAGTGTACATTTTTTTTTTGAAATTTTGATTCATGTATTATGTTATTTTTTGATTGTGTTTAATACCGGGATTGCTGCCCTGATCAATCTCATTGATGGGACGATCTTTATGTGTGTGATTTCTAAGAACTGAATCCAACTAGGACCAGAGCAGTCCCGTGAAATGGACCTTTTTTAGGGGGAAGGAAGTTGTGACGTTCTCCTTTCGAAACGAGTTTCACTCTTTCAGGACAATACTATTTCAGGACAATACTAGACAGAGTTTTAGGTGCACGTGAAGCTGGGGTTCAGTATTGCTTATTTAGCGTCTGGATTTTGGTGCCAGTTAGACTAGGCAAACAATTGTTTGACAATTCTACTGTGGACGAGGATCGCTTCCGAGGCAGCTGACTGTCGCCTTACATACACAATGGCGAATTGTCCTCAAAGGCGGTAAAACGACGACAGTGGGCCGAAGGGGTTCGGCCGGCGGAGCATGTGTCGGACACCTGCTGATTTGTGAAGAAACCGGGTGAGTGGACGATTGGCGGATTATGGACCAATGGGCTCTAATGAGTTGAGGTTCAAGGATCGACTCATATGGGCCCACCAATGAGAAAACGTGAGGGGGGAGGAATGGACTGCCCCTGATGTTTTAAAAGGCTGGAAAAACCGGGAGAAAGAAAAAAAGGAAGGAGAACGAGAAAAAAAAAAAAGAGCTCGAAAAGACGAGGGCTGGTCGTTTTAGGAAGCGGAGAGGAGAATCCCAGAGTTTTTTGTTCCGTGATGCTGACCAGGAATCCAAAACGCGAATGAGAAACAACGCCTTGCGGACTGGACCGAGACAAGCTGTGGAGTGAGCGACTTCAAAACGGGGCTACCATACTGGCTAGGCACGGAAACTATTAACTTTCTAACTTAAAATCTAACTTAAATCGATTATCCTATTGGAGAAAAATGTTAAAAGTATTTTTTTACTCCCACAACCTTGCTGTGATAAAAGCAGATCTCCCGAAAAACTGTTGCCAGACGTTTGAGGGGAGGAGGACGAAACGCACGCAGACCTGTTGACCATAAACCAGACAGCACTGTACTACCCGTTTGCAATGGTGTCGTGAGCATCAAAATTGGACTGAACAGGACTGGGCATGCGTACTATTCTCAGATGAGAGTAGGTTCAGTCTGTCATCGGATTGTAGACGCCAACTGATCTGGCGCGAGAGTGGTACTGCTTATCGTCCAGAAAATATCCAGGAAAAGGACCGATATCCCACATGCGGTATCAGGGTGTGGGCCGGCATCATGATCAATGGCCGCACGCGCCTACATGTGGTTGCGAATGGGACTATGACGGGCCAAAGATACATTGATGAAGTTCTACTTCCTCATGTTCGTCTTTTCCGTGGTGCTGTCGGTGATAATTTTGTTTTTATGGACGACAACGCAACATGTCATCGAACACTCGCTGTTCAGGATTGTCTAGACAGCGAGGGTATTCAACGTCTCGTATGGCCAGCGCGTTCTCCAGATCTAAACCCCATTGAAAATGTGTGGGATGCTTTGGGGAGGCAAGTTGCTGGTCGAAACTATCCTCCGTCAAACAAGAACACCCTCATCCGTGTTCTCACAGAGGAATGGGATAAATTGCCTCAACAGCTGCTGGATAATATTGTGCAAAGTATGGTACGACGTGTGGAATGTTGCATCACACTCCACGGTGGACATATCCCGTACTGATACCTTTCTTTAAGGTGCCTGCTGACTTTTAGATGCATTGTTCCATTTCTCCGTACGCAGATCAAATGAACATTTTTTTTCTTTCAGATGTTTCACAGCTTTTGTACTTTCCAGAACAATAAATATTCTTTCTTTTAATGTCTGAACAGTGTGGCAACTATATTTTATCCTACTAGGCCTCATGTCTCGCTTAATGTTATGCTACATAGCAATTTGTGATCCGTTTTTAGCAATTGTCCAGCAGTGTATAAACTGCTGGCCACCGTAAATACAACACCAAGAAAGACAAGAGATAGCACAACAAAATTTATTTTGTAGATAACATGTTGACCAAGTATCAAATCATTAAATTTATAGAATTCTGTGAAGTGTGGTTTCTGCCAGAATCAGTAGTCAGAGTAGCCGTCATTGTTGGAGATCACCGCTGTTCACGCCTCGGCATTGATTCAGAGACTTTGGATGTGTTCTTAGGGTACAGTAGACCAAGCAGCTTCCACAAGTTGCCAAAGTTGATCTGGTATGGCAGCTGGGGTGTAATCTGGGTCAATCGTTGAACAACCATGGACCACATATTTTCTATCGGCGAAAGATCCGGAGAGCGAGCCGGCCAAGGAAGCAATTCAATCTGGTGATTGACGAAGAACATTTGGACAATGCGTTCTACGTGTGGTCACGCATTATCCTGTTGAAATAGGGCTGTGACCAAGCCCTAAAGGTAAGGAAGGACAACTGGCTCCAACACCTCGGAGATGTAGAGCTGGCTTCTTAAAGTACCGGCAATGCGTACTAGAGGAGTGTGAGAGTGATATCCAATACCACCCTATACCATAATACTTGGTGCAGGACCAGTGTGGCGGTGCATAACGCAGCTGTTCACCATCCTCTCTCCACGGTGTCTCCAGACTCGAATCCGACCATCGTGGTGTTGCAGACAGATGTGTGACTCGTCAGTAAAGGCAACTTCATTCCATTCTGCCACCCACATCCTTCTTTTATTGCACTATTGGGGCGGAGACGTCTGTGGTTCTGCGTCAAGGGTAGATCAAGCAATGGACGTCTTGCGGACAGACCACTCTGCTGTAAACGGCGTCGAATGGTACGCGCAGACACTGAATGATGCGTTACAGACTCAATGTGCTGTGCTACGGTTCCTGATGTGACTGGTGGCCACGGTAGTCGAGTGGTATAGGTATCGGATCGTGGCTTGCCTTGTCACGAGTTCGAGCCCAGTACCACTAAAGATCCGCCGTGTAGGGCAGCGATGCACGTTAAATCTGTCGAGAGCTGAAACGTCCTCCTGATGGTGTGGTGTGGTAGTTAGGAGAGGTGTGCCAGCTCAGGTGTCATCCACGTCATTCTTGAGCATGGTTCAAAATTACGTGGTCCGTCGCCAAAAGCCCTCTTGTAGCTGAACAGTGCGACGTTAATATTCAATCAATCGTGATGTGACTTAGCGATTCGTCACTGCCATTTGCACAATTTGCCTGTCCTCACATGAAGTGGTGCACTGAGGTGAATGCGATCGACCACGGCGGTCCGTCTTACCCTCCTGCATCCAACGGTCACTTATCCGCATTACAGTTGTTTGGTTTCATCCATCACGACTACCGATTTCCTTGAAAGATAATCCCCAATCTCGGTAGGCCGCTATCCTTCCTCTGTCGTACTCGGATACTTGATCAAAAGCTGGTTGCTGTTTTCTACGAGACATAACTCATCGTTTTTTTGAAAAAACCACAAGAAAAACACAATTGCCGAACTTACAATCGTCGAAATCTCCAAGCCTTAAATAGCGCTTTGAGGTGGCGCCACAGGCGCGCGAGATGTGTGTTTGCGCTGAAATTCTAATCATTTGCGTATCTCACCTCCGCTAATGCATGTTGTAAATTTAATGTTATTTGCATGCTTCCTTCAGGGTGTTACATTTACGGTGGCCAGCAGTGTATATATAGCATTGCAGTGTAGGTGACAAAATATATAATACATGTAGCAGAAGAACAAGGTATCCTTATTTGATAAAAATGATATTTGGATTTGGGCTGTTTTCTATATGATAGAATAGTGAGGATATAATATGAATTTTGGAGCGCTTTATTGATCGAAGAAATGTGTTCCTAGTTAGGGATCTATACCTTAACAGAATACACAGACAGCCGTAAGAGCTCTTAACTCTTGCTGGGTGAGCTCAGCTATTCTAGGGTAATAAATACATTCTTCGAATTTTTCTACACACACACATGGTTGTATAACAGGCCGATAAACGATGCGACTGCATCAAGTTATACACCAGTGGTCTCTCTCTCTCTCCAAACTTTATTGAATCATGGAACTCTTAGACCTATTAGGTGTTTTAGTTGAACCTTATCGTGCACACTTAGAAGAATATATCTTAAAAAAATACTTAAAGTATATCAACATGTTATATGCATTTAATATCCAGTAGAACGTCGTTTATCTGAACGTTCATTATCCGGACCAGTATTTTTGTCAACTACATGCACTGTATATGAATACGTTTTCGAACAGTTCAATGCTCAACGGTTGCTTCGCATGAGGCCAAAAGTGACCGTAAAACCCAAAATCAGGGTTCACTTGTGTGATTTGATAAACATCCGTGCGGAATATTAGGTCAGTTTGTTTCCATGTGAAGGGGTGTATACGTGCTCTTTTGTTGAGTTGTGAACAAGATATGTGTTTTAAATGTACAACAACGGCAAAAGTAGCAAGGGTCCATCAAATGCTGAAGCGTTTTCTGCGTTAGAGACAGCTATGGAGTGGTGTTCAGAGAATTCTATGGAGTAGTTCAGGTGTTCTATGGAGTGGTGAACAACAGAGAGTGGTCCTACTCAACTAGTGCTGCTCAAGAGAATCAGAGACCTTGCAGCGAAAAAAAGGTGTACAATGGTACCGCGAAAAATAAGTGATTATTTTCCACAATAAAGGTAAAATTGCTACATTTTGCACCTATTTTGCTTTTTCTTCAACCACATTTCCCTCATATGATGATTTCCATTATTCATTTAGTGTCTGGTTTCATATATTGCATGGATCACATTCGGTTATCCGAACGGTGCCCGGTCCCAATTGATTCGGATAAACGACGTTCTACTGTATAAAAGAAAATTGCAGTATTTTTACTAAAGAGTTTTAGCTTAAAATTTATGTAGTTCAGTCGTAAATTGTAATATTTCGTGTTGCAGGCCCCACCTTCCCTTGCCTATTTTTTGACAAAGATATTTTTATGTATACTTGCATTTTTTTGCACTAAATAGCAAAATCTAGCTCTATTGAAGTTGTCTGCAGCCGCATTTTATATTCTGCATCAAATTTGATTATCTAATTTGTTTTTGGTGCCACATAACATTAAAAGATTTTTGACGTAAATATTTTTTCCGAAAGACATTTAAATGCTGCGGCTGGGTGGCTTAGTTAGTTAGGCACTGGCCTTCTGCGCCCAAGTTTGCGGGTCGACTCTGGCCCAAGTTGTTTGATTTCCAAGAAGCAAAAAATCGACACAGCGTCCATGTCTTATGATTATGCGGCATGTTAAAGATTCCTAGAGTGACCGTGTTTGGCTTGGGTGCTCTCAGCAAAATTAAACTTTTATTACAATTTTCGCATCGTTGGAGTTCAGTATCCTATCGGGGCACCTGAAGCACTGCATTAAAATGTTTTTTAAATACATTCTTTATTCACTTTACAACTGTGATACACTATTCTAAATAAAATATTATAATTAAGCTTCATTTTTTTTCTTTCTCGATTCTTTGTATGCTTAGAATCGAAAAGAGGATATTGTCTCTCATGTAACAACATTTGATTCCAATGAAATATTAACTGCTTTATATATATCATTGACTTTGGGATGTTTCAATTTTCTATTTCTTGGTCTCGCATAAAATTACTTTTTGCAGAATGGACTTTTAAACCAGTTGATCTGAGTACTTGTCCAGTAGTTTCAGGCGAAATTAAAGAGAACTGTTGATTGAATTTTATAGAATTTTTTACATAGCTCAAACGTATATATAGCTCACATTTCTATTAACAATAAATCTTTTCTTTTTTTCGAATTAGCTTTATCGGACGGACAATTTTACTCTTGTTATAAATTCTGTTTTCCATTCTCAAGAAAGCGCTATATAAAAAAAACAGCACTCCAGCTGGATAAAATTACTAATTAAACACAATGCTACCTTTTTTTTATAACTAAAATAAAAAATCGAATTGCATTTGTTGTTTTCCTTACTTTATTAAGCAGAATATTTTTGCTACGTAAGCAAACAAAATTACCTCAAACGATATTTTGTACACCAACTGAACACAAAAATAAAAAAAAAGTTTATATAGATATATATTAATATTCAATAAATTTATTTTTATTGCTCTGGTCGTAATTGAGGGTTGCCAGAGCCCCGAGAAGCTGGACCTCTGCTCATTTTAGTCGCTTTTTACAACACGAGTAGGTAGAAAAAGCCGATTCTGCTGTAAAGGCGGTGCAGGCGGTTGTAGGCGGTCGACGGCAGTACAGAATTGAGTTGTTTCGTTCCTACTGACGAGTTGAGTTGTTTCGTTCCTACTGGAGAGTTGAGTTGTTTCGTTCCTGCTGCCGAGTTGAGTTGTTTTCTCCTGTTGAGTTGTTTCGCTCATGTTGGCGAGTTGAGTTGTTTCGTTCCTGCTGCCGAGTTGAGTTGTTTCGTTCCTACTGACGAGTTGAGTTGTTTTTATCCTGCATTGGCTTTGATTTTCGAGTTGAGGGGGCGAGTTGAATTGTTTTTTTCTACAGCTAAGTTGAGTTGTTTTTAAAAAATGTGCACAAAAAATGGAAGTATGGGAATATTAAACGTGCTCATGGCGCCACCTATTGATTAAAATGTACACTAATTATAGATTTTAAAATGATTGAAATAAATAACGCTCAACTAAAAAAATCCAGATTCAAACTCACGGCCTCAGATCAAAATGTCTCCACAGGTCAATAGTTTTCAGTTACGCTAACCAATATCCTATGAAGGCATACAGACTTGAAGAAAACTTATGTTTATAATCTCATGAATTTAATTTTGCAGGCGAAGCAGTAGTTAAAATATACCGGTTCTGAAACAGTGGAGCCGGTGGCGCCAGGAGGTTGAGGCGCATGCAAACAAAAGAGGGTGGAAGTCCCCGGATCTGAACCGGGAAGATGGTTTGTGATTGATAAGGGTTTCGGGGATCTGTACTGATAAGAAATGCACGCTTTTAGCGATAACGAGTTATATTCTGATATAGTTTTAATTAAATGATTATGATTTTTTTAATTACGTCATTGGAAGCAAATTTTAACTGGGATAAAGAGTCAAATTTTTCTGTACATATGATTATTTTTATATAATTCCGTATAAATCTATTTCTGAAAATTATGATATACGTGTTGAATGATTATTTGTTATATTTCAAATTTGATGCTTTGTGCTTGTGATTTCTGAAACAGAGGATTGAAAATTAGGCAAACGAAAGGGAGTGGAAATTCCCCCGGGTCTGAACCGGGAGGATGGTACCCCCTCCGCTCTGATAAGGGTTTCGGGGCTCTGTAAATGGGTACTAGAAATGCATGTTTTTAGAGATAACAATTTATATTCTTATATAGTTTTAACTAAATGGGTAGAATTCTGATTTGTTTTTAAGTACGTCATTGGAAGCAAATTTTAATTAGGATAAAGGGTCAAACTTTTCTGTACATATAAATATTTGTATATAATTCTGATAAAGTCTATTTCTGAAAATTATGATATACGTGTTGAATTATTGTTTATTACATTTCAAATTTGATACTTTGTGCATACTAACTAAAATATATTTTTCATTGATTTTGCATGTATTTTTTTTATAATTCTGAGATAACTTAAAAATACTATGCTTATATAAAGTAAAAGTTCTGCATATGTTTTTTCGTTTGCAAAGTAGTTTCCTTACATGAAACATCCCTTTCCTATGATAATATATGCGGACCTTGTAATTCTGGTAAAACTTTCTTTGTTAGACGAATCTTAGAAATAAAATTAATTAATTCTTTTCCTCCCAAAATTATTTGGCGTTATGGAATTTATCCAAAATTGTTTGATAAGATGTCTGACATAGAATTTCATGAAGGCATGCTTTTCGATGTAGAAGATATTACTAATGCTTTCGTAATAATAGATGACTTAATGAATGAAGTAGGAGATGACAAAAGAACTTTCAAACTTGTTCACGAAAGGAAGCCATCATAGAGATATTTCCGTAATATTTATTTTACAAAATATTTTTTGCAATGAAAAACAAATTATAGGAATATTTTTTTAAATACTTCCTACCTAAGTTGTTTTTAAAAATGTTAGAGACAAGCAATAGATCTCTTGTCTAGCAAGACAAATGTATCCATCTCAATATCGAAATTTATGATTGGAAAACTATACGAAATACAAATGCTGCAAATTTGACTATCCACTTTGTGAGAGATAGAAAAATAAAACCTTTCGTTCGAATCATTTAATGAATTTTTCAAAAGAAAAAATTTTTGATAGAGTTTTGTTACGAATAAATATCTCAGAACAAAAACATTGTATGCAAAACCTTTGTCATGGATAGAATATTAAGTGTGGTTTGTGTTCTTCAACATTTGTTTTTAATTTTTAGTCTGTTTCCCTTCTTGTTCCTTACACTTAAATATATTAATATGAGTAAAGTAATTAAAAAAGTTGAAAAAATATTGAAAAAAAAAGTTGAAAAGTATTGAAAAAAGATGAAAAATATTGAAATATTTAGAATATTGTTGGTGGACTTGAGTATTTAAGTTAAGAGCACACAATATAGAGTGATAAAATTTCTTTTTTTTTCATATTAATCTTAAAATAATAATAACTTTATAAATTTAAATATATGGTAAACTTATAAAAAAATTCAAAGCAAAATCTTATTCATCTTATAATAATAATAATAATACAAACACAAAATATGAGAACAAAAAATATTGTATTTATTCACCTTCTAAAATTTATTCTTACATTATATCATTTCTTAAAATATTGATACAATCTGAAATCTTTCTGTTTGCTACGAACAAATTCATATAAAATATAATTCATTGAAAAGCCTTTACTGATTTTCAACAAGAAAAATATAAAATAATGACCACATAGAAATAAGGAATATCCCTTGGTTAATCCATTTCTCAATAAATAAAGTCCTTCAGATCTCAACAATTTTCCTTTTATAAAACAATGTGCTAACAGAAAACTTAATTTAATCTTATATTTTTTAAAATGTATTATATGAGAAGCATTGAAATAAGTAACATCATTCAATATGAATAATAAATACATTCGACAGGTATATGCATAAAATGAAGAGGAAACATTTACATTCTTAAACAAGAAAGAATAAGATATATACAGAAATCAATATTTATAAAAAGAAACTATTTAATTAAATTCTCATTTATATAAAATATTAGTTTTCATTTATATGGCAGTCACCGAAAGCTAAAGTTGTAATACCATCTTCAAGAATATAGCTTATCGAAGGGGCAAAGTGAATTTTTTTTTTACTTTTTACAGAATGTATTTGATGTATAGAACTGTTAATGGGTTTAAACTCTTCACGACTTCTATACTTATTTATGAGGCAATTTTTATAGTCTTCATGAGAAATTTTACTTTTAAAATAGATATATGTATATCTTTTGCCGTATTTTTTTTTCTAAAGTTAATGTTTTTATGCTGTACATTTTTTGCATTGAGACCTACGAACTCAGTTGCTACCATACCATTTAACTCATCTGTCATTTTTCCGAGAACATTATTAGTTAAAAGGATTATAAAGAAAATGATTTGGAAACAAATATATGTGTCATTTCAATAAAAAGAAGTGAGTTTTCTTTGAATAGATACAAGGTCGTTATTAATTATTTTATAAGCATGAAATGCTGGAGATGCTATGAATTTCTTAGCTCTTTTCTCTCTATTCACTAGATAAATCTGAACTTTTTGCGTAAATTTTTCATTGTTTTACCAAACACGGCATTGTTTAAAAGTTTAAAGAGATCTTTTTCAAAATTGTTGTTTGCTCGTTTTCGATGTCCAGTATTAAAATCTATATAATTTTTAACCGAGGACTTTGTTTGAATTTTACAAATTGGTGTATTTTTTTTTTAATTTTTAAACCTAATTGTACATATAATTTCAAATTTCTATAATGAACATATTTAGTTTTATTTCTGAAGTTAGGAGCCAATTTTTCCACAGACTTCGATTCTAAAATACTGAATTCTTTAGCAATATTTTTAGTATAGGAGGAACATTCAGAGACACTTTAACTTTTCTGGAGCTAATGGATAGCAGTTATGCAAATCGTGCAATTAATCTGGATATTCTAACTTAAAATATACAACTTATATCCGAATCGTCTGGTACATCCATGAAGTTAACGTATTCATCAGTCCAGGAAAAGTCGTGTGTAGACAAATTTTGCGACATTGCTCAACCATATAGATTGTTTGCATCTAAATATATAATGTAACTACTAGGTAGGCTTGAATCATAGGTTGATAAATACACATTGTTAGCCTTAGCGTAGCGATGACCAATCATCTCAACACCTCCGCGAATTCCTTTTTCGATGAATAAAGGCATGTCTATATCCGTTAAAAGCTCCAATCGTACTTTTGTCATTTTATGCTTGCCATTCCAAACCAGGAACCATATATGTATTACATGGATCAATTTTGTAGTAATTCTGGCACAGAGTTCTAAAGTTTTCAAATATATCTGAAAATAATACGTCTACGGTTACACACAAATCACGATAATCTCCCAATGTGCGCAGTTGAAACATGTTTCATCTATGGTGAGCATATTCGTAGTCTTCTCTGGATACATTTTTATTTGTTAGACTGTTGAAAAAAGCTGATTGAGGAGGGAGCTGCGTTTCATAAAATTTAGAAAAGGAATCAAAATATTCATATGGATAGCAACCCTTTCTAGTTATAAGTTATGCATTACTTGCAAAATACCTATCCCAAAGATGAAATTTACAAGGCTTTAAAGTTGGGCAAGTTTCTCTAGAGAAGTATTTAAAAATTGAAAAGAGTCAATGAAACGTAATGACCTCAGAGTAAAAAAAAAAAATTCACTATGTCGGGAATGCATTGAAAAAGAAATCGAAACTTTTAGTTGATTTTTTAAAATCAAAATTCAATTTAATTATGTCAAATGATCCAAATGAAGCACGAGGAAGTACGGAATAACGCTTGAAGGTTTTTTTTTTTTTTTTTGTAAAAATTTAAATAACATTTTGAATCTAAAGGACTTATAACCTATTTCAGCTACCATAAACCTATTGTTTTCTTCTTAGAATACAATTAATTCCCAAATATGATTGTATATTTCGCACAAAAACATTCCTTTATGAGTACAGACATATGAACAAATAATTTTATAGGGCGATACTAACATCTCCTGGTTTTTTATTCACTTAACTGACCTCAGAAATAACATTACAAAATTTGAAGTTATCACTTCTAACGTGTGGTCATAAGCACACACACGATCTTTTTTAATCGAAGTTTTCTGTTTTTACCCTCGATTATCGAATTTCAAGGATAAATACATTTTTACCAATCAAATTTAATTATTTACATTGAATTGTTAAGATATTATAGTGGGAATGCGTTTTAAACATAGCAAAATGTATTAAAAATAAAAACTTTCAGAGAAATATTTAAAAATTAATAGTAAGTAATAGTATAATAAAGAGTATGGTCAAATCTCAGGGATTTGTATTTTAGAGTTAAATAAATTAATTACCATAAAATTAATTAGCTTCATTAATGTAAGTAAAGATAAATACTAGAAGAGTAAAGTATATAAAACAGATACAAGTATATAAAAGAAAAATAAATACAAGTAAATTAATACTAACCTGTATTACAAAGGCATAAATGTCGTTTACCATTGGATTTAGTCTCACTTGTTACAAAACTTATAGATTTTAGGCATTTTTCTAAATTTTTCGATATTTCGAATTCTTTTACGACGTTTTCAAATGGTACGATGTTTATATATTTAAGAAAATTGTTTCGGATAACTTTTAAAAGTTCCATCTAAGAAAATGGTCTTTCTATTTTCCAAAAGTTACAGAGACTCTTCTCCAAATACTAAAATCCTGTTATCTTGATCATTTCGAAAGTCTAAACCAGTGGCCTTTTTTTCAAACTATATTCCATGGAACCCTGAGGTTCCATGAGGCGTACCCAAGAGTTCCACGAGTCACAATAAAAAAAAATCCAAAAGAAACTTATAAATGTATATCAAAAATGGATCCACGTTCTGTATGAAGTTTCTATACCCACAAGAATTTAAAGCTTAACCCTGTCTTTAAGAAATTAAAAGTTTTTTTTTAATACACAACAATTTTATTTTGCAATACTTTTTAAACATTTATTATAATTTAATAAAGAATATAAAACGCTAAAAGAAATCTTTATATGTATTACCTACTGCAATTTTAATATTTTATTGTTTGCTATACGGGTTTTTTAATCGTTAGTACAATGTCTTGCAAAACTAAATGCACATTTTTATATTTGTTAGAAAAAACCTACAATAAAAGAGAATGAATAAATTATTGATATATCAACAGATTCGATGTAAAAAATCTAAATTAAAGCAAGAACATCTCCTTAATTTTATGTTGCAAATTCATGTAAACTACACAATATTTCTCACACAGTTATAAACATTTTGATGTCAATTGGGTAGTGGATGGACAATACTCGAAAAAAAAACAGAAAAACTTCGGTTAAAAAAAAGATCGTGTGTGTGCTTATGACCACACGTTAGAAGTGATAACTTCAAATTTTGTAATGTTATTTCTGAGGTCAGTTAAGTGAATAAAAAACCAGGAGATGTTAGTATCGCCCTATAAAATTATTTGTTCATATGTCTGTACTCATAAAGGAATGTTTTTGTGCGAAATATACAATCATATTTGGGAATTAATTGTATTCTAAGAAGAAAACAATAGGTTTATGGTAGCTGAAATAGGTTATAAGTCCTTTAGATTCAAAATGTTATTTAAATTTTTACAAAAAAAAACTCCTTCAAGCGTTATTCCGTACTTCCTCGTGCTTCATTTGGATCATTTGACATAATTAAATTGAATTTTGATTTTAAAAAATCAACTAAAAGTTTCGATTTCTTTTTTCAATGCATTCCCGACATAGTGAAATTTTTTTTTTACTCTGAGGTCATTACGTTTCATTGACTCTTTTCAATTTTTAAATACTTCTCTACAGAAACTTGCCCAACTTTAAAGCCTTGTAAATTTCATCTTTGGGATAGGTATTTTGCAAGTAATGCATAACTTATAACTAGAAAGGGTTGCTATCCATATGAATATTTTGATTCCTTTTCTAAATTTTATGAAACGCAGCTCCCTCCTCAATCAGCTTTTTCAACAGTCTAACAAATAAAAATGTATCCAGAGAAGACTACGAATATGCTCACCATAGATGAATCATGTTTCAACTGCGCACATTGAGAGATTATCGTGATTTGTGTGTAACCGTAGACGTATTATTTTCAGATATATTTGAAAACTTTAGAACTCTGTGCCAGAATTACTACAAAATTGATCCATGTAATACATATATGGTTCCTGGTTTGGAATGGCAAGCATAAAATGACAAAAGTACGATTGGAGCTTTTAACGGATATAGACATGCCTTTATTCATCGAAAAAGGAATTCGCGGAGGTGTTGAGATGATTGGTCATCGCTACGCTAAGGCTAACAATGTGTATTTATCAACCTATGATTCAAGCCTACCTAGTAGTTACATTATATATTTAGATGCAAACAATCTATATGGTTGAGCAATGTCGCAAAATTTGTCTACACACGACTTTTCCTGGACTGATGAATACGTTAACTTCATGGATGTACCAGACGATTCGGATATAAGTTGTATATTTTAAGTTAGAATATCCAGATTAATTGCACGATTTGCATAACTGCTATCCATTAGCTCCAGAAAAAGTTAAAGTGTCTCTGAATGTTCCTCCTATACTAAAAATATTGCTAAAGAATTCAGTATTTTAGAATCGAAGTCTGTGGAAAAAATTGGCTCCTAACTTCAGAAATAAAACTAAATATGTTCATTATAGAAATTTGAAATTATATGTACAATTAGGTTTAAAAATTAAAAAAAAAAATACACCAATTTGTAAAATTCAAACAAAGTCCTCGGTTAAAAAATTATATAGATTTTAATACTGAACATCGAAAACGAGCAAACAACAATTTTGAAAAAGATCTCTTTAAACTTTTAAACAATGCCGTGTTTGGTAAAACAATGAAAAATTTACGCAAAAAGTTAAGATTTATCTAGTGAATAGAGAGAAAAGAGCTAAGAAATTCATAGCATCTCCAGCATTTCATGCTTATAAAATAATTAATAACGACCTTGTATCTATTCAAAGAAAACTCACTTCTTTTTTATTGAAATGACCCATATATTTGCTTCCAAATCATTTTCTTTATAATCCTTTAACTAATAATGTTCTCGGAAAAATGACAGATGAGTTAAATGGTATGGTAGCAACTGAGTTCGTAGGTCTCAATGCAAAAATGTACAGCATAAAAACATTAACTTTAGAAAAAAAAATACAGCAAAAGAGATACATATATCTATTTTAAAAGTAAAATTTCTCATGAAGACTATAAAAATTGCCTCATAAATAAGTATAGAAGTCGTGAAGAGAGTTTAAACCCATTAACAGTTCTATACATCAAATACATTCTGTAAAAAGTAAAAAAAAATTCACTTTGCCCCTTCGATAAGCTATATTCTTGAAGATGGTATTACAACTTTAGCTTTCGGTGACTGCCATATAAATGAAAACTAATATTTTATATAAATGAGAATTTAATTAAATAGTTTCTTTTTTTATAAATATTGATTTCTGTATATATCTTATTCTTTCTTGTTTAAGAATGTAAATGTTTCCTCTTCATTTTATGCATATACCTGTCGAATGTATTTATTATTCATATTGAATGATGTTACTTATTTCAATGCTTCTCATATAATACATTTTAAAAAATATAAGATTAAATTAAGTTTTCTGTTAGCACATTGTTTTATAAAAGGAAAATTGTTGAGATCTGAAGGACTTTATTTATTGAGAAATGGATTAACCAAGGGATATTCCTTATTTCTATGTGGTCATTATTTTATATTTTTCTTGTTGAAAATCAGTAAAGGCTTTTCAATGAATTATATTTTATATGAATTTGTTCGTAGCAAACAGAAAGATTTCAGATTGTATCAATATTTTAAGAAATGATATAATGTAAGAATAAATTTTAGAAGGTGAATAAATACAATATTTTTTGTTCTCATATTTTGTGTTTGTATTATTATTATTATTATAAGATGAATAAGATTTTGCTTTGAATTTTTTTATAAGTTTACCATATATTTAAATTTATAAAGTTATTATTATTTTAAGATTAATAAAAAAAAAAAAAGAAATTTTATCACTCTATATTGTGTGCTCTTAACTTAAATACTCAAGTCCACCAACAATATTCTAAATATTTCAATATTTTTCATTTTTTTTCAATACTTTTCAACTTTTTTTTTTTTCAATATTTTTTCAACTTTTTTAATTACTTTACTCATATTAATATATTTAAGTGTAAGGAACAAGAAGGGAAACAGACTAAAAATTAAAAACAAATGTTGAAGAACACAAGCCACACTTAATATTCTATCCATGACAAAGGTTTTGCATACAATGTTTTGTTCTGAGATATTTATTCGTAACAAAACTCTATCAAAAATTTTTTCTTTTGAAAATTCATTAAATGATTCGAACGAAAGGTTTTATTTTTCTATCTCTCACAAAGTGGATAGTCAAATTTGCAGCATTTGTATTTCGTATAGTTTTCCAATCATAAATTTCGATATTGAGATGGATACATTTGTCTTGCTAGACAAGAGATCTATTGCTTGTCTCTAACATTTTTAAAACAACTTAGGTAGGAAGTATTTAAAAAAAATATTCCTATAATTTGTTTTTCATTGCAAAAAATATTTTGTAAAATAAATATTACGGAAATATCTCTATGATGGCTTCCTTTCGTGAACAAGTTTGAAAGTTCTTTTGTCATCTCCTACTTCATTCATTAAGTCATCTATTATTACGAAAGCATTAGTAATATCTTCTACATCGAAAAGCATGCCTTCATGAAATTCTATGTCAGACATCTTATCAAACAATTTTGGATAAATTCCATAACGCCAAATAATTTTGGGAGGAAAAGAATTAATTAATTTTATTTCTAAGATTCGTCTAACAAAGAAAGTTTTACCAGAATTACAAGGTCCGCATATATTATCATAGGAAAGGGATGTTTCATGTAAGGAAACTACTTTGCAAACGAAAAACATATGCAGAACTTTTACTTTATATAAGCATAGTATTTTTTAAGTTATCTCAGAATTATAAAAAAATACATGCAAAATCAATGAAAAATATATTTTAGTTATGCACAAAGTATCAAATTTGAAATGTAATAAACAATAATTCAACACGTATATCATAATTTTCAGAAATAGACTTTATCAGAATTATATACAAATATTTATATGTACAGAAAAGTTTGACCCTTTATCCTAATTAAAATTTGCTTCCAATGACGTACTTAAAAACAAATCAGAATTCTACCCATTTAGTTAAAACTATATAAGAATATAAATTGTTATCTCTAAAAACATGCATTTCTAGTACCCATTTACAGAGCCCCGAAACCCTTATCAGAGCGGAGGGGGTACCATCCTCCCGGTTCAGACCCGGGGGGGAATTTCCACTCCCTTTCGTTTGCCTAATTTTCAATCCTCTGTTTCAGAAATCACAAGCACAAAGCATCAAATTTGAAATATAACAAATAATCATTCAACACGTATATCATAATTTTCAGAAATAGATTTATACGGAATTTTATAAAAATAATCATATGTACAGAAAAATTTGACTCTTTATCCCAGTTAAAATTTGCTTCCAATGACGTAATTAAAAAAATCATAATCATTTAATTAAAACTATATCAGAATATAACTCGTTATCGCTAAAAGCGTGCATTTCTTATCAGTACAGATCCCCGAAACCCTTATCAATCACAAACCATCTTCCCGGTTCAGATCCGGGGACTTCCACCCTCTTTTGTTTGCATGCGCCTCAACCTCCTGGCGCCACCGGCTCCACTGTTTCAGAACCGGTATATTTTAACTACTGCTTCGCCTGCAAAATTAAATTCATGAGATTATAAACATAAGTTTTCTTCAAGTCTGTATGCCTTCATAGGATATTGGTTAGCGTAACTGAAAAACTATTGACCTGTGGAGACATTTTGATCTGAGGCCGTGAGTTTGAATCTGGATTTTTTTTTAGTTGAGCGTTATTTATTTCAATCATTTTAAAATCTATAATTAGTGTACATTTTAATCAATAGGTGGCGCCATGAGCACGTTTAATATTCCCATACTTCCATTTTTTGTGCACATTTTTTAAAAACAACTCAACTTAGCTGTAGAAAAAAACAATTCAACTCGCCCCCTCAACTCGAAAATCAAAGCCAATGCAGGATAAAAACAACTCAACTCGTCAGTAGGAACGAAACAACTCAACTCGGCAGCAGGAACGAAACAACTCAACTCGCCAGTAGGAACGAAACAACTCAACTCGCCAGTAGGAACGAAACAACTCAACTCTGCACTGCCGTCGACCGCCTGCAACCGCCTGCATCGCCTGCACCGCCTTTACAGCAGAATCGGCTTTTTCTGCCTACTAACACGCATGAGCTTACGTTGGGACTATTCTACTCCGGTCATCACACGGGCCTGCCCGATGGTTCCAGATCATACGTGAAATGCAGGCACGCAACTGGATCCCTTTTTAGCTGTCCTTCCATTGTTGGTGCCCTTCTTAAAATAGACAATGACTGCAGCATAGACATTCTATACTTGGATCGGGCCATGGATGTTGCCACGGCAGTGATTCACGCAGTGGCGTTACGGAGTATATTAGGGCCCCCCTGCAAACTCAAGTTTTAGGCCCCAAGCCCAAATACGAATTTTGTGCCAGCCAAGCTTTGCCCTCCCCCTGCAATGCGGGGGTTTACGTTACGCCTCTAGATTCCTGCCTTTGGCAATATTTGACGATATCTTTATGTTTTGTTATTACCACCTTTGCATCCGATTATATCCGATTCTGCTGCAAGGAAAGTCTTCTTAATTATATTTTGTTTTATTGTATTTAAATTATAAATGTAACTTTTTCTTAATATCTTTATACTTAATTTTGTTACTTTAAATTTTTGATTGTTTTAATTTTCTTTTTAGACTCAAAGTATATTTAAGTAATGTGATTAATAGAACTATTTGTTCATTGCTATTCTGATTCGCTTACAAAAATAGATTTTTATTCTTAAGATCACTGCAGTATTCCTTATGATGATAATACTATTCACTTAGTTTTATAAAAATTTGTCCTTTTTCTATATTTTATGTTTAATTATAGTGTAGGATTTCTTTTTCTCTCTAAGCCTATTTTTTAAAAATATTACGTTTCATTTTCATGCTTCAACTAGGATTTGAAAACTTCCCGCATTCATTACCCTTGAACAGGGGTGTCCAACCCGCAGCCCGGGGGCCGCATGTAGCCAGCCTTGAATTATTTTGCGGCCCGCGAGGTTCTTTACAACTTTACAACATTCGACTATTTTGTACAATATTTTTTGTTTAAAAAGTGTTTTATTATTTATTTATTTATTTTTTTTATAAAAAATAAATCCCATAACTGTTATTATTTTATCACGCTGCTTCTGTTTCTGTGAATCTTCTATTTTTTTTTCTAAATTGAAATTTATCAAACATAATCGTGCTCAAACATAACGCATGAAAATCTGCAACATCAGTCACGATACGCAAATACACATAATTGAGATCGACTAGCAAAAACTAAGTGAAAGAGTTAAGAAACAGATATCTCATTAATTAAATAAATTAAACATTATTTGACCATTGTATTATTATTATTATTCTATCTATGATTGTGTACACGAAAAACAACGAAAACATTAATAATATATCAGTCTGTTTAAATTTTCATTCCAAAAAATGTTTGTAATGGATCCAAATCTTATATAAAGATATATATTTTATATGCGGCCCTCGGGATTGTAAAGTTTTTCCGAAGTAGCCCGCAAGGTCATTTGGGTTGGCCACCCTTGCCCTAGAAAGAGGTGAGGGGTGGGGGAGCCCCACTTAGATCGAAGCTAGGAACTTTATTTTTACTTTTATTGGTGGGGGTGCAAACTACTGGTTTCAGAGTGATGGAGGGAAACGCCCCTCCTTTCCTTTTTAAGGGTGAGTATGTCCGACTGAAGACGAAAAGAGCCGAATCAGCGTTACATTCCCGAGCGTGACGTTCATTCAAGTTTACTCTCAAGCAAATCGCGCCAATAGAAGTTATCACTTCAAAAACATTGCTAAATCAAAAGATATTTTCGTCGTATGCCAAAACAAATAACTATTTGTTTGTCATATGTGGGAATAGTTTATCATTATTGACTTCCTATCGTGGCATTTAGCTACATTCTTTTATTGAACGAATTGGTCAACGGTATTATAGGTATGTACCCATAATTTATATTGCTAATTTAACAATTTAGTGAGAAAAAACAATTCAGGCAAACTTGGAAACAAAAATATTAATATATAAATGTATATTTAAATTATTATTTTTTTTTTACCTAGGTGTTTTTCGAATTTTTTTTTAATTTTAAATTTGGATTTAAAAAGATTTTTTTTCAAACACGTTAAAAGTTTACCTCTTTTCAAAATATTTAATAAATAAGTTTGGTAAAAATGGAATTTTAAATTAATTTTTTTATAACGTACTATTCTCATATCAGTTAACATGCATTTTAAATTTATTCTTACAAGTAATATTTTTATCATTAAAAAATATGAGGTTGTAGACGAAGAAAATTTAAAAAATATACAATGTTAGGATTTCAGATTTTTAAAATCGACCCATTGAAGCATTTTGCACGGTTCATTGTTATGGCATTAATGATTGTTGAAAACTTATCACATTGTTTTCCTTTACAACAACAAATTTTAATCATCATGAAATCAAAGTTTGAAATTTTAATCAAAATATTCTTCTCTGGCGTTTTAAATAGCATTTGATTGTTTCCGCCTTTTCCATTGCATTCTTATTTCTAATCAATCTAAATTAAAATTTTGTTTAATATAAAATGTTCTTCATCAAAATGTACACAGAAACAGTTGAAAAAATGATCTTGTTTACGTGGATGTGGTGTTCGATACGATTCTTATTTTTCAATTACTCGGAAATTCTATTTTTGCCGCCAATTCTTATACTTTTGGATGGATTATTTCAAGAAAATCACACAAATCAATTGAAACAAAAGAAATATTCAAATACATTTAGAAAATACTTAACTACACAAAAAGCCAGTAAAACTGAGAAGCAGCTAAAACACACAATAGAACTTGACAAATTAATCAGAAATTTGATGGAAGAAGAATTAGAAAGAATAAGAGAGAAAATGGCAGAGAAACAACAAACAAATAGTAACAAAAATTAAAGGAGGTAATAGAAAAATATTTTAAATAGGAATATATATCAATTGAGTTGCTGATTTCAACTCCAGACCCACAAATTCAGAAAAACAAGCGCAAAAATTATAATTACCACATTCTTCAAATAAAAGATAGAGGATAAGAAAATTTTGAGAGAAAAAAATCGAATAACCACACGCTGAAACAAATAATAAACATAGCGCTACAGAATGAAAGGGGAAAAATAATAATCAAACTGTTTCAATCTCTTTTGTAAGAAAAGGAAAAGTGAAAACATAAAATCCAAAAATATCAATAACAGCAACAATTTCCGGTTAATAATACAATGATTTGGAATAAAATAAATAAAAATACATTCTATATGCAGGACAATTTAATATTACGTAATTTTGTCTCAATAGCATGAACGATTTTTTTCTGAAAATGATTATCTTTACCAAAACTTTTGATATTTAAAAATGTTTTTACACTTTGTTTAACCTTCGGCTACCAATTCAATTGCGAGAATGAAACAAAAGGCGTTCTTTCGATTTTCAATTTTATATTACCAAATAAATAAATGAAGAATGAAGGGTGCATATGATACGTTATGTATCTCAAGGATATGAGGACCTAATAACTGTAAGTATACTAGGTACTTACGTATTATCGCAACCTATTGGCGATATTTTATGAAACGAAGCACATAATTGCCGATTCAGCGCAAATTAGGGTTACCAACTTGGCGAGTTATCTTAAATGTTGCGATAATACGTAAATGCCAGAAATTTTTACGTTTTAATTTAAGGGGAAAAAATCAGTCAGATTTTGGCGGAAAATGGCGTGATTCTTGAGGTACAAATTTGTCCACTGTGATGTTAATACTTAAATAAGTACCTTGTTTTTCAATACATATTATTAGTTCACTCTCTCCCTATATATATGTATATCTTGCTCAAATTTTCAACATCTCTTAACAGACGTTATATTCATAAATAAGGTAAAAAATAGGTGCAATTGTCGAATCAGCCGCCTCTTCGCCAAATTTAGAAAAATCGCCAATTTGGCGCGTTTTTGCCAAAAACGACTCTCCTTCACTGGAAGACAAATTCAAAAGGGTTACCAGATTTAGCGCATTTATCGATTTGGCGAGTAAACACTTGGCGCGAGAAGCGGCCGATTCGACAAATCAACCAAATTCAAACGATAGGTGATACTCAACTTGAAAAGGACTCGATTCACCTGACGTCATAGTCACATGTCATCGCCCAGCGCGGATATCAACAAATAGCCCTGTGCTTCCTTCGACTGAGTATTTAGCCGCCATTTTCGGATTTGCACATCTATCGAGCAGCAAAATGAGATACTGCAGCGCATTAAATTGTCGTAATGCAAAAGGAAAGTCTGACTGTAGGCCAAAAACCTTTTTTTCGTTTCCGCTAAAGGATCCATGTTTATTATAAAAGTGGTTGCAAAACTTAGGCAGAAAAAATTTCAAAACGACTAAGTATTCCTCAGTATGTTCCGAACATTTTGAAGAAGCATGCTTTTTGTACCAGACTTTCACTAACAGAAGGCAATTGAAACCGAATTCAGTGCCCACAAAATTCTGTTTTTTCGAGCCACCATCTAATCAAATTTTGCAGAGAAGGAATAAATCTTCAATGTCACAGAAATTAAAAGATGTTCCAAAAGACATTTCGACTGAAATGTGTGATTACTTTTTAATTATTTCATTTTCAATATTTTTTGTTTTTATCAAATACGCCGACGATATTTCAAGTTTCAAAAAGTGATATATTTTCTGAGCATTTCGAATTCGAAGAATTTTAATTTTGCAAACGTAAAGAAACACACAGATTAGCGTACCACTTCTGTTATCTATTCTGGATGCTCTGTAACTGGTGAGTAAGTATGCAGTTGATCACCATTGTTTTTTTTTGTCATTTTAAGATTATTTTCAATAATAACTATGGAGAAGTTCTACTTTGTAAACAACAACATTGACCTGGAGCCCAACAATACTTCCGGTGTAATGTTCAGTATCTTTGCAAAAATACCTTGTAAACTTTTTTGTTTCATATTATTTAGAAGATAATTAGATACACTGCATGTACTTATTTTTACATATAAAACTTCATTATAGATATAGTATTACATTTTTTTCCCTATTTAACTAAAGAAAAATAGCTATAAATATGTAAAAAGTACTTATTTTCATTTTGTTAATTTTTGGCTGGTTTAAGATTAATCAGTGTGTTTAATTTCTGAATTGCATGCACATATTTCACCTTAATAACTTTTTTATAGTGAAAAATATTGATAAATACATAGAAAATGCATTTAAGTACCTTCTTTTTATTCTTACTTTACTGTTGAATTAGTTAGTGTATTTAATTGCTGAACTGTCTCATCCACATCAAATCCAAATTCTTTCTTGTACTTAAAAAACTAATGTTTGAAAAATTTTCATTTCAATTTTGTTTAATTTTATGCGAATAAAGATTAATTATGCTAATTAAGATTAGCAATAATTTTTAATAGTTATTTAATCAGTATTCTAAATCTATAATATGTATTGTATTTTATAAATTATATCATGTTTAGAAAAATAACAATATATGCATATTAATATCTTAATTTATATGATTTGTAGATAATGTCGAGTGATTATAAGGAATTGGAAACAATATCAAAGGCTAGATATGATGAAAAACCAACATGCAATGGGAACAAACTTTCCGATCCATTTGTTCAGAGAGACAACAAAACATGTATATAATGAAAAGCTATTGTTTCCAATCACTTTTGGAGACATTTATATGCACTTTGTGGAAAAAGAATGTACTTATACCAGGGGGGAATAGACTAAAAAAATTAAATTCATTCCTGTATATTGTAATTTAAATATGTATATAATTTTGTACAGTCAAAATTCCCTCACGAGGGGCTGCTAAGAGAGGAAATCACTGCAAAGTAGCAAGTTTAGGTAGTGATTATGAGGAGAAGCACAGACTTAATAGTGTCAATGAACCTGCTCTCTTGTACTTTTAAAGAATATTAGTTGCATGTAATTAAATTCATTAGTTTTGTAATGCTGGCCTTAGTCATGGAATTCTGTCAATGACAGATTTTTTTATAAAAGATTTTTACAAACTGCTTAGAAAGTTTATATGTACATATAAATAGATTTCTAGACATAAAATGAAATAAAAACATTTTTAAATTTTATTTGGTCATCTTCATAAATAAGACAAAGATAAATACACTGTTAATTGCAATAAATTAAGGTTATATAATATTAATTTACGACCATTTTGAACAATACAATGACATTATTTGCATAAATTGGAATAATATGTTTTTTATTTGTAAGTATTTGAAGTATAAAGTGATTATTTGTCAAGTCTGAATATCCACTTAACAGTGGACCTTCCATTTTTGTGGTGAGTAGTCTTCTGCAATCTTGACTATTGGAAATTTAACAAATTGCTTACTTGCCATTGTTTTGAACTAATCAGTGTTTATTTACTATTTAAACTACATATTTTTCTATTTGTAATTGTTTGAATTACATACTGTTTACTTGTAATTATTTGAATTACACACTGCTTATTTTCAGTGGTAGGATTACACAAAGGTAGGATTTAGAAGCTCAAGTATCTCCCATAGAACCAAAATTTTTTTAATTTTTAGCACAAATATCACACCTAGATGCTTTCCTCAACATTTTTTAGAAATATAACTTCTCCCATGAAAGTAGTGTGTGTACTCCACTGTTTATTTTAATTTATTTGAATTATACAATTTTTTGAATTGCAGAAAGTTAATATGTGGTTACTTCAAGCAGTGCTTATTGTAACAATTTAAATAGCTTAGTGTTGATCCGCATAAAGTTTTTATTTGCAATTTGAATAGCACATTAATTCTTACTTTGTAGCCAAGATGTAGTTTGCATTATGATATCACATTTCTATGTTGAAGTTCCTTTGTTTTGAAATATTCTAATTATATCAATACTAATTATGTCAACTCATTGATATGTTTTTGGTAAAATTAAGAATTGGTATGTCTACACACATGTACACAATAGATTACTAGAAATTTTATTTGAAATTTTCATCGTAACAGTATTTCAAATTTTTAATTTGGTTACAATAGTTTTTCAAGAAACATTTAAATTATTAGACACTTTTCCTTACAAAGAAAACTGTTTTGGAAACAATTCCAAAATTTTTTTTTGTTTGAGAATAAAGGTTATAGAGTGATCATTGACTATACAGAATTTCCAATTAAAAAACCTAACCGTCCTTTACAGCAACAAAGAACATTTAGTCATTACAAAAATTGTAATACTTTAAATGGTATAATAGGTATTATGTCTTCAGGGGCTATCTGCTTTGTATCACATTTACATTGTGGCAGAAGTTCAGACAAGGAACTTTTTCTTTAAAGTAAAAAAAATGAATGAACTAAATGATGTTTTTATGGCTGATAAAGGGTTCTTAACTGAAGAAGAGTTAGACAAAATTGGTTGTAAATTAAAAAGCCCCCCTTTTTTTTCAAAGATAAAATTCAATTTTATGATTCTGAAATTGTTAGTAACTGCAAATTGTCTGACAAGCAAGTTACTGTGGAAAGAGCTGTTTCAAGAATCAAACAATATAAATATTTTGATGGTGCTCTTCTATATGAAAGTTTACACAATGTTGACAGTTTATTTATTATAACATGTTTGTTGTGTTATTTTCATGACACTAACAAATGTAACACAAGAAAGCTCTTAATATAATGTTTCACTTTAACTATATACTTATTCTATGTACAGTCAGGTCTCTTTTTATGCGGATTGTTTTTATGCGATTTTGAAGTTGTGCGGTTTGGATTTCAAACATTTGCGATTTGTATTCCAAACATTTCTAGATTTTTGTTATTATTATTATTTTTTATACTGAGACGTAGATCGTAGTATTCCGAGAATTTCCGTATCTTTTTGGTGCTTACGTCTGAGGCTCGGCTGCGACAGTCTTAGTTTCGCATTCGTTATTTCAGTAGTATACCGATACGATATCATTATTTCGAAATTATATTTTCTCTTAGCGGTGCCTCGTTCATTTTTATAAAAGTTTCACTTTAATAAGTGGCGAATTTAAGTTGCGATATAATAAGCAGCAAATTTTGATTTCTGGATTTAAAGTGAGTGTCGTAAAGTTTTATTTTTCATTAGAAAATCGTAAGTGTAATTTTTTAAAATTTCTTTTCTAAGATTTTATTTGGCCCAATGGAGAAAAAAACCCATCAAAGACAGTCAATTTCGTTGGAAACGATACTTGCAATTTTAGATCGCATAGGAAAAGGAGACGGGTCTGCGCCTATTGGGAAACATTTTAATTTAGGCGAATCTACTGTCAGAGCAATTAAAAAGAATGAAGCTGCAATAAGAAAATTAGTCATTTCTGGTACAAGATTAAGCACCAAATTTGCATCGTACACAAGGGATGTATTATTAGAAAGAACGGAAAGAGCCATCGCAATTTGGATTGAGGAACAAGTTCAAAGAAGGATTCCTGTAAGTGGTTATTTAATCCAAGAAAAAGCTCTTCAGTTTTATAAGTCAATGAAACAGTCAAACCATCAACTTCCACTTCCCAAGCTGGAAAAGAATTTTCAGCTAGCAAAGGATGGCTAACCGGGTTCTTAAAAAGAAATGCATTTCAAAATATTAAGATAACAGGGGAGAGTGTGCGACAGCAGATGAATGAGCAGCAAAAATATTTCCAGAGGAGCTAGCGAAAATTATTGAAGATGGGGACTATTCTGCCGATCAAGTATTTAACGCTGATGAAACAGGACTTTATTGGAAAAAATTGCCTAACCGTACTTACATTACAAAGGATGAAAAACTGCAAGTGGACATAAAGCAAGTCAAGATCGAGTCACCTTATTACTTTGTAGCAATGCATCAGGAGATCGGATGTTGAAACCTCTCTTAATAAATAAATCTCTTAGACCACGCGCCCTTAAAGGTAAAGATTTAAAACAACTGCCCGTGCATTGGATGGCTAACCCGAAAGCCTGAATGACAACAACTATTTTTACAGAATGGTTCAATAATTGTTTCGTACCAGAAGTGGAAGCCTATATGAAGGAAAAATCTCTCGATTTTAAAGTTTTATTAATTTTTGACAATGCAGCAAGTCATCCACAATTAGAACATCCAAATGTTCAACTAGTATTTCATCCGCCCAATACAACAAGCCTTATTCTGCCATTAGATCAAGGCATAATCGCAACTTTTAAAAAATATTATATTAAGACAACGTACAAATTCATCTTGAATAAACTAGAAAATGAGTCTTTAATAGTAAAAGATGTGTGGAAACAATTTTCCACTTTTGATTGTTTAATTCATGTTGCATCTGTTTCCGCTCAAATAAGACCTAGAACTTTAAATACCTGTTGGAAAAAGATTTGGCCAGCATGTGTGACAGACAATACAACCACTCAAACATCGACACTATCAGATGAAATAATTAATTTGGCACATGAAATTTTAGGAGATGGTTTTAATACCTTCAGCCACGATGATATAGATGAATTGCTTGTGGATGATGCATTAAGTGACAATGATATTATTGATTTAACTTTAGATTTAACTGTAGACGGCATCGTAGGTCTAGAAGGTGATAATGATGGGGAAGAAAAATCAACTCCCCTCACTGGAAAATTAATTCAAGAAGGTCTTCAACTTTGCAGTAAATTAGAAAATCATTTTCTTATTAATGACCCCAATTCTGAACGAGCCTCTAAATTACAACGTGAGCTGCAGAACTGCATGTCTGGATATGGTAAACTATATAAAAAATAAAAGAATCATTATCGCAAAGTTTAATTACTGATTACATTGTCAGAAAAGGAAGAGCTACACAGAACGAGAATGAAGTTTGTGAAAATCCGTGGCCTTTACTGCAAATATCTATTGCAGAGATAGTCTCTTCTGATGATGATGATTTGGAACCACTTCGCAAACGGTGCAAACCATTATCAGACAGCGATAATGATTAAAAATGTAAAACTATGTGTATTACTTTTCCATAAAATAAAATAAATTAAGGTTTGAATACAAGTTTTTTTTTTAGCTTTTGTATGAAATTCTTTCAGACATTCGAAGTAATTTATCATGCAGCCTATTTATTTTCATTTCTGCAATTTTTTTTTATGCGGTTTTAAGTTAATTTTAACTAGTTGTTTTGGTTTTATGCGATTTTTGAAAACTAAGGAACGTATCCCTACTTTCTCCATTCAAGTAATGTCTTTTTTAATGCGATTTTTTTTATATGCGTTTTTCGGTAGAACGTATCTACCGCATAAAACGAGACCTGACTGTATATATACAAACATTGAAACTAATTAATCGATAATTGAATTCCAAATATGGTAATAAATTCAGGCATTAAAATTTTCAGATTAAAATGTGTGTATAGTAAAACATAAATTTGTGTCCATATATAAAGTATAGAAGTCCTGTACATCCTTATATACATGATCAAAATAAAAAAAGCCATTTTTGAATCTAATTATCTTACAAAAAATAAAAATTGCAACATATTTGTGTGGTATTTATGAACACAACATTTGTGTTTTTCAGAGTTTGAATGTGGTATAAACCTATCAAACAAATGTAGAAATTTTTTTACTATATATAACAAATATGCATTTATTGGTTTTTGCACAATTTGAAAATTTATCACTATAGATTAGATTTATTTTTGCATAAATATAAAAGTCTGAAAAAAGACTCATGTATATTGATATTATCCTGCTTATAAGTCCTGAATGAATTTGTTGCATTGAGTTAGTTACAAGTATTGACTCAAGAAGAGAACTTGGAGCAATTGTATATTTATCGAGAATTAGGATCATGAAACACAGTAATAATATAATTTTTTTAGGTTTACTTTTTAACTTAAAGTACTAAAATATAGTACTACACAATATATTATCGTATAGTTTGGTACATCATGAAAATATTCAGTTTTATCAGCAATACTAGAATTCAAAAGTCTAATTGCATTATCAGCTGAGGGTGATTTTTAGATGCATCATTTTCAATAGTGTTCCATCTCTTTGAAATATTGTTTCTCAACAAGAAAATATTAATGATAAAGCTTCTAAGTTATATAAACAATTTTTAAAACAGAAATTGGCCTTGAAATCAATCTTGATTAAATAACTATGAGAATTTAAAACATAATCGAGCAGAAATGCTTTTAGTAATGTTAACCGAAATAATTAATCATTTCACACTGCAAGAGTCAATTGTGCTGAAAAATATTTTTCATTCAATTTAAGAGTGGAAAATTGATTTAAAATGAAACTGAAACCAAAACCTAAGCTGTAGCCTTAAAATAGTATGATTTGTACCAATGCAGTGTTAAGCCTTTAAAGATATGTTATAAAATAATAATATTTGGCGCTTTGATAGTGTTAGTAATTATCACCTATAAATGTTTGAAAATTATTTTTTATAAATCATTGTCTCCTTAGTTGGAAAAAAAGAAATAGAAATGAATCATACTAAGATATGGGATTATTTTTAGGAATTGTTTGAAACAAACTATTACACTATAGGGAAACATCCCAAGTTATTTTCGAGAAAATTTTTGTTAGATAGCTAGTTTAAATTAGTAATTAAAATTTATTTAATATGCATTATTTATCAACATTTAATTTTAATATTACATGATTATAATACAAGTGAAACATATGAAAATTTTATTTTTAACTAAGAAATTCATTGTAGTAATTTATAAAATGCTTTTATCATATTCTGTTGAAAGACTATCAGTGACATCCCTTCATTGTGTACTCATGAAGAGTATTTTTCTAAGATCTATGACAAAAGAGGGTTTTTTTGTGTCAGTTTCAAACTTTATTTGATTTAATATGGGTATATAAAGTTTAAACATTGTTATTGTATACTAATTTTTTTGAAACACAACTGTTCTATAAAAATTCCCAAGACATAGTAAGATTTTTTGAAATATACCGTGACTCTGTAATGAAATAACATTTGCCAGCTTTGATTATCTGACTTTAATTAATAATTATCATTTATGAAGGTTTGAAATTTCTATTAGAAATGACTGTCTTCAAAGATCAAAAAAGAAAATACTCTTAGTTCAAGAAAGGAATCATGTTAATACATAATTTTTACAAATAAGGACTAAATTTTATTGGATTATTCTTTATTACAAATTATTTCTTATGAGTTATTGAATTACATATAAATTGTCTAATAGATGTAAACCACACAAATATTTCCATACACTTTTAAAAAATAAATCAATGAATAATATTAAAAAAGTTTTGATATCCTAACAATAATACTGAAATGGATTTTCAAGAACAGCAAAAAGGAAACTTTATATGAATATTAAAAAATAACAAATCAGGCTATTTTTTTCATAATTACAAGAAGTTTCTATGTTAAAAAATATAATAAAATTTGCTAAGGAATAGGTTTGCTTACAAAGAACGAATGAATATATTTCAGCCAATCTGCTCTGAAACAAGACATTTTAGAATGTAAAAATATTGTTCGGAGTTCCAGGATTTAATGCTATCAATCCAAAAGAGCAAGGCAGTCTTCAGTAGCGATGAAAATTTATTGTTTAGAATCCTTAGAAGTGCCAGATACAACTCTAGAAATACAAATAACTAATGTATTCCATTAGCAGTCAATCGTTCTATTCAACAGCAGAAGTATTAAATAATCGTTGGCTGACTTTTCAGTAGTCAAAACAATACTTTGTTTTGGCGAGCACCACGCCCTATTTAGTCTGCTGGAATTTTTCTCAAGAATTCGTTTACATCAGAGACTGTGATATTAGTAGATTTCTTTTTAGAAGCATCAATATATGTTCGCCAGAAATGATGCCAGCTTGGCTATGCTTCCATTGAATCGCCATTTTTATGTAACGAACGGAATTGCTTGCGATTTTAACATAAAATAAATACAACAGAAAGTAATATTAACGAATTACACATTCAGAACTAATTATTTACACCATTTTTAGCGTTCAGTGCACAAAATTTGTAACAATATATACATATTAAGTAACAGCAACAAATAACTTGCAAAAAGAATAATATAGCTATACGAAGTAACAAAACAAAGTACGAAAGTGTTTTGCGTTAGGCGGGAAACAATTGAAAACAAATATCACTAGATCATAATGTCATATGAATTTAGTCCATTATAATATTTTACATTTTCAAATAAGTAATGTAAAAAAAATTAAGACTAACGTAAAGAGACTAAACGTACTAAAAAGAATTTAAAGAATATAAAAATAGCAAATTCGAAAGTTAGCGCACAACCAGAAGTGTAAAACGATCTGTTATTGTTTACTTAAACGCACATGGAAAATCACGTGTCAACGGAATGATCGCAGCGCCCTCTAGTGAGGAATCGAGTCCATTGATAAATAACTTCAAACGATTTTCGGAATAATTAAACAAAAATAAAATTGCAAATAGATTATAAAAATGATAAAAATAAATAAATGTTTTGTTTTATGCATCAGATAAATAATCTGATTTTGTGGCAATTTTTAATATCATTTCAAAAATATATCATTATTAGTTAAATTTCAGTGAACAAGTCTTCAAATTAAGCATTATTAATTTAACTATTTTATTAAATAAGCGTAATAAATGCAATATTATTTTAAAATATATATTTGAAGTTAAGTAACTTTATGCGTTGCCCATAACAACTATAATTTATCTCGTGCTAAAAAATCTTATAACAAAATGATTTATTCTTTCCTTATGTATTGACAAGTACTTTCATAAGAACTAAAATTATACATCCAGATATATGCTTCATTCAATGTTTCCTCGTCCTGTAATAAAAACGCAAACTCCTCCAAGTGCTCCACCTCTTAGGTTTCCTCAGAAATTATGGAAAATTGCAAATGAGTGTCAAAGTGGTGCTGTCAGTTGGAGTCCTCATGGAAAATCTATATTGCTCAGGTATTCTTTATTTAAAGAAGAATTCATGAGCACAAAAAGTGATTTCTTTAAAACTGATAACATTTCTAGTTTCGTGAGGCAACTAAACCTTTATGGATTCCGAAAAGTTTATGATCATACTCACAAGCAAGCTTATAAGGCAAATCCGGATTTACACGAATTTTCCAATATATATTTCCAACGAGACAGATCGGATTTGTTAGATAGAGTGACAAGAAAATCAGGAGTATTGAAAGACCGAAATGATTTTTTGCCCGATAATCAATGTTCTGGAGTAAGTTACTCATATTTACCATACATTATTTTATAGATTGGATAAGAATGTCAATATTATGCCAAATAAATTCTATGATTCGAATTAAACGCAAAAATAATATTGCTACTAATTTTGTGTTAATAGTGTAAATAATTTGTATTTGAGTGTTTAATGCATTTATATTACTTTATGTTATATTTATTTCATGTTAAAATTGTACTATTTACAAGAAGTGCCGCCCCTTACGTTATAATGGCGATTCAATGAGAACTTGGCGAAATCTTGACGGTAGAGCCAAGTTGGCATCATTTTTGGTGACCATGTTGGCGAGTTCGGAACCTTCTGGAATCTTCTAGAAAGTAGTAGATCTCTCCACTCGTGTCACGTTCAATGACACGAGCGGTTTTATTTCTAGAAGTTTCTGTCGTGCATATAAAAGGGATGCTCGCCGGTACGGTGAGGAGTCTTGATTAAGCCAGCGAGTAGTGAGGGTTGTTTTGGCTAGCGATTAGCTCGGCTATGCTTGTGAATAATCTTTACTTGCGTATATTTTTAAACACTGTTTATTGTGTTTGATTGCTGTTGAAGTTGTGAAGACTTTCGGATATTTACCCTGTGAATATTGCCGATGAATCCTGTATTGAAAGGGATTGGATTTTCGATAATAAATTCGCATCGCTCTTAAGGAACTGATTATTTTTCTTTGTGATTGTTTTTGCTTTAAATCCTCGAATCCGGATCTACGTAACCGTTTGGTGTCAGAAGTGGGGTTTTATGCCAATAACAAGAGCGATGGATGAGCAACTGAAGGTTCTGTTGGAAGGCATCAATGCCTTGAAAAGCGACCAAGAAGAGTTGAAGAATACTCTTGAAGAGAAAATCAACAAAATGGAGAAAAAAATTGAAAATGTTAAAGAGCTGTTTGATGAAAGAATGGAAGAAATGTCTCAGCGAGTAAAAGACATTGAAAAGAAGCTTTTAGCTTGCGGGGAAACGAAAAATGAAAACAAGTTTGTTCCTGCTTCTCCAGTATCTATACCTGCCACCCCATTGTCGGGAAACAGTACACATATGACGGAAAAACCAATTGGGAGGTGTACAAGATTCAATTTGGCATAATTTCTAAAGCCAATCGATGGACTGAAGGGGTCAAAGCATGTCAGCTAGTAGCATCCCTTAGATTGGAAGCTGCTGAAGTTTTTCAGACTCTTACCGACACAGAGCTGCTCTCTGAATTTGAACTCCCTTTATAATACTCTGGATCTTCGGTTCAGCCAGAAATTCTCCAAAGACTATGCCCGCCTGCAGATGAAAACAAGACATCAGAAACCCGAAGAAAGTTTGCAGGAGTATGCATTTGAAATACAAAGGCTCACCACCTTAGCCTTTTCAGATTTCTCAGCAAATGAGCGAGAAATGATTTCTCTCGAGCATTTCGTGGACGGGCTAATGGATTAAGAAATCCAGATGGCTGTAAGAATGGCAGATGTCAAAGATCCTAAATCTGCCCTGTTATCTGCCCTGAAAGTTGAGGCCACCACTCAAGCCAGTTGCATAGACCGCCATTCCATCCGAGGAGCTAGAGTGGCCTTAGATGCACCCTGCGAGTCCCCATGGAAAAGTGACATTGAGAAATTAAGAGATGAATTCCAAGCTTTAATGGCTCAACGTCAGAACCGAAGGAGACGTATCATCACGTGCTGGGGTTGTGGTGAATCAGGGCATCTCAGAAGTAACTGCCCCCGAAACAATAAGGAAGAACGCAGCACCAAATGCTAGGGGTGCGGTGGGGAAGGGCATCTAAGAATTAACTGCCCTCGAGTAAATCAGAAAAATCCACACCGTGCAAATGTTATCGAGTCAAAGAAAGTGTGTAGTCACCAAAAAGCATCAGCCGATGGAAATATTGAAGCCCCTTCGAGAAGACCCTGTACAGAGAACAGTAAATACAGCTGGAGAATCGAAAAGAAATTTGGCGCGATAGATCCAGTAGTCCGCCAAGTTGCAACGCCATCAACATCAGAATCAGACCCGTGGAGAGACGAGAGCGTCCGTAAAGATCAACGGGCTGATCCCGACATAAAGCAATCATTGAATTCAAAGAGCCGTCCGACGAAAAGCCCAGCTGGCAAGACATCGCCCCTTTCCATCCTACAACGAAGCGTTACTGGGCTCTTTGGGAACTCTCTCCATTTGAGAAATGGTGTTTTATATCGAAACTGAGAGTCTGACGACGAAAAAACTTTCAGGTGGTAATTAATACTCCCAAAAACAAGAGTTTCCACAGTCCTTAAGGAACTCCATGGCAGTCCAACTGGAGGTCATTTTGGTGTTATGAAGACCTTACAAAAAGTTCGTGAGTGCTTCTACTGGAACAATGTGCGGAGTGACGTGGAAAAGTGTTGTCGCATATGTGATCCCTGTGCTGCACGCAAAGGTCCCACAGAACGCACTAGAGGAAGACTGCAGCTGTATAATGTGGGAGTGCCTTTCGAACGAATAGCATTTGACATCCTAGGCCAACTACCGAGATCATCAGATGGCAACAACAACATCTTGGTTGTCATGGACTACTTCACTAAGTGGCCGGAAGCCTATCCTATTCCCGACCAAGAGGCCTCAACCGTTGCAGAGGTTCTAGTTAAGCACTGGATCTCACGATTCGGGGTTCCTCTACAACTGCACTCGGATCAAGGGAGAAACTTCGATTCTGCAGTTTGCAAGAGACTGTGCGAAATACTCTCCATCGACAAAACCAGAACAACTTTGCACCTTCAGTCTGACGGCATGGTAGAGAGATTCAATCGAACCCTCCTGAACAGCCTCTCTCGCCTGGTATCCAGTAATCAACAGGACCGGGACAAGAAGTTGCCATTTTTCCTGCTTGCCAACAGGAGTACCGTTCACGAGACCACCGGCTATTCCCCATCCCAGATGCTCTTTGGACGTGATCTTCGTCTGCCCGCAGATCTTCTGTTCAGCCGACCACCAGATGCACCCTTGGCGCCTGAGAAGTATATCGAGAAACTCCAGGCACGGATGGAGGAAATGCATCATCTGGCTAGGGAAAGAATCAGCATGGCTTCCGAGAAGATGAAGACCCGATACGACGCAAGAGCAACTGGACACGACTTCCACGAAGGCGACAAAGTGTGGTTATGGAATCCGAAACGTCGCAAAGGACTCTCTCCGAAGCTACAGACGAACTGGGAAGGTCCTTACACAGTCCTAAAAAGACTGAATGACGTTGTGGTGCGGATACAGAAATCACCCCACTCAAAACCAAAGGTAATACATTACAATAGGCTAGCCCCTTAACTTGGCCAAGATTAATAAGATCCTTAAGTTCAGACCATGGTCACATTAATTATTTCGTACATAATGTAACTTATTTCTCTTTTCTAATTCTTTAGTTTTATTTTAATATTGGAATTTATGTTTACATCTCTTCATGTGCTTTGCATTTATTTGTATTGTATATGCTGTGGCACACATTTGTTACTTTATATGTGATTATTATGTGAGTAGTTTGCCTGTAAATAGATGCCTCTTACTCAAGGATTGTACTGCCCGGGACGTGCAGTCTTTGAGGAGGGGGCAGTGTTACGAATTTTGTGTAAATAGTGTAAATAATTTGAATTTAAGTGTTTAATGCTTTTATATTATTCTATGTTATATTTATTTCATGTTCAAATTGTACTATTCACAAGCAGTGCCGCCTCTTACGTTATAATGGCGATTCAATGAGAACTTGGAGAAATCTCGGCGGTAGTGCCAAGTTGACATAATTTTTGGCGACCAAGTTGGCGACCATTTTGGTGTCATTGGCGACCATGTTGGTGAGTTCGGAACCCTCTGGAATCTTCTAGAAAGTAGTAGATCTCTCCACTCGTGTCACGTTCAATGACACGAGCAGTTTTATTTCTAGAAGTTTCTGTCACGCATATAAAAGGGATGCTCGCCGGTACGGCGAGGAGTCTTGATTAAGCCAGCGAGTAGTGAGGATTGTTTTGGCTAGCAATTAGCTCAGCTGTGCTTGTGAATAATCTTTAGTTGCGTATATTTTTAAACACTGTTTATTGTGTTTGATTGCTGTTGAAGTTGTGAAGACCTTCGGATATTTACCCTGTGAATATTGCCGATGAATCCTGTATTGAAAGGGATTGGATTTTTGATAATAAATTCGCATCGCTCTTAAGGAACTGATTATTTTTCTTTGTGATTGTTTTTGCATAAAATCCTCGAATCCGGATCTACGTAACAATATTATCAAGCAGTTTTCGACAAGAGCAAAGTGTGCTTCTCAGATTTGGCGGTGTTTCTCAGGTTTTATGATGCGATAATGATTTCATTCTGGCCAACTGTTTTGGTAACACATATTATGAAATACGGAATTATTCTTGTTAATTCATGGGTCCCCTTGATTATTATTTTTTACTTTAAATCGTTAGATAAAAAAAAGGCAAACGATTTTCTAAGAAATACTCAAAAGTAATTCTAGTTCAAAAATTGGTGAAATTATCGAATCGGCCATTGGCCCACCAAATTTTGAAAAGTCGTCAATTTGGCGCGTTTTTGCGTGTTGTGTTTTGGAGTAGCAACCCTACGATTTGGCGAGAAAAACCCTATGATTTGGCGGGATAAGTGGCCGATACGACAATCTCACCGAAAAATTTAAAAACACGCGCCTTTAATTTATTGTGTTTGTTAAATAACTGTATTTGGTACTTCTGACGACTTATTTCATCAAATCGAAAGACGTCGCCAAATGTCTCAATATATAGTCAATAGTAAAAATCGGTAAGCCTTATTGAAACCTTTTGGCGACATTACATGAAACGAAGTTAATGGTTGCCAATTCAGCGCATACGACACATGTGAAATTGGAGTTGTCATCTTGGCGAGTTATCTAGAACGTTGCGATAATACGTAAGTACCAAAATAGATATCAAATTTAAATCACTTTGAAGCTAATTTGATATCGGTATGCTACTTGTTTTTGGCAGTCTGTCCAATCAGGGGCGGCTCTAGGGCCGGACCCCTGCCCGGGGAGGCAAATTTTAAGGGCGGCATTTGGATCAAATTTGAAAAATATATTTTTTTGTTACAAAAAAAAAGGTATATATTTTCTGAAATATAATTGGGTGTGAATTTGGTAATTCATTTAACGTGCCTTATTTCCTTATTTTGTACTCGTTATGTTTAATGACAGTTTCTTTTATGTTGAAATTTGAAAGGCTCAAGGCGGGAGAGTATATCTTTAACTATGAAATTTAATATGCTTACACATCTATTACTGGTAATTTTCACCCCCATCCAGTAGTGAGGTCACAACGGACATTCCTTTCACCCATAAAATGTCCGGTGTCAGCTATCCAAATGGAGACAGGGGTAATAAGAAGTTTTGGTAGATAGAAAGCCACAGATGTTTTATTTTAGTCTTGAGTGTAGTTACTATAAGTTAAAATAACACTAGTGATCCCCAACACCAGAAGACTACTTTTCGAAGAATGTGACCTGCTGAAATGGACGATTCCTTTTCTTTCATTTTACTCGTTTGAAATGATAACAGGTAGTTATGTCCTTGATTTCGAATCATTTTGAATTTTTTAAGACTCAAAACAATATATATTGTTACGTAGATCCGGGTTCGGTGATTTTATGCAAAACAATCACAAAGAAAATAAACAGTTCTTTAAGAGTGAAGCAAATTTATTATCAAAATTCCAATCCTTTAACTACAGGATTCCTAGGTAATATTCACAAGGTAAATATCCGAAGATCTTCACACCTTCAACAGCAATCAAACACAATAATCAGTGTTTAAAAATACATGTAAGTTAAGATTATTCACAAGCACAGCCGAGCTAATCGCTAGTCAAAACAATCCTCACTACTCACTGGTTTAATAGACTCACTGGTTGCGGCTGTCACTCCTCTTTATAGGCACGGCAGAAACTTCTAGAAATATAACCGCTCGTGTTATCGACCGTAACGTTAATGGAGAGATCCACTACTTTCTAGAAGATTCCAGAGGGTTCCAAACTCGCCAAAAGGGTCACCAAAAATGATGCCAACTTGGCTCTACCGCCAAGATTTCGCCATGGCCTCATTGAATTGCCATTATAACGAAAGGGGCGGCATTGCTTGTGAATAGTACTATTTTAACATGAAATAAATGTAACATAGAGTAATATACACTGGTGTGCAAAAATTAAGGACGAGACGGTTTTTTCAATATAACTTTGTACAAAAGCTTTCCAAATCAACACATTTAATACCGCAAGACCCCCAATACGTAAGGACATGTGTAATATGTAAGCAACACTTACTAAAAGAGAAATCAGAGGGATAAAAAGAAGCTTGATTGAAAAAGTAGCATGGAGCGCAATGCGACTGAAGGCCGAAACATTCTTGTGATGGGTGTCCAGCAAGAAACATCCTGTCTTTAGTAGGGGATATGATCTCCTCTGACTGCTAGGCAGGTTTCACAGCGTCTGCCCATGATGAGAATGAGGGTGTCAATGAGTTGTTGAGGCATTGCGGCCCATTCGTCTGACAGCGCCAATCGAAGCTCCCGAATCGTTACTGGTGGTAAGGTACGAGCTGCCAAGCGTCTGCCTAGAAAACCCATACATGCTCGATGGGATTGAGATCCGGAGATCGTGCCGGCCAATCCATACGTTCAATACCCTCACTCTCTAAGAGCTGTTCGACAGCTACTGTGCGATGACATGGTGCATTGTCGTCCATGAAAAGGAACTGCAGACCCATAACGCCTCTAAAATGACGCACATATGGAAGAAGAATCTCGTTACAATAACGGGTCTCGTTGACTGAACCTGCGTCGAAGATGTGAAGGTCTGTACGACTACCAAGCATGATGCCTCCCCAAACGAGAACACCGCGACCTCCATACCTGTCCCTTTCAATGATGTTCGAGGGATGATTGCGGCTTCCCCGCTCTCTCCAGATGAGTATGCGATGAGAATCGCTACTCAAACTGAATCTGCTCTCATCTGTAAAGAGTACTCGTCCCCATTCATTGTCTCTCCAATTCCGGTGTTCCCGGCACCACAGAGAACGCCTTCTCCGATGGGCAGGCGTTAAAGGTACACACCGTACAGGGCGTCGTGCAAACAGACCACCACCGTGCAGTCTTCTGGCCACGGCAAAACGCGATATCGGTCGTCCAGTCGTCTGTGTCGTGTGTCTAGCGATTTCTCCCGCTGTCTGCCGTCTGTTTCTTCTGGCCTGTAAGACAATGTACCGGTCATCTGCGGGTGTGGTTCCTCGTGGACGACCACTACTGAACCCCCGGATAGCTGTTCCTGTAGTTTGAAATTGTCTCCAAAGTCGTGAAACGATGCTGTGAGCAATTCCGAACTCTGCAGCCACACTTGTCACACTGCGTCCTTCCTCCAACTTCCTAATGATTCGACCTCGGGTAAAAGCATCCAGATGTCGTCTAACAGATTGATTATTCGCCATTTCTCACTGAGGCAGCAACTCGGTGTGATTTTAACTGCTACACGGCGTGCAATCTCTTTGCCAGAAATACTGATCTTACACCGACAACATGCTTTATACTACTCAGACACTCCCCTATTACGTCTACCTACATATCTGCGCATGTGCTACCGTACATCACCTTACTTAATCTCCTGATTGGTCTTTCTGTCCACTCTGCCTCTTCGTTCAGCTGATATGCTAATTTTTCGACTTCGTCCTTAATTTTTGCACACCAGTGTAAATGCATTAAGCACCCAAATACAAATTATTTACACTATTTACACAAAATTCGTAACACTATATATATATATATATACACGCATATTGTCACGCGCTGCCTTTTTCTTCGCTTTCGCTTATTCAAGTTTTATAGGTCCGTATTTATCAGCACAATTTATCTTTTTTTAATTATTTAATAATTTTTTATATTAATTTTAACTATTCAATTTTTGTCCGGGGCGGCAAAACTACTAGAGGTCCAATGTTATCGCCCCAACTTGCCGAAATTTTGCAACTTGGAGAAATTCGTACGTGCCACGATATCAAATTAGTTCCATCATTTTTCACGACAAAATGAGAGATGTAAAATGTTACAAATTATAAACAATGTTATATATTATTTTCGAGCATGCGCGATCAAGATATGCTGGAACGGTTTCCACTATTGGCAGTATATCGTGGTATTTGGCAAAGTTTTTCAATTTAGTGAAATTAGTGGTGAAAAGACGTAAGTACTGGAAATACAACAAAATTGAAATTATCGATCCTGATTGTTATACCAGAATAAGTTTTCTAGAAGAGTTTTAGCTCTCTGTATCTGCATAGTTGTGACATTTGAACAAAATAAAATAACTAAATTTGATATTGGTGCGCTATTCGTTTTTGACATGATTTTGAAATCGCACTAAACAGATCTTTGGTGGCAAGTCTAATGTTATCGTACAGTGGCGCACACAAGGGGGGTGTCCTGGGGGTCCGGATCCCCCAAAGCGCTTGATATTTTTTCCGATTTATTATTATTCTAAGTATATAGTACGTAAAATTTAATTAAGTCTTTGTTATTAATGATTAATTTTATTAATCAATGCTAATTATTTATTCAATAATTAGTTTTTTACTGTGTTTTGTTTCCGAAAATTGACAAAATCAAAAGGAGCATGATACAAGAATAGGGCACTTTCGACCCCGGACCCCCCCTTAAAAATTCCTGTGTGCGCTACTGTTATCGTATTGTAACTTGGCGAAATTTGACAACTTTATGGCGGAAAAATCTGTAGTGTACCTATATGACATATGTATATGTTCCCTTTCTTAATACAAACTTCGTATTTAAAGAACAGGGAAAATAAATTTTCTTTTAAATATATGCCAGTCTAAAGGGTTATTCAGTCTATTATTTACAATATAATTTTTCACAAAAGAATTAATGTAAATATAAAGTAATGTACTGGAAACCTTAAAACATGTGTGTGTGTGCATAATTCAATCTGATTCAGATTTTTAAATAAGTAAAAAATTTGTGATGAAAAAAAATCATTTCAAATTATTTGGTACTTAAGTGTTATACCGTCGACTAATTCCACAAAACGAAAAGACATAGCTGATTCAAAAAATGTCACTAAATGTTTTTGTTGTTGTTATTACTGCGCTCGAACGTTCGCAGGTATGGGTTTTACGTATTATCACAATCGTATCGGCGACATTAAGCGAAAAGGAGCACATGGTTGCCAATTTAGCGCGTACTGCACATGCAAAATAGGAGTTGCCAACTTGGTGAGTTATCTCGAACTTTAATATTGTTGCGATAACACGTAAGTACCCCGAAAATTCTATAATCTGTTAATTAGAGATTCAAATTTTCGATACTTACGTATTTGTATCGTCTAATAAAAAACTTCGCTAAATACAGCCAATAGTGAAAGCCATTCCTGCATATATTCAAACGCAATAATAAATGGTACTTACGTATTATCGGAACTATGTCAATGTTCAAGATAACTCGCCAAGTTGGCAACCCCAATTTCGTATGTGTCGTACGCGCTGAATGGCCTCAATTCATGTGACGTCATAGTCACATGATAGTGAAAGCCACGTGATTCTAGCCAATCAATTCAAAAACTCATGCGACGTCACAGTCACACGATAAAAACTATGTCGTGTTTCCAACAAATCAGTTCACGCGCTCCGGTGTTGCCAAATTTTGCTCTTTGCAGAAACTTTCTCTTAAAAAATACATTTAAATAAAATGCTTTTTGTATACAAAGTATAAACAGGCTCAAGTGTAGTATAGGGGGCCACATCGGATTTAGCGATTTTTCTTCGGATTTGGCGATTTTTATCTAAATGCCATGGGGAGATATCGAATTCATTCTAAAATAAATAATAAATAATTCAGAAAAAAGAACCTTGGCGACCGCTTTTAGTCACCAAAAAAAAAAAGGACTGCCCAGTGCCCCATCCCTCTATACTACACTTTAACCGTATAAACATAAAATATGATTTTTTAATTAAAAAAGTCTTTTTGAAGAAATTTTTTTTCCTAACATTAAACATTTTTACCCAAATATGAAATTTTATCTGAGTTTTACAAATAGAACAAGTGCAATTAATTAAATGCTTGTTCTGAATTCAAAGGAAAACGCGTGTTTGTTTTTATCATGTGACTTCATGAATTGAGCCCATTGGCAACCATGTGCTTCGTTTCGTATAATGTCACCAATACGATTGCGATAATACATTAGTACCTAATAAATTACTCCATAAGGGGACATTTTTTTTGAGTTCGCGAAATTGGTCGATGGTGTAATATGTAGTACCTAATTTTCACATATAAAGGGTGTTTTTTTAGAGGTATAGAACTTTAAATTGCAATAAAACAACGATGTATTATTCGATTGACATGAATTTTTTTTTATTCGAAAGATAATCTTGTGGCATTACATTTTAAATATGATTTCTGGCATATGACTGCCACGGCTGGCTCGGACGTAGTCCAATCTGGACGTCCAATTTTCGATGACTTCATAAGCGAATTTTGTTTAGTGATGAAGCTCACTTCTGGTTGAATGGCTACGTCAACAAACAAAACTGCCGCATTTGGAATGAAGCTAATCCCCAAGTGTATGTCGAAACACCGTTACATCCAGAAAAACTGACTGTTTGGTGCGCTTTATGGGCTGGTGGAATCCTTCTTCAAAAACGATGAAGGCCACAACGTTACAGTCAATGGTGATCGGTATAGAGCCATGATTACTAACTTTTCATTCCTGAATTGGACAATCATGATGTCCAGGAGCTGTGGTTCCAACAAGACGGCGCAACATGTCATACAGATCGTACCACAATCGATTTATTGAAAGACACGTTTGGTGACCGCCTAATTTCACGTTTTGGACCTGTGAATTTATCTCCAAGATCTTGTGATTTAACACCGCTAGACTATTTTCTGTGGGGCTATGTAAAGTCATTGGTCTATGCGGATAAGCCACAAACGCTTGACCATTTGGAAGACAACATTCGCCGTGTTATTGCCGATATACGGCCACAAATGTTGGAAAAAGTCATCGAAAATTGGACGTCCAGATTGGACTACATCCGAGCCAGCCGTGGCAGTCATATGCGTGAAATCATATTTAAAATGTAATGCCACAATATTATCTTTCGAATAAAAAAAATCATGTCAATCGAATAATACATCGTTGTTTTATTACAATTTAAAGCTCTATACCTCTAAAAAAACACCCTTTATATTGTGGCGATTTCTAACAAATGCGCAGTCAATCTGTATTATTGATAAATAGTTAAGTTTTATACACCCTTTGTATTGATTTAATTTCCAGTTTCTACTTCTGTGGTTTAACTTTGATAATTTAATTAGTTGTATTAGTTGTTACTTTTTTTTTATCAAAATATAATTTTAAGTTTTTCTTTTTGTATATAAATTAGGCAAATATACAAAGAAGCAAAGTATATAAATTTTCAATAAATATTTATAAACTTTTACGCAAATAAAACTTAGCGAAGACACTGTTGTTAGAGGAGAGAGAAAGAAAAACAATTTATATTAAATATTACAATTATTAATATTGTCATTTATTCACAGGAATTCTCCAATGAAAATAGTGAAAATAGATTTGACGAAGAAATTATTGTAGGTGATGACAGCTGTTTAAATCAACCAATTGAAATTGAAAATCTTAGTCAAACTGTACAATACGAAACTTCAGGTGAACAAAATGCGGAAAACACAGAAGTCCAGCCGCTAAATGATGCGTCCCAGACTGAACACCAATCTATACCAGCAGAACTTGTAATAACAAATAATGAAGAAACACCGGAACCAAAAAAGAAAAAGCGTGGAAGAAAACCAGGAAGCAAACAAGATCCAAATAAAACAAAACTGCTTCGTTTTGCTAAATTGCATCGTAAGCAACGCAAAGATTTTGCACCGACATTAAAAAGGCCAGAACTTTACCCTAATTTGATTTATTACGATGACGAAGATTCATCTTGTTTTTTACGTAACACTAGTCCAGGAGTTATGCTCTCCAGCACACTACCATTTCAAGAATCTCCAGAATATCGCGACTTGAAAGAAATGTATCGCCAACAATGTGAATCCAAAATCCGACAAAAATATTCTTCTTTGCCTTTGAATATTTTAGGTCGTTCAAAAGTTCTTGCTATAAATGATCAAATAAAGCATATAATTTATGCTCGTCGAATACGAATGTAAAAGGTTGACAATTTTGTCGCAGAATAAAAATAGGCATGGTACTTAAGCATGATTTGTATTGATGAAAAGTATTAGTATTATACAGTCTTTCGATAAAAAACAAAATCAGAATTTACGATTATAACAAGAGCTTATTATTTTTTTTTTAAAAAAAACCATTATTGAGCCAAAAGCATTGAGAAAAAAAACCAAGCCAATTTTGTGGAATTCTCAAAAATATAAAGTTCTTTCAGATATGAGCACAAATTTCAAATTCCACATGATTCACTGGATAAAATATATATGCCCGGTAAATGCTTTTTCCCACAATATATTTTAAAAATGGTTAATAAAGTAACTAAACAATATTTTTTCGTTTTGCCCGAACAAATCTCGTCAAGTTGGCGATGACACACACACGCACACAAAATATTAGTTCTCATCAGCGGCCTACACAAGAGGGGGAGGGCCCTGGGGTCCGTATCCTCGCATAGACCTTGAATTTTTTTCGATTGATTATAATCCTATGTGTATAATAAGTAAAATTCAATTAAGTATTTATTAATAATTAATGCTAATTATTTATTCAAGAATTTATTTTTTGTTCCCGACAATCGACAAAATCAGAAGAATGTTTGGCGGTGTGATGGGTATGATACGAGAATGATGGACTTTCGACCTTGTACCCACCCTCCACTCCTTTAAAAGCTCTTGTGTGCACCGCTGGTTCACCTTGGATTTTCATCCACTTTATATTTATTACTAGCTGGTGCCCGCGACTTCGTCTGCGCATTATTAGTACTTCGATTAGCTTTTATTTTCTTCTCCAAGGTCCCTCTATCTTTATACCAAAATTCATCAAATTGGTTCTGCGGCTTAGTCGTGTGAAGGCATAACAGACATAGCTACTTTGAGAGACCCTTGTTCTATATTGTGTAATGTATTTAAATTGAAACTATGCATTTTTTATGATGATCTCACAATAAAATTGTATTATCTTATATATTAAAATTCGTAGATAAACAAACGTATCTATGTAGGGATGTATATATCCCAATTTTCTCAAGAACCACAAGACACAGAAACTAGCAGAAGGTATCAAAATTTCGGGAATGATCCGAGAAATCCGTTTTGACCATTTATATTCCGATATTCCAATTAATTAAAAAGATATTAATTAAAAACCTTAAAACGCATTTAAATGCATCGTGGCGCCATCTGCAGAGAATATCGGAAAAAAATTCTGTTTTTACAAAACAACGAAACTTTGCATATAAATAAATTTATTTAAAAATTAATATAATAAAATTATACATATATCTTTCTTTCAATTTAATTATTTTACAATTTTTTTTAAATAAAAAATGAGTCGAAATCGGTTCCTTTTTTTGAATACGGATTATAAGTTGTTCCGCTTGAAAAAATATTTTACACTAATAAAAAGTTCGTGCTTTTCTTTTTTCCGCGTGTAGAACAATATTATACGTAATCTGTACAAAGATTAATAAAATATCTTAAAAATTACGGTTAAAAAAAATCTTTCTTTCAATTTAGTTATTTTACTATTTTTTAAAAATATTTTCGGAACTTCTTTTTTTTTTCAGAGGTTTTTGAAACACGATCTAATAATTTTGTAATTTTGAAAATTTCTGTTCCATACACAAACTATTCTTTTTTTTTTTAAAAAAAATGTACTTTTGGGTTTCCGGTAGCTACAAAATTAAACGAAAAAAATAATTAATTAATTATAATTACATTCTTTATTTTTGTTTCATACTATTTGATTACAAAAGCAATCGTTTCAATAGCTATCTGTAAATTTTTCTTTTATTAATTACTTATAGAAATTTGATTTTAATATATATATATATATGTATGTTTTTTTAAAAGGATTATTTCTATTATTTCATTACTAAAGGTATTCTTTGTTAATTAAAAAGTACATCGTCTATTATTTACATGAAGTTTGAAAGTATTAAAACATAAAAATGAAGCCTGAAAAAAAAATCTTTTACTTTAACGATTAACGAAAATGGGATATTAAAAAAAAATCTACCTTTATTTTAAAGCTCAATTCAATGCTTTTCCCCAATGGAACCGACGGCGCGATTGTTAAATCGGCTGCGCTTTATGAAACGGCAGTTCCCAGGTTCGAAACTGAGGAGGCAGAAACTTTCACTTTCGCATTACGCTTCTTTTTAAAGCTTTACTCTTAGCATCAGAATCGTTTTCTTTTTATTATTGCTTCACATTAATAATTTTTAAAATTCTAACGCAATATTTTTTATAAGTCATACATGGAAATTTGAAGCGATATCTTATCTGTGAGAAGGAGGGAAAGATAGAACAATAATTTTACACTAAAAAGAACCATATTCGAGCTATAGAGAGGGGAAAGAAACCTGTCTTAAATCAAAAATAAGTGGAATAGAACAAATTTCGAAAAAGGGAAATTTTTTGACATAATTTTAGAAATCACTCACATTGTGCGCGTACAAACACACACACAGAAATGCTGGTGTCACGAGGAAAATAGAAAGCCCGAGCAACGCTGGGCTAAGTGGTGGAGGGGGGAAGTCATTTTGAAAATGAGTATTAGAAGCTCTAATTTTGTGAAAGAAAAGGAAAATTTATAACAGTAGAGATAGCCCGTGCAACGCCGAGCCATGCAGGTAATGCAAAAGTTATAAGCTACTGCAATATACTCCTATAAACTATGTTAAACGACTTTTTTCGTTCCACATAAACATGCAGATTTTGCGATTTAGCAGATTAACAGAAACATGCAGATATTTTGCCTGCGTGAGCAAACCACGTAGAGCTGGCCGTGGGAAAAACATGGCGTACCCAAATGTATACCTGCAACCTTTAAGGTTTGACCTTGCGGTTTGTTGATAGTCATTGAAAATGCAACTTTTAATGGGAACACTGCATGCGTTTAAAATTAAATGGTAAGTTATTGGGTATGCTTGGGATGCCTGGTTGAAGAATATTGTCTCCCTTGGCTTCTCCAGTTAAGATTGTGGCCTTCACAATATGCCTTCCTAGTTCGGTGATTTGCAACTGAGTACAGTTGCATAATCTTGGCACGTTGAAGTTACGCATTAACAAAACGGGTACACCTACCTTTAATTCCAACTTATGTGATGGCACTCCAGATAACTCCAAAGAGTGTCTGGCTCGTAGTGTCATCAGATGACATGACTGTGTCGATGGCGTTATACACTGATGTTTCGCTGGTTATTTTGTCCAAGATTTTTTATTTTCGCAACAGTCTCATTTTTTTGCAGCCAGTATGGTCCTTCCACACAACCAATTTTAGTTGAGAATATATTGTTGCATATTCGGAAAAACTTGATCAATGAATTCGTCTTTCGACTTCACAACATGACAAAATTGGTGTGTGAAAAGAACCATACCTTCTTGGTCGGTGTGTAGGTGGCCTTCACCAATTTCTTGGAGTTTTTGAGCATATGTTCCTGACTCGACATCACTAAATAACTAGACTCGCATGTTAATGGTAAGATAAAGCCTTTCAACTTTGGCCCACAGATATGATGCTTTCAGACATGCTTTAATTTCGTCTGCTGTAGTACCTCTCTCGATAACAGGTAAAGTCGGTCAAAAATCCCCGGCCAATAACACTACCCCCCCAACTATTCGATTGCTTTGAATGTCTTGTAGACAGTGATCAAGCGCCTCGATGACGCGTTTGTGTGACATAGTGCACTCGTCCCACACGATCAGCTCACACTGTTGCAACAGGGTGCAGCGGGCACTGTTCTTACTGATGTTGCAAGTTGGGGTTTCTTCGCTTGCCTGATTAACGCTCGTATTCACCGCTAACCTAACCCAGCGATGAAACCTGGAGTTAAGTAACCGGCAGTCAACCCCAGGTTAGAACTTCAATTCACAGTTCTTTTTCGACCTCCAGTTACTTGACTCTGGGTTTCTTAACCTGGGTTTACTGGTCGATTCCCATTGGTCGAAATAAACCCCGTGACTTCCGGCTGGAGCTACAATTTCTATATTCGCCTCGTGCCAGCTTGTTTTTAACCTCGAGTATCGCTAACTGTTTAAAATGTGAATGCCAACAGAATTTATTTTACGCAGTACGAAAAAGAGTTGGTGTTGGTTTTGATGAAGCCGCACTTACATATAATATATAGAATGTAGGAAAACAAATGCTGTTAGTAGCACAAAAAAAATGAAGCTTATATTGAAATAACGCGGCAATTCAATGACACTGACGGAGTGGTGAATCCGCGAACACCACAACAGATCCGTCAGAATTATTTAAATTTAAAAAAGAAAATGATAAAGAAAAGTAGTGTTTTGCGGCAAGAAAACGCAAACGTAAACACTCGAAAAATCGCTTACTGCGCTTGTGCGATTAAAACTAACCCGGCTGTGACCCTGGGTCAGGATTTTTTAAACTTGAACCGGAGTTAAGTTATTAACTTGCGATGGTGAATAGCGTTTTCGGCGAAACCCAGGTTTCCTTCCTCTAACCGGTGGTCAGGTTAGCGGTGAATATGGGCGTAAGAGGTAATTTAAAAACTGAGTGTGCCGTCCGTCCACCGCTCAGTATTGTTGCAGCGATCCCAGAGGAAGCTACAGCTAATGCAACATTACGGTCCTTACGAATTTTTGCTAGAAGCAAATTAAGCAAAAAAGTTTTGCCTGTACCACCCGGGGCATAAAAAAAGGCCGCCTTCACCAAGCTCAACTCGTTGTAATATTTTGTTATAAAATTCTTTTTGCTCTCGGGTATAGCAGGAATGACTCAGTTTCGCTGACCTTAGAATTTAATAAAGCGGCATCGTAGCCTAGCTCTTTAATCAAATCGGTCGACTGCTCTCCTCGACGCTATGGTGCGGCATATCAAAGCATTGTGGGATACCAAAGTCGGACAATTTCTTTCCGGAAACGTTATTAATTTGTCCTCCATAAGTCTCAGTGTTTCATTCAAGCATAGATCATTGTTGATTTGATCCATCCTTTCAAATCTGTGCAAGATATCCTCTGATAACGGAGTTTCATACTTATCCCGTAGTTGAAGAGGATTGGATAAACCGCAAGTGCATATCAATATTGAAAATAGCTCTCTTATTTCCGAAGGAGAGCGACACAGAACGGCCTCTTTCATTGTGGCATCTCAGTGGTTGTCATCTTCCAACACCCCAACGTCTCACACGCTTGTCAAAAAGTTTCAAGTTCTTGGCCGTCAACTGTTTTTAGATCCATGAAGTTTAGTGGGGCCCTGTATTACATTCAGCAGCATTCGCAAACAGTAACATTCGAAGTTAATTAAGGAGCACTGTGTAAATGCACCCAAGAGCATTTCCTGTTTTCACACCTGGCCAGCCGTTCCTTGTAAACGACGTTTCCATTCTTTCAACGACACGCTCCATGTATAGTAGCGGGGTCTTCAACATAAAGTAATGTTTTTGCGAATGCGTCATTTTGGCAAAGCAGGAAAAACGCAGTTAGTGTCGTCTTAGATGGTGTGGCCATTCTCTCTCTAAAATTGTTCTCAGTGAATTGTTTCCGCTCACCATTGGGTAGATGTACCGCAAGATGAATAACTGTTGGGTGTCTCTCATCCAGAGGCAGACCCAAGATCCGCCACGCTGCTTCGTTACTACTAACATATCGACCGGCTCGAAATGTTTGCACCTCATCTTTCGGGTCAATATTAACATTCCCTTTCTGTCGGATGTTAAAAATAGCATTGTCACTACCTTTGTTTATATATTTACAAATATATTTTATCGCCTGTACCGTATTGCAGAACTCTATATTTATACGGCAATTAAACATTTTAGAGAGAAGAGGAGAATATGAGACAATCCAGCTAAAAAAAAATATCAAACAATATTTCCTATACTAGCCGTTACCCACCCGCTTCACTGGGTGTTTCCCGATGTTGTATAAATGTATACTGTTTACATATAGTATATGAATTATTGATATCTAGCACTAAGAATTCGATTGTATTGAAAAATATGTTTATAGCTGTAACTCTCGCCTCTTGATATAAAAAGAACATAAATTATAATATCTAATTTCTATTTATATCTAAAACAGAAGTAGAAAGATTTTTTTCGCTCACTTAACCTAATAATCAAGTGGATTTTCATCAAAGCAACTTTCAGTGGATCTCTACTCCATAAAATAAACATGCGTGCTAAATTTCAAGTCTAAATCTAACAGAGCAAAAACGGAATTTTTATCATCAATACCTCGTTGAGAACATTCTTAGCGGATTCAGATTCAACAAAAGAAGCATGCAAACCAAATTTTATTATTATAGTCTTAGCAGTTCGAAAACGGGAATTTTGTCTATCAATACGCCCCAATAACTCTCCCCGCTTCCCCCTGGAGTTGATTTCCGTAAAATCCATTCTTAGTGGAACTCTATTCAATTAAAGAAACGTGCTCAACAAATTTCAAGTAAATGGGTTAAATTCAAAAACAGGAATTTTTCTATAACACGCCTTAATCCCTTGCAACCCCATTCCTTTGGGGGTCCGTTTTCGAAAAACTCTTTGTAAAAGGAACTCTATTCCATGAACGGAACATACCATCTAATTTTCAAGCAGGTGGGTCTATTAGTTGAAAAGCGGCAATATTTATCTATTACGCCCCTTAATCCCCCTCAGTGATCCTTGGGGATCAATTTCCCCCAAAACTATTTGGTAGCGGATCTCTACACCATGAAAGGAATCCGCTTACCAAATTTTATGACTGTACGTCTAATAGTTTAAAAAGTGGAAATAATTATCTATAACGCCCCTTAAGCCCCCGCAACGCCACTTGGGAAGCGATTTTCACAAAACCTATCTACTAATGAATAGATCTCTACTTAATGAATGGAATCTGCTTACTCAATTTCAAGATTTTACGTCTGATAGTTTAAAAAAGGAAATAATTACCTATAACACCCCTTAATTATCCACAACGCCACTTGGGGGTCGATTTTGACAAAACCCATTTTGTAGTGGATCTCTACTCTATGAAAGGAATCTGTTTACCAAATTTCAAGACTGCACGTCTAATAGTTTAAAAATGGAAATAATTATGCATAACGCCCCTTGGAGGTCAATTTTCGTAAAAATTATTATATAGGGAATCTCTACTTTATGAAAGAAATCTGTGTACCAAGTTTCAAGACTGTACATCTAATAGTTTAATAATGGAAATAATTATCTATAACGCCCCTTAAACCCCCGTAATGCCCCTTGGGGTTCGATCTTTGCAAAATCCGTTCTTAGCTGACGTCTTCTCCATGAAGGGAACCTACCTACCAAGTTTCAAATCTGTAGGTTTAATAGTTCCGGAGATATCGTGTTTAGTCAGTGAGTCGCTTTTCTCCTTTATATATATAGATTCCACGTCGGGTTTTTTGAGTTATCGTACGGTCGCTATCTTCTGGTGCTCTACGTCTGTACAGAGGATAGCCTTTGTCGCTGGTTTGAGTATATTCTGAAAGCGTTCTTAGATACTTTTTGGTACATATTTTCCTTCCTTCATGTATTGTGATAACGGATTTAGTGCACCACAGGGACCATGAAAAATATTTTTGGTCACAGTATCATAGAGCTTCCGATCAGTTTCTGGGTTTGGTATTTCCGCACTTATGACTTTGTCAATTTTGTTAGGGCCTAATTTTTCCATCAACCACAACAGTAAGTGCACGCCTCTTTTTAGCCACTCGATCAAGTACATGTGAAGCATTTCATATCACCAAATATTTTGCCTTTTGTAAGTAGAGCAACAGATTTTTGAACTTTTATTTTAAATACTCTGGCTGTTAAGTCATGTCTGTCCGTTGAATTTTGAACTGGAATGAGCTCTCTAGGTATTTCTGGCTAGGTGGGATTACATGTCATTGTAATAAACAGGTCAGGTTTCCCGTAGTTAGGCACGTATGTGAACGCATCCTGCGTGTATTCACGAAGATATCTCGCGCTATTTACAAATGATGACGTGAGAATTACCATTTGACCCAAGTTATTTGGATCTAAATCCGCATCATTCCTTATCGCGTCTTGTAGATGTATATAATTTTCTGCTCGCAGTTTCGTTGGGTTCAAGGCAATAAATCTTACGCGCTCACTCTCCACTTTGGCGTACACGTCCACCAAAAACTGAAGAAGTCTACATCGAAGCAGTAAATTAAAATTGTTGCGACGTACCATCGTATGATATTGTAACGTCGTGTGTAGCTATCCATCAATAATTAAGGATTACAGGCTAATATACAAATAAAAGCAAACTTTATTTGCTAACAATTTGTTAATGAAGTAGTATAAATTCAGATTATATGCCAAGCCGGTGTAGTCAGTTCATATTCCATTCTCAACGCCACCGGCGTTCATCGTCTTTTTCACTCCAATCCCGGACTCCTTCCGTCCGTTCTCTCCCGTCTTTCCTTCTTCTCGTCCTTCTTTCTCCCCTGAAAAAGAACCCTTTTAAACACCAGGGGTGTGTTCACAACACGCCCCTCGTTCCTTCTTATTGGCAGGTCACAAAAGTCTCTCTTGACCTCCCTCGTCCTATTTGTGCATAACAAGCCAAAACACACCCGAGCCGTCTGACCCAAGGTGCCATAGTTCCTTGTCCACATCTGGACACACTTGTCCATCACGCCACCTGTTTCTAGTATCCCCGTCACTCAACACTAGAAAAGACGACATGATTATTTTAAGATAGGCTTCGCCTATTGTCAATGGGGCGCCGACTCTATTTTACTATTATGGCGACCCGTCTGTCTGGCTTCATTCCCTGAGTTCAGACAATAGACAATGGCCCCATTGCCAAGGGCACTGGTCATTCCACTTCTGGCGGATCGTAAAAATTCAGGGACAATCGATGGGTGTCGTACTTGTCCTTGAACAGCTGGTGAAACCATAAAACCTATTGTGAATCGAAAGATGGGAATTCACAACCATCGACGATGTCACAATATGCATAAAAGTCTTTGCAGGACACTTTTTTTTTGTTTGGTATGAGTTGTTTTGTAACTGGGTTTATCCGAGGAATATCAAAACTGTATCCCTCTTGTCCTTTCTAAGAAATTAGCGGGTACTCGAGAGTATTATAAAAAAATATGAGTGTCCGGAACTCTAGTGAGCCGACCATCGTGCGCCTGAATAACGATGTCCCGAGACGCAGTTTGTTCACTACTATTTTATTTGTCTACTACTACTACTATTTTATTAACAAGCTATTTTATTTGTGGTCGGGGCATTGAATCGTCTTTCGTGTTCACCACGTGGTACACGATCTGGGTGTATCACAACCTTGTAATTATCGCTAGTCACTCCTTAGCCATTTTAAACTTGTGACAAATCTATACGGAACTTTATCACTAACCTTCTGAGTCGTCTTTTTTAGGGAAATTTAATTCCCTACCTATTTCCAATCAGCTCCAAAAAGAGGACAGGATTCCTTGTTATATATGCAGATTAGATAAAGTATTTAAGTCAAACGGAATAGTAAAGTTAGAGCAGTAGGAGAGAGATTGAAGCAGAAAGGCATAATAGTGAAATTAGAAATTTATAATTGAAGATTTCTTGGTGGATAATTTACTCTCAAGAAGAGTTGAGATTGTGTGGTAAATATTGATTTATATTTGAAGTCTCATTAAACGTTTAATTTAGGAGCGAGATTAAAGTTAAATGTTCAATAGGAACATTATTAAATATAAATCTGGGATCTCTTATCGTGGTAATCTCTGCGTGATCGATATTCTAATTGTTAATTAATTGGATCATTAAATATTTAAGTTAATTTAAAGGACATTCCCTTTAAAAAACCTCATAATACTAGTTAGATATATTTGTTAATAAGTCTTTGATTCTATTTGGATAAGATAACCAAATAAGAAAGTTATTTATAAAAATGGCTACTGGCTCTTATCTGACTCCTACTTATTCTCGTTCTCAAAGTGAGGTCCAAGGGGACCTTCACAAACTCATGCACTAAAATGTTGTGATCATGTAGAACTTGTATTTTTTGAACCGTGTTTCTTTCCACACCTTGTACGTACTCAGAACGCCTATTAACTTGTGATTCCTTATCGCCCATGAAATAAACTTGCAAAAATTTTGGTTGCGTATTAGTACCGTACCAGGAAGCAAAGAGCCAATTTGTGGTATATTTGCCCTTGAATTGTGAAAGTCGGGCGAAATCCTTGCATCGGAACAATGTTATCCGCCCCGAAAGATGTCATATGGAAGCAGTATTGTATTTCCTTATGTTTCTTAGAAAATGGTGAGACTCATTTTTTTCATAAGAGAAAATTTCTTTAAGAGGTTCAACTGGCCCGTCTACTGATGGAAGGGCTAATTCCCCCGAACAACACATGCCTGCAACTTTCTCTTTCCATTTAAGAGTACCGCAAAATCTGCATTCTTTATATTCACTGCTTCTATCTATTTTTATTAGATTATGGCTTTCGTAATCAAGAGTCTCGTCATACTCAAATGCTCGAATACCCCCCACGTGTTTCTTGTGAATATTAGACGTCACTGCTGTGCCTTTCAGCAACAGCGGCGTCTGCGAGATTCAGCTGCTTCAACGGTTTTTGTATCTCATCGAGACGCCATGTAAGTCGCCGAGCTTGGGACTGTTCGGGTGTCTCATAAGCACGTTGGGATGCCAGATATTCAGCGTTCTGTTGACGTCGAGTTTAGGACGGTTCAGGTGTCTCAGCAGCCTGTGGAGATGCTAGATACTCAGTATGCTGTTGACGCCGATCTTGGGACTGATCTGGTGTCTAATCAGCTCGTTGAGATGTCAATTATTTAGTGTTCTGTTGACGCCGAGCTTGGGACTGCTCTGGTGTCTGAGCAGCTCTGTGAGCTGCCTCACGCTCCACCTGTTCAAGCATTCGCATTTCGGCTTGTGGAAACGTTTCGTTAAGTCTAGCTACTTTCATAGCTCGAGCTTTGGGAAAGATTTAGACTTACGCGGCATAATTCTTAATAGGTACTTTTTCTACACTTCCAAAACACACAGTACGGTAGTTATTATTATTTTTTTACTTAAAAAATGGAATACCTGCCTATTCAATTAAAATTATAGCGTTTTTTATTTAACAACTAACCACAAACAAATTTGTCTAAATGATGTAGTGTGAAAGACAAAAAGTTTATCTACTTTAAAAACCAGAAGCAATAAAAGTATTTATTTTGAAATAAGGATCCATTAGTTACTACCAAACGTGCAATTATCAATTTTTATTGTATTTATGGTTCACTTTTTTGGCGATAATGGCTTACACATAAAATGTGTGTCGAGTGCTTTTTTGTATATACGTGATTACATACGAGTAACTCTAATGGTTTTTGCAGCGCACGCCAGAATAGATTGCAGATGGCAGAATTTTTTCCTACTTACTAGACAATTATCGTTATATTTTGGACACTTCACACAATATCTTCATAAAATTATAGCCTATGTGTTATTCTGATGTATAAGCTATATTTATTGTAAAGTTTCATTAAAATTCATTCAGTAGTTTTTGCGTGAAAGAGTACAAACATACATACAAACTTTCGCGTTTATAATATTAGTAAGAATGAAAAAGATGTTATTGATAAGAAAAGATGGTTAAAGAGTAGTATAGGGGGCCACTTGGCGCAGTCCTTTTTTGGCGACTAAAAGCGGTCGCCAAGGTACTTTATTCGGAATTATTTTAGAATGAATTCGTTATCTGACAATGGCATTTAGATAAAAATCGCCAAATTCAAATTGGCTCTCCTATACTACACTTGAACCAAAGAAAGACCATTACCTGTTTTGAAATGTGGTGGTAAAAGATTACCAGCGTGAATATTCCGTTTGGCGTCGGTTGTATGGTTTTTGGCATTTTTATTGACTATGTCGGCGAAACGGAAAAATACCTATTTTATATATAACCAGCTTATTTATTGAAGTAAAATCTTTTTGGTTAATAAAAAGCTCGTTATAAAGTTTTTATAATACTTCAATATGAAGTATTACTCATGTATTCATAAAATACAGCTTGTTTTTAACAGAATTCTAGTAATGGCAGAATTGAAAAATTCTAGGGAACATGGAAGTCCAAACATATATTTCTGAGTATATGAATCTCCAATACACAAAAAGGTTTTTATAATTAACAGTTTTAGTTCTTCATTAGCTTAAATGATACAAACGATTTGAACTTATTTTCAAAATTAAAAGTGCTTGGTCATTGAATATTAGTATTTCAAATGGTACCTTAAAAAATTTGTTTAATGTAATACAAGTGAAATTTTGAACTAGGATCACATAACACGAATTAACATGCTCTTAAAATTCAGTATAAGAATTTAAAAGCTATCATCACAATTTTATCTAGATTACAGTTTTTTTCAATATGCTACATGTTTGGATTGATTTCTATGATTTAAGAAAAATTTCTATTTAGGCCATTCCAATGAAGACCTTATTTTTCATAAGGCATTTACTTAACAAACATATAAAGCTAAGCTCCACAATAGATATTGAAATTTGCTAATTCCCTTTCAAAGAGAAACTAAATTACAGATAAAAGCATCATAAATCTCAAATTAGTAAAACCCCATAATTAAAAAAAATAAAATGATTAAAGTTTTATTAATGTTAAGAAATCAAAAGAGCAAATCTAGAATCTTATTACATGAAGTTTAAAAGAAATCCTCAAAAAGAGTTCAAAGTTGAAGAGAACAATTCAGATTATTTTTGATAACTTCAGCATTATTAGTACCATTTTTTTCCTACTGGATTTAAAACCAAAGGCTAAAATCTTGTCTCCTCAATTATATAGGCAAATATTTATGACGATTTTTTTCATTGACCCAGAAATGACAATGCATGCTAAAGTTTAAAAAAACAAACAATATATTTGATTAAAAATTTGTGATTTTTAATCAAGACACAATCTTTCCATCCTAAGCCTAGCAAATCTTGATAATATTGAATTTCATATTCATAATTTTCTTATATATATATATATATATTAGTTAAAATTTGGTTTCATTTTTAAATTTGTTTCTTGTTTTATAACATAAGAATGTGAACAAAAGTTTGGGTTTGCAAAGGTATTACAAAATAGAAAGAGGTTTTCTTTTGCAGCATCTTTGATTCTTTGTATTTATATATAAGAAATAAAATCAAATTTTTAACATAATAAATTGCCGAGACTATTTAAAAAAATTCATTGTAAGAGTTTCTCATTCAAAGTAATACAAGATCTATTGGTGACAGACCACCTAATTTTGACTCTTGAGCAAGTGACAAAGACAGCATATGAGTTGGCACTGAAGCAAAGATGAAAACTTTGAACTTAACTCAGTGATGCAACAGTCCATGAAGACCAAGGCCTACTGTGTCCATCTCAGTATATGTGACCTTGGTCCTGAGCAGATGTTCTGGTCTGGTGATCAGTGTGGAGCTAAGCCCCCAGTGAGCTTGGAACTCATTTATCGAACCACTGAAGGGATGAAAGGCTGAGTCGACCTTGCCCAGTCCTGGGTTTGAACCTCGGACTTGTGGTGTGGAAAAGCGACACACTACCACTCAGGCTCTGGGAATGAAAACTTTTGAGCATTGACAGATATAACAGGCATCAGCATTTCTGCACAGTGCAGCATTTCTCAAATTGTGGGGCGTGTCCATTAGGGGGCATTATAATCCTACCGGGGGACGGTGCAAGCATATCAAAAAGCTGAAAATAAGAGATTAAAAAAAAATATTAATTTACTGAAAGGAAGCAAAAGAAAATATATTCTGACATAATAAAAATAAAATACTTAGTTACATTGATATAATCTACTTATAAATGTACTTCATCAATAGCTAAGAATAAATTTTATACTTACCAGTTACACCATGGGCTTGTCATATACAAAATTTATAATACTTATCTTGATATTTTGTACAGTTCATAATTAGAGTCGAATTGTGGCTTCAGTGTCAAAGCACACTGTTACTGAATTCAATACAATGTCATTGTAAATTGGGTCACAAGTACTGAAAGCTTGAGAAGCACTGACACAGTGGGTCTTAAGTTGTGGAGAACTCAAATTTATGACAGAAATATTGGCAACAAGTTCTCAACCATGACCATCTTGGCTTCCTAGGTCTGAGCAGGCCGCGGTAGCCATGAAGTTAAGGTAATGGACTTGTGTGGCTGGTGTGTCACAAGTTCGAGCCCAGTACCACTGAAGACTTGCCGTGTAGGGGAGTGATGCATGTTAAATCTGTTGAGAGCTCAAATCTCCTCCCAGCTCAGGTGTTGTCCTTCTCACTTGACTATGGTTCAAAATTATGAGGTCCGTCACCAAAATGTGTTGAGTAGCTGAACAGTGTGACGTTAATATTCACTCACTCACCCAGGTCGAAGCAAATTATAACATTCAAGTATAAAATATTCCCTACTAGATCTATTTCAGTTTTTTTTTATGTACCAAAACTGCAGAATTCATTAAATGTCATACATCTTCATAAGAAGAAAATATGTGCTACTTACATAATCTATGCAAATAATGGGTATTGTTATGAGAATGCATGCATCGACAAGATGCTTAAGTTCAAGATAGAGAAATTCAGATATTACTTTCATGTCAAAGATTACAGATAATTTTGAAAAACTAATTTGTGTGTGTGCAAGTTTATCAAAAAACTACGCAATAAATTTGGAGAGTTGAGTATATTTGTGCTGATGTGTTTCACTAAGAAAATGCAATTTTTAATTCAGTATCAATTACTTTGGCAACAATTTAAGAATATATACAATCAGAAATTATTTCTTTTCATAATGAAATAATTTAATTTATCATTACATATATATTTTTGCACACATTATACTACCAGCTTTTCCCTTCTCAATTAGATTAATCAGTTTAGATGAAGTTTATGGTCGAAATATAAAAACTATGGATTGTCATGGAAAATAATATTTTTACAACTAGTATATTGAAAACTCATCTTTAATGAAATTAGTTTCTGATGCAAAAAAATTTACAGAGTAAAAAATATACATGCAACTTACAGGAATGTGAAAATGAAGATAAATATGAAAGCAGAAGTAGATATAATTAAACAATTTTGCTCCATTTTATTCATTACCATTGCATATTATAAATGACAAAATAAATTTTAAAGAACCCTAAAAGTTAAATAAAAAAAGCTTTCTTCAAAAGTAAAAGAACTTTATTAACTTAAAACAAATTCTTAAACAGATGCACATATTTTAAACAATTCAGACACATACCATAGGCATGAATTGAAAGAGGAACATCATTCCATACAAATAAATATTGTACATAATTTTGATTAAAGGTAAATCATACTTGGTACTAATTAACTGATTCACTAGTACATTTTTCTTAAAAAAGATAAGAAAATAAAAGAGATTATTCATTTTGTAATTTTCTTTAATGGTAAAAGCATTTTCCCATTTTAAAATCCGTAAATTTGATTAGAAATAATAATTATATATAAAAAAAATGACAAGAAACAACAATTTTTTTTCTTAAAATCCACAATTATCACTTTTCGTTGAATTACATCATTATTATTCATTCAAAGGATAAAAGTAAGTGAAATCCATATTATATGCAAAAGTTAAATACATTTTTATTGTATTTAATATTTGAAGTATAATGTTTAATATTTGAAACAGAAACATTTAAAATGTCACTACACAATGTAATACTGATGAGAAATCAAGTACTTTCGATATAAAAGGACACAATACATCAATATTATTCACATAGGAAATTAATAATCAGCAAAATCTTCTCAAACTACAAGTAAGACTCAGTACATGAAAGATGATAATTTTATATAAGACCAGTGGTGACTATTTTGGAAGGTTATCATATATTCAAGGAAAAAGGGGAGATGATAACATGTATCTATTGAATATATAAAATGCTGTTTGCTTAATTCTCTTCTAAAAAATGTTTTTAATGAGATTTCGTACAGGGATAACTGCAATGGAAATTATATATATATACATCTGTGAGTACATATATATATATTCAAATTCATACTATTATTAAAAGAAAAACACTGGATTTACATCATGCAACTATTGGATTACAAGGACAATAAAAACAGTATTTACTAATAGAATCAATGCAGCTTGTTCCAAACATCCCATTTCTTTTTCATTTTACAAGCACTTATTTCTATTATACATTCTGTTTTCTTAAAATTTATGAAGAAAGAAATGACTATATAAGAAATGAGTTTGTTTTTCTACTCCTCACTATACAAGAAGCTCACATCCATAACAAAATTTTGTATCTTGAGCATTTGGTTCTTTTCGCAAGTCACCACTGGTTATAACCCCAAAAGTTCATTATTATTTTTACGAAACTAAAATCGATTTTCGTAAATATACATATATCCAGGCACAACATGCAAATTTTAAAAATTAAAAAAACCTAAAAGTGTGCTTGTTTGAATAAATGCTTCCCCCATTTGAAATTATGTGAGAAACACATATTTCTGTAAAAGAAAATATTTGATGGAACCACAAACATAAACAAATAATAAGACTTGAATAAATGAGCAATGACAAATGAATACTCAAAATACAATATTTCTTATGTTCACATTTTGGCATGATTATTTAAATTTCATCGATCAGCTGATGTGACTAATTCAAACCACTGACGTAGTGCTCCTCCCAGGATTGTTGGCAAACAGGAAATGTCTCGCAATATTATGTAGAAAGGGAAAGGAAAATCTTCAATGTATTTCTTAAAAAAGACCTAAATAAAAGTAAGAAAAGTTTAAAAAATAAATAATGTTCAATATGAAAAGTAGTAGTACTGATGTTTTTATGAGCAGAAATTTCTTAAATGAGAATATTAAGAACAAAAAATAATGCATATTCTAGTAATATAAGGCGGCTATTATAGCAATATTTGTCATGAATAACATATCTATACATATAAATAAAAATGAAGTGTCTGTTTGTAATTTGAAATCAACAGCTTTTTATTGAATGCATTTAAAAGTATGTACCTCACTTATATGAAAAAATCAATTTTTAAAATTTTTGTCTGTCTGTTTGTTCCAGCTAATCTCTGAAACGGCTGGACCAATTCTGACGGAACTTTCACTGGCAGATAGCTAATGTTATAAGCAGTAACTTAGGTCACCTTTATTTTAGAAAAAAAAATTAGGGTTCAAAGAAAATAAAATTAAAGCCAATGAAATAGTGAGTAATATCCAATTCAAATAGGGGCCTATTTTTATTCAATAGTGATTATTTTATTTTGCGAGCCTTCTGTCTCAACGATTTCTAGCAGTTATATCAAACTTTTTCTTTTGATTAGTTTGCTGCCACTTGTGACACTTCCCGTTCATGTCCTTTGATCCTAATGATTTTACAGTCCTTAACTGCATTATCAAAGGTCATGTGTCCCTTTCACCCCCTCCTTACGGTTTTGTTTGTGCTCACGCTTCACCCTACTGCTCCCATTGACAGTGTCAAAGGTCATTCCCTTTCACCCCTTGCTCAACAAAAAATAAACTCACAAAGTAGAGAAGAATGACATTATACTTATAGCATAGGTATTTCTTTACGTAGAATGCATAATTATTAAGTTTTCATAAACTCTGCGAAGTGAACAAACACTTTTTTGTTAAATTCCACATGGACGAAGTCGCGGGTAACAGCTATTTAACATAAAATAAATGCATCAGAAAGTAATATTAGCGTAATACACATCCAGATACAAATTATTTACACTATTTTAAGCGTTTATACTCAAAATTTGTAACAATGTGTTACTTTTGCTGAGCAGGTAGGTGTTTTCAAAAATCGACCTACAAGAAAAGTTGCGGGGTGTCATAAATAATAATAAAAAAAATTCAGCTGTTATATCTAAAGACTTAAAATTTAGCGAACATGGGGTTTTTTTTGTTCAGCTGAGTTATGCAAAAAGCTTTTTTTGTTTAATTTACAATTCACATAAAATTAACTCATTAAAAACTTCTTTATCCTTCAGTCTGTATTGTTTAATTTTTAAATTCATCCGTGCGAAGAACGGGTATACCAGCTAGTCCTTACTGTATATATATAGACAGAAAATTTAAATCATTCAATATTATGCTTTCATTTCAATATATATATATAATCATATATATATATATATATAAAATCACATTTTAAAATTATTCATATAAAATTAAAACTAATATTTCTTTTTCTCTGATAACTTTATTACTGTTGAAATAGACAAATAATGCAATGTATTAATGTAACCATTCTACCATCTATAAAAAACAGGATTGAAATTTCATACATACATTGAAATAAATCATTAAAACTTACCTTATCTCCTTCAAATTTGGTAGTTTTTATATCAAGAATTGAATTCTGTAAAAGTAAAAATAAAACACGTTTAAATATTAACCCATAAAAGTATAATACTATAAAAGTAATTACCAACATTTACATAAACATATTCTAAAAATTTAAAAATATTTTGTACTTTTTGAATTATGAAATTACAACTAATTATTATTGACAGCACTGTTATGAAACTTTAAGCCTCATACTATTAATATTTTTAAACATAAAGCAATAAGTAAAAAACTCTATACCTCACACTCAGGACTGTCAGTTACAATGAAGACCATAAAAATATTATTGTCTCTAGCTTCTCTCACAGCTCTTATCATAGCTATATCACCTTCACTGAAAACTCCTCTACCATCAGATAATATCACTAAAAGCTGGGCAGTTTCCTTGCACATCATAGCATTGGTATTTCTTGCTTGAACCATAGCATCAGTAGCAAATTTAACCATTTGAATATAACGAGTCTTTTGCTGATTAAAAGTAAAGTTTGAAAACATTCTAGCTCCAGTGTTGGTACTGAACTGTTCATTGAAACCCAGAAGAAGCTGAACGTTTTCTCCAAAACTTACAACAGATAATTCTCCTGCTTCCAAAAGGCTGAGAGATTGTCCTAGAGTTGCAAGGGATTCAAAAGTTAACTCTTTGGAATGATTATCAGCCATACTAGAGGAGTCATCCACAGCTATCATTATTTGGTATTGTCGTTTACTAGGTTTTGTTCTCCTAAGCCATATTTTGTCTTTACGATATCCACTGGCTATGTATGGAATAATCTGGAAGGGGAAATAAATATTTGGACAAAATTAGTGAAAAAACACCCCTTTAATAATTTATATAACAAATATGTAAACATTAAAAAAACCCCACCACATTATCCTTTATGTTAATAATAATAAAGACTTGTTTTGATTATGGCTTGGTTAAAACATAGGTATAACTTTTCAGAGAATTTTGAGTCTTGGAATTTACACAAATGTAAAAGCCTCCTTTGTAAATAATTTGGAAGCTGTCTTCAGTGACAAAAGCACAACTTCCAAACTTTAATCCTTCCCATTTAAATAAAGTGCTTAAAATTATAAGAAAGAATGATGGGTTGATTTCACATAATCATATAAAATTTTGATTAACAGAAAATAAGTCTTAAAACTTTGTGGATTGTATTATTGAAATGAAATAGCACTGCAAATGCCATTAATAAAATAACTTTAGTATATTAAATAAATTTAAGATATAGCTAATATTACTGTTATTTTGAAATTTGAAGTTTTTTAAAAATACTTTTTAATGGAGCAGCATTTAACAAAATTTTGATAAGAAGCAATGTTCTCCGAAATAACAAAATATAAACAGAAAATTTCATACTATTTTAAAATTACTTACCTTTCGCATGGCTATTCTTTTACCCGTTCTATAATCACCTTTCAGCTTTGACATTTTTGTAGGCTCAAGTACAAGCCTTAGCTGCTCACAAAGTTCTTGAGATAAATGTACCACCATATCTTCATATTTTCTCCATAAATGCACAGCATCTACCGACTGTTCTTTATTAGAATGATAGAAGAGATCTAGAGCTTTCTCCAGTGCAAGTCTTTTATTATGCATATTTTGGAATGACAGAGATGCCCACAACTCTTGATTTGTGTGCACAGTACTATTTCCACGAGCAACTGTATGTGTTCTAATCATTTCTCCTTCAGGAGTTATATCCATTGCTTGATCATCATCAAAATTACCTGGAAAAAAAGATGCTATTATTTAGCACAATGAAAAAAGACAATGTTATTCAGCATGATGAATATTTATCAGTTATTACTGAAAATAAGTCTCATAATTCAAATACAAAGAAACTTGCATTCATATGCAATTTTAATATCTTTTTCCTTCAAAAATGGAAGAAAAAAATCTTTAATTAAGAAAATAATGGATAAATTGTTTGTTACGATATTTAATAATTATTCTCTTTTAGAAACAGAAAAATGAGATAATAACAAAAGAAGTAACAAGTTTTCAAAATATCATTCCAAATAACTGCTAAAATATTGTATATTAAAAAACCCTGCCGTGTTTCTCCGACAATAAGACCTCCTCAAAAACTAAGGGTGGGCATGATTTTTCAGGATGTTTACAATATAAGCCCTACTTAAAACTGTCAGCCAAATAGGTATCCTACATTGCTGAATAAAAGTTCAAACACACCACACATGCCCTTTTGATAGCAAATAGACTTGTCTATAATTTTCAGAAACTTCTGATATTCTACATATTGCATGTTGTTATGAACAATTAGCACATAATCTAATAATAATTTTAAAAGTAATAACATATTCATCCTCAGATAAGACAAGTACATAATAAAATAATTATTCAGAAGAGTACTAATAAAAAAGTGTGGAGCCCTGTAGTGGTTCAAACTTTTGCAAAAAAAGAAGCTGGATTTTCAAATGGTCTAAAATTAATGTGTGCAATATTTTTCATTCAATAAGGGAAGCATAAAGAAATGCAAGCTTGGATCAAATTGGCAATCATTGTTTTCTGAACTGGATGACATAATCTCTGATTGGGTTGATGAGTTTTATTGCTTGCATAACGTCAAAACATTTATTCTTGCAATGACATCATAATTAAACTGGTTGCCAACAGAACTAAAAGTATCACAATATTGGATGGACAACTTCCCTCAGCAATGTGAACTGTAATGAGTTTTATGATTAAGTTTCAGAAGATGAAGGTATGGCTGTATCTGTTTAAAAATGCAAATTATCAAGCATGAAAAATATGACATCCTCTGAAAGTAAACTTTAAAAAGTCCTTTAATAGTAAAGATTAACACAAGACCTGGTTTTATTTTTGTGGAAGTACAATATATAATAATAGAGATAAAGTGCAAAATCCTATGTATCAATTGTTAATGAAACTAATTTTTAAGTTCTGACAACCAGAGAAAGATTTAAAATTAATATTTAAATAGATCAATCTATTTAAAGAAAAAAAAAGTATAAACGATATTGTTAATAATTTTTTTTTTAAAAATAAAATTTTGTCTGAAGTAATTGGGTCAGTGTTTGTTTTGAATTAAAGTCATAATAGCCGCCTCACCTAGTATGGTGGTTATGACACTTGGCTTGTAATCGAGTCTGCTCATGTTTGAATCGCGAATAAGGCATGGATGTATCTTTGGGAAAAGAAGACAGACTTTTGCCTGAGATGGTTCCCCATCTTGAATGGAAAGAAGTGCATCTCTGCTGGGATCATTGCTTGTAATAAAAAAAGTTTTCTGTGCTTATATTATATGTTTTTGATCATCTATCTCACTTGTCCTTCATATGTATCCCTGTATGAAACAGGACAACAACAATGTCATAATAGATTATTAATGTTGCACTCAGAAGCTGCATGAGGGCTATTGATGATAAACCGTGTAATTTTGATCCTTAGTCAAATGATAAGGATACAACTAATCTGTCACTTCCCTCTCCAAACTTCTACACTACACCAATGTGAAGACTCTGAGCAGCGACAGATTTAATGTACACCAGTTTCTCTTGGTAGGTCTTTAGTGATACCAGATTCAAGCTTGTAACTTGACAGAAACATTACTGGGTGTGATCATGACCATATTAATTATAATCCTAGATTAATTGCAAAGCATTACATTTTAAAAAGATAGTTAGTAGAAGGTAATCTTATGACTAGTTCACAGATGCCTGAAAGTAACTGAGATCCTACTTACATTTCAACATATTATCAATGAAATTTTATGCTTTTTGTATATTTCAAGAAATAACTACCATGTTAGGATTACAAAAAACTTCCTTTGAAAACAGTATAAATTTAAAAGAGATGGGAAACGTAAAATATTGCGAAGAAAGAATGAGTATACAATTTATTTATAGCAGTGTGTAAAAATATATATCAGGAAAATATTTAGATTAAAATTAAAGTATCCTAAACCTTTCTGTCCACTTCTCTGTCTTTGATCTTGACTCATAACATCGCCTTGAGTTCTTGTAAATTCTTCCTTACTATGATATTCCTCCTCATCATCACTTGACAACTCAATAATTTCTTCTTTACATGTATCTGCATCATCTTGTTCATTGGCTGGTTTCATAGCAGCCTGTTCTTCTGAGGCTATATCCACAGCTCTTGACATACCTTCTTCTTTGTTTTGAACATGCTCATACATATCTGCATCCTCCTCATCGTCTTTTGCTCCTGTGGACTTTTGAAGACTTTGCTTGTCACTTATTGGACGTTTTTCGGTATCAGCATAGTCTGGATTATCATCTAGAGTTCTATTTTCTGCTGAAGGTCTTAATTTTGGCTCATATTGCTGGTCTTTAGCATTCATTTGTTTTGCAGATGACTTTTTGCCTTCATGAGTTCCACCTAAAAATGAGATATAATTTAAGCAATACTGTTTACCAAAACTACAAAATCATACCCTGTAAACTTTATAGCAAACATATCAATGAATTGACAAATAATAAAAATAAAGAATTAATTACAATTAAGTATAACAAAAATACGAATCGTTGTTCTAAGGTAAATAAAGCAAATTTTCAATTACTTAGTTTATACCAATATTTAAAGTGATAACTTAAGTAATGCAATGATTTATTAAAATGAAACTCAAAGCTTAAGTCTTAAAGCTGAGGGGGAGGGGAGACAATATCACACTGATAATATATTTTTCATGTACAAATATGAACATGTCTATTCTTTGATAATTTAATGAACAAATACCATTCAATTCATATTTGTGGAAATGAACATAAGATAAAAAAAAAAAGCTTCGAATTGGAATGACTGTTTAGAATAAAAGAACAGCATTTTCAGCTAAATCTTATTGTACCATTTACAATACGGATTTCATTCATACTGCATTTGAATTACTCAACAATTGGCTGAATTTCACAATTTTGCATAAAATGAAATTACAAAGATACCAGACAATCCAAATTTCCATGCCAAACCATAATAAAATATTTTAAATTATACATAGAATAAATGTGCAAACATACTTTTACTTCACCTTTTAAGTGAAACAAAAAACAAATGCATGATTTGGCAAATAACAGTGCTCATGATAAAAAAAGTAAAAATGATTTTGGAAGTTTTTTTATATTCTTTGCAAACAAAATCACTTTCTGTGGAGGAACTGCAATTTATGCAAATGTGAATTGCTATTTAAAGTCAAGTGAAGAGAGAGAGAGAGGTAGTCGATCATTGTCAGGCTGATACTGAAGTTAGAGTTATAATAATTAAAGCTATTGGAGTTTCAGTAAGGAAGATCATCAGTGCTGCAGAATTAACGGTCACAGATAAGTGATCCAATTAATTGTTATAGATATAAAGTTTTGTGATTAAGTTGACTGTTCATGCTTGTCGCAAAAACCATGCACCAAACGGCGCTGTCTGTGTATCTCCAGTTACTATGTGTTTAGGTGAATAAAAATAGAGAGTGTTTTACAGTCCATGTGTGAGGTGTGTTATTGAGCTATCCCGGGTGTAGTGATCAAACATTGACTACCCCCTTTGTTTAAGCTAAATTAATATGTAAAATAAAGTTGTAGATTTTATTAAAATGTCTCTTAATTCTGTGCATCCAAATTCATAAGCGACAGTAGGGTCATGATAAAGACTTCTGTATAATCACAGAGAAATTCATACTTTGATCATGAGCATTCTTTGCATCAGCTTGACCTTCTTCATGTTGCTCATCTGATTTTTGTCCACCACTTTCCCACTCCATGGTTGAATCATCTTGGACAGGATCTAGTGAGCTACTTTTGGACTGATCTACAGTGGTCTGAACATCTTTTTCAGTTGTAGGAGTATGAGTAGGAAGACAGGATTCTGTGAAACAAACAATTGAATGAAAACCTTATTTTATAAATTACATCAAAAATACTAGCATTAGTGTTATATAAATGTTTCACAGTTATTGGCACCTTTTTCAAAAGAATTGTACTGTTATTAATTTTACTAAAGTACCAAAACAGATAATCAACAGAAGGGGAAAATATCATACATGGTAAATAATAAGCATATTATGGCCGTGAGTAGCCTAGTGGTTAGAGCATCGGACTCCAGACCGGAGGGCCTGAATTCGATGCCACCAAATACCCTCAGAGTACACACGGAGTATGTGCTTGTTAAATAAGTGGGTCCAAAAGTCTTGTGGGCAGTCGCAGCAGAAACCCCAGGTGCAGGGGGCTGAAGAATATTTCCCCCTTCCAGTTCCATGCCACAAATTGTGGAGGTGGAGATAGGTGGTGTTGCTGTCTATCATGTAAAGTCCAACCAGTCTCAGGCTCTGGCAACTTTCATTCTTTCACTTCGGGAAGGATGTGACAACAACAAGTATATTTAAAAAAGTTCTTAGATTACGTATTTGAATATTTAATAAAAATGTATAGGAAAAGAAGTTGAACATTAATGTAAAAAGGATCATTATAATCTCACCATTCTTTTTTTCTAAAATATCATCATTTTCTGGAACAGGTTCAGCCGAAGTGCCATCCCGGACATCACCTTCTTCTTCTATCTGATTAAAACCATTATCAGTATCTTCTTCATCATTGTTTAGTTCTCCATCTTCAGATTCACCTAGTAAAAATGCACAGTTTACAGTTAAAATATTTTTACACACAAAAGGAAAAAAAAAATCATTAGCAGATTTATAAAAGCTAATATTTATAAAGAACTTTTCAAAAGACTTTTTTGTAATCCCTCCCCAATTATGTAGGAATTAATTCCAATGAAGACAGTGTTCAAATAGAATCAGGTACAATGATAATTCACTCCAAATTCTTTAAAATACACCCACTCAATTTTATCTTGTAAACCAAAGTTTTAATTAGAGGCACTTAAAAAAAGTACAGCAAAAAATAAACCCACTTTCGATACTATCATTTTATTTCTATGTGTTACTTATGTTCTTAACAATACTTATTACAAATCCCCCTCTATTTAATGATTCTTCTTTTGATGTACTGTTGATATTGATTTTTTAAATAACATACCCAAATATTAAAATAATACACTCCACATATACATGCACATTCCTAGTTTATATACTTCATGAGTCCATACTAACGTGCTTTTGTTACTCTTCCAAGCCCATCACATTTTTCAATTTCACCATAATATGCAACATGTTAGTTTATCTTTCACAGTTAATATATACATATACAGTAAAATTTGTCAAAATAATCTTATTACTGATTTTTTTGTGAACATATTTCATATTAAAGTCTTTTGAAATTTTTATTATGCATATTATGTTTAATAAAATATTTGTAATTAAAAAAAAAATATCTTTTCAACCATAAGAGTAAAATAAGAATATATAAATAGTCAAACCTTTAGATTCCAAGTCTTCATTTGGATCATAAGTTATCTCTTCATCATCACCATCCAAGTTTTCCTTGCCATCATCTCCATCATTTATCTCCATATCATCAGGTAAATCAACATATTCAGGTTCCTTAAATTAAAATGCAATAATTTATTGAGAGTAAGCAATCAGAACTGCCAGAGACCCATATAATATACATTTGAAAAGAAAATTTAAATTGGCTTTTAATGTTTTAAAATGAGTTAACACAGAAGATAGTTTCTGTTCTTAAAACAGAGATTGAGGACATAGTCTCAGAATGAGATGCAAAAACTTAAAAAATAATAAAAACTCCAAAACAAAAATTTTGAATGTGCATTATATATGCCAGAATTGCAAATAATAAATAAATATACAAACTTGATTAGGAGGAGCATCTATTAAAGGATCTGGAAATTCCCCTTGATATTCTTCATTTTGTTCACCAAGTGTATTTTCTTTGAGATTCTGCATGCTACTTTTCTTGTCAAGATCCTCTTTAGAACTATCTTTGGCAGTTAATTCTGATTTGCCTTCAGGAGCACCACCAGTGTCATCAGTATCACTTATTTCAGATTCAGCATCATCTTCAGAATCAGAGCCCCACACCTATAATGAAAAGGAGAAAATAAAAACAGAATTCAGAGCATACTTATGTAAAATAAAATTTTAAAAAATAACATTATACAGACATTATACAGATCTGAAATATTTCACAATAAAGATATTTTGATAATTTATTTAAGAAAATTACTCATATAAAACTCTTACATTAAAGTAGGCTTAAAAGAATGTAAGTAGTAACATACAAGTTAATGACTATACAATAAAGATTCTTTTACATATATATAAATTACTCAACTTTCAGATTATATTTAAAACTTTTACACATGAACAATTTTAATAAGATATCGGGCAGCAAAATTTTTTTACTGAATCGTTGCAATCTCTTCTGGATTATCGTTAAGTATTTCATTTATTATTTTAAGCATGCAAGGAAAACATTTAATAAAATATTTAATACTGTTAAATTTAGCAGAATCAATTTTTAATTCTGTTTTCTCAACATTTTATCCACTATTTGCGCATTTGTTTATAATATAGCACTTTTTCGTAGTTAGTAAAACATATTTACAAGCATCTCATGATAAAGATGCAGTACTTTTTTCTGATGCCAAATTTATTAAATGACTCAAGCAACCATATTTATCAAGTTCTTATTTTTTTTTAAAAAAAAAGGTAACAACTCTATTTTTCTCTTGCATTACTATAGTACAGGGATGGCGAACCAATGGCACGCGGCACAATATTTTGGGCATGCCAGCGATCAAAATGGTCTGCATTTTATTTCAAAACAACGAAGTTCACTATGAAGTATTATCAACAAACGCAAGCGATTGGTCATGGGTAGCACACTTGTTTGTTATTGTCTTGTCTTAGTTACGTCGTGGACTACAATTGCTTATGATGCAAAGTTCGTCTATGTCTTAATTGACACAAATGTACTTTAAAGTTTATTTGTGTTATAAATACGAGTTTTAAATGTTATTTAACATGGCTAGTTCAGCAAAAGAGCAAGTGCAAGATAGTAAGTGTAACAGAGAATTCCAAATTTGGCGAATCCACAGAAATATGGCACTATTAGTAGAGGCGGCAAAGCAGTGTGTGTTTTATGTTCTGCAATAGTGGTGCACAGTACATAGTCTGTAAAACGGCATTTTGAAACAAATCACAAATCCTCTTGTCAAAAAAGTGAACCACAGCAAAATAAGTTAATAATATAAGTTATTTACCATTCAATCTGCAACAGCAGAAGTCACACTAATGTTTACTTTAATTTGAGTTACACGTATAACTAAAACATTCACAACTGTACAGTGCAGAAAGTATTTTTTTCATAGTAAATAAAGAATTTTGTGTTGTTAATATTAGTTTTATTATTTTTACAATAATCATAAGTCAAAATTATTTGATGGCACATCTAGACCTCATTAAACACTTCTTTAGAAAAAAAAAAATGGCACGTTGATCCATTAAGGTTCGCCAGCACTGCTATAGTACCATAAATGAAACAAAATGTTCAAAAGAAATTCCTTATTTTTTAAAATTCACCAAAAATGAGTTGGCTAATATCTTCTGTTGATTTCTCAGTAAAATCTGGAATTGTAAAAGGACTACTTTGATTTGAGATTTTGCAGGATCAAAGTAAGCAATCACAATAAGGAATAAAGTAAAATGCAGTAAAATGATGTTTCAGTACTTCCATATGCATAATGCTTGGCAATGTCACACATAGGAATCCCTTTCCAAGAAAGAGGAATGACATGATTAATTGCAGTCAAAAAGTATATTATGCTGTACAAGAAAAGATGTTAACAGTACCTTGGCCCTGATTTCACTCCACTGGACATTGACCATAGAAAAAAATCTATTATACTTTGAGCACATGTTGTTTAAAATATGCAGTGTGCTTTAGATTTTTCACAAAATGGACAATATTATATTGGACACTGCAGCAAATGAATATCCCCCCTTGGAAAGTACTAACATGACCGAATTCCTTTTTGTAATGATCTTTATACGTCTGAAAGCATATTTTGGCCTTTGTTAGACATTGTGGTAAACAGAGAAATTGATAAAAAAAAAAAATTGTTAAACATAATTGTAAACAGAATAACCAAGAAAAACAAATTGTTCAGCAATAAATGAAGCACAAGAAATGCAAATGCAGTAGTACTCCAAACTTACATTATAGATGGTAACAGCATAAGTCAGGGTAAAATTTTGCATACAAATTTTAGACAACACATATACAAAATTGAAATTATTTTGATGTAGAAGGTTTCATAAAATCTAACAAAGTGGTTAGCCCCCGAACAAAGATTCCCCCCCAACAATATTTCCTTGTAGCATGTTAATATTTTTTTATTCCTGGTTTTGTCGAAAAAATACGCTTTTTGTTGGAGTCTATATTTTCTAAAATTTGTTATAATTTTTCAATTAAACTGAGGCTTTCTGTCAAATTCCCAAACATCATTCAATCTTCTGATTGAATTGGGTCTAAAAACTCAAGTTTTTCAATGTTTTGCATTTCTATGAGCTCATTAATTGTCAGCTTCTGATTGTGGGAATCCAGTAGTTCTTGAACCTCATCACTATCTCTTTCTAAATTTGTCTGGCAAGATCGACAACTTCTTCAATATCATTACAAATTTCATCAGGCTCTTGCACTGATTCCGTCTGAGTTTCAGTGATGGGGGGGAGGAAGTCTTTTCCAGATGCCACTTAAAGTTTTTAGAGAAACTTCATTCCGAGATTGTCCCCCATGATTCCCACTGCATGTAAAACATTGATTTATTCCCAAAATTCTTTAATAGAGAGCTCGTTGTCTTGTCTCATAGCTTCATGCAGATGTGCAAATTATCATCTTGTATAAACTTTGAATGTTTTGATGACTCCCTGATAAATCAATCGGTTGAAGCAAACAGGTTGCATTGGATGGCAAAAATTTAACTTTTACACACATGACAAAATTAAATAAGTGTTGATCCCATGTGATATGCCTGATTATGTACATTAGCTAAACAGGAATTGGGGAGTGAGTAATCAAGTGGTGTAGTGTTCAAACAAAAAAGATGAATCAACGAGTTTTGAAAATTGTTTAACTCTGGGTTCACGTAAGTTGAGGCATTATTGTATAGGCAAAGCAAAAGATGAAACGAGTTTTAGAAAGTTATTGCAGAGGAAATAAAAATAAGTCGACTTGATGAAACTCTGCTTACAAATTCTCTAAGGGAGCTAATAACAAACAAAATACGATATTTAAGAAGGACAACTTAATGATTAAAAAACAAACAGATACAATTACTACAGTTTCTGTGTGGTTCTATTTTCCAGGTCACTGAAAGTAGAAAATGATAAAAAAGAACTTGGAGAGAATGTAGTTGGTGGATGAAAGAAATTTGTGAAAGTGCATAAATTTAACATGCAAAGCATAAAAATTGGTACATATGCATGTATAATTCCTGAGTTATCCTCAAAGAAGAGCAGCATTATAAGTAACAAAAGCATTCAAATTCAACTTAAGTTGATTCATTTTCTTATGTATTTTAATCCTTTAAAAAATATAAATAATTATATTAACCTTATCGTCTAATCTATCAGTATCATCTCCATCAACATCCCCCATTCGTTTGTCAAGATCTCCTTTTTCTTCATCTCCACTATCTTCTGATACATCTAAATTATCCTCAGGGTTATAACTCTTACCCTCAAAATCTTCTGACATTTCAATTCCCTTTTCTTCATCCTAAGTCAAGATAAAGAACCTCTTTATATAAACACAATAAGACTTAATGTAAATATTCAGCATTCATATCTTTTAAGTGATTAACAGAAAATCAAATTATGTATGTATTTAATATATTCAATGCAATTATAAATAATCCTAATGTATAAATTATAACTCTTGAAATTTAACATTACAAATAACAAAAGTTATGTAGAACAATATATATGTTGAGTAATATGATAATGCAATAACTGCTAAATATTAAAATATTTTTCATTCAATTTTATAATTCTTCATTGTATATATATATATATATATAATGAATACTAAACTTTAATATTATTTTTAAGTATATCTTTCCATTTTTACTGAAAATTTTTGGAAGGGGAAACTGCAAATCTTATAGGTAAAACATTCCTCTACAATAGAAGGCTATAATCTATCAAACCACTTTAATTATTTTTTAGAAACTATAAAAACAGTTTATCAAATGGCAAGTTAAAAATGCAGAGCAAAATATGAAAATCAAGGTAAAATTATTAATTTTTAAATAATAGGACTATTTGGAATGCACATGGATGCAACATTGCTGATGTATATATTCCAAAATAGGGATTGCAGCACTCCTCATCAAAAGCCAGTTTGAAAACAAATAATTTACAAACAGATTTTTAAACAATACTTACCAGCAAAAAATTACATTTTAAAAGATTAACATTAACTTTATTTTCAAATAAAAACAAAATAAAGAAGATATTATTTATATTTTTTTCTTCCAAAATTCAATAGTGCAATAGATATGAATTGTCAACTAGCACTCTAATGAGATTATTTTATAAGTAAATCTTTCACAATACCTAGCACACACAAAATACTCATAGCTTAAGATTCATTTCTTAAATTTAAGCTTAATAACCTCAATAGAAACAGTTCAATCTTTACCACAATAAATTTTAAATGCTTTGCTTATTTAAAATACAAATACACAAAACATAAACGATATATGAACAAATTGCTAATATAATCCAATATTTAAATTAGTAAAAACATTTGAGTAAATTTTTTTCTTTATATAATTAACATTAGTTTAACCATTTCTAATATTGCACATACTTTAATATCCTTTTCTTCTTCTTCTTTCTTTTCTTGACCAGCTTTGAAAGTATCATCTAACTGATCTTCAGTTTCAATCTTATCACTAACATCTTTGATACCTTCTCCTTCATCAAGACCCCCAGATTCAATGTCTTCAAACTTGGTACCATCAGCTTTACTAGCTTCTTCTTGAAGTTCAGGAGGTATACAAAATCCCTGAAATAATTTCCTATTAATTCACATGAGATCTAATTATTGGAAATTAATTAATAAGGTAATTCTAAATATATTTTTGAAATAAATAAAATATTCTCATCACAAAAATGCCAAAAATTACATGAAAGGGGTCTATCCTTTTTAAAATATACTTTTTATAAAATCCTCATTCATAAACTACAATATTTTCATCAAATTTCTCCCACCCTCAGTTCAAATAATCCTTAATTTTATTCTAAGATTTAATAATAATACCATTAAAGAATCGAAAAAATTATAGTTAATGTTTTCTTCCTAAAGAATTATATTTTTAGAGTTTATGAAATATGAACTAACAAAAAATTTAATTTTACATATATATTAACTAATTATGTAAATACAATCATTGGTAATTTTTTATTGAAGTATATAAATTCCTATAGCAGCAAATCACACAATTAAAAAACTCCATAAAAAGAATGTTACGAGATATTAAATAAATGAAAACCAACCTTAGTAGCCAAGAGATTAAATATCTCTAATAAAATGGTTAAGAACTTGCAAGATGTCCTATGCATTCCAAGATTAGTTGCAAAGTATACTTTGACAAGCTGAAAATATTGATCAAAGACCGGTAATAAATTCAGAAGCAACCTGGGAAAAAAAAGGTTCAAATTATACATTAAAGTAAGTAGTTGTTTATTGCAAATTCTATAAAATACAAATAAAAAAAATTCTTAAAAAATTAATTAGAAAAAGCTGTAAAATAACACTTTTGAAATGTACACAAGTAAATTAACTTTTATATACAAAACATTTAAAATTTCCACAACACTATCAATACATTATATTTTGAAAATCACAATACAAATTTTCAATATGCTTTAAAAAATATGAAGCCCACATTTCAAGGAGTACAATACATTTTCTGTTATATTTTTATACTCTGAAAAACAACTATTTTTTATGCAATTTAAAATTTTTTAATTATTTTAATGGGTTTCTTAAAAAGGTAAAAATGTTAGGTCTAATAAAGCTACTAAAAACTATGTCTAATGAAAGCTATTAAATACTTGAAGCATTAAAAAAAACACTAATATTTTCCATGAATTTATATAATTAAAAAAATAAAACTATAAACAATTGACTAATACATAAAAGGAAATATTTACAAACCTTATACTGTCATCGACAGCTTCAATATCAACTTTAGATTTAAAGGACTGTTGCAACTCCTTTTGTAATTTCACTATCAACTTAGTAATACTCTGAAGCTGAAGATTTTTTTCAAAGTCTGATAAATATACCAATATTTTATTAGTGATTAGATTATCTGGACACATATTATCTTCAGAAGTATCTTTCTCATTACAGGAAACAGATGAAGTAATAATATCTTGATATGCCATCAATATTTTTATAATGACTTTATGGATAAGTGTAGATAAATTCTGATTTTGGACATTATCCTGGCTTGCTTGATTTCTCTTTTCACCTTTCTTAGCTTCACCGAAAAGAGTATTATACTCTTTTAGAGTCTTTATGGATTCATCTTGAATTTTGCATGTGAGTCTAGTTAAATTTCTAGTTAATTGTTGATTTTGATCGACATTGAATCCCTTTAAAGAGTTCAAAAAAACACTAAGAGATTTCAGCATAACTTTGAAAACTTTCACAATTTCCGAAAATTTTTCCCAAGTTGTAAAGATCATAGTGTTTGATACAGACTGATATATTACATCAAAACCCTTCTCAAGATCTGTTGTACAAGCAGTGATGCTTTTGGAAATTTCATTCCAAATTGGATTATTTTTGTTTAAACTACATAGTAATTTTTTATCCTTGTAAATACATGGGATTTCACCATAATTTCCTTTAAAGGAATCTGGAGTACAATTAATCAAGAATCCTAATTGCTGAATAACTGCCAAGTACTGTACCATCAAATTGTTCAGTATTCCCTGAAATTACACAAACACACATAATGAAATTTTTATAAATCGAATGTTATTAATAAGTACTAAAACCAAGGGAAAAAACTTTGCCATTTTAAATTCAATTGTCTGAAGAAAGCATATTTTTTAAAACCATGTCAATTAAGTAAATAGAGGTTATTATGTTCAAAATAAACTTTGTCACAAATTTTTATCTATTAAAAAAAGTCACAATATTTAAATGCTGAAACTGCAATATTTTCCAAATTATTTTGTAATTTACAGACAAAATATGAATTAGCAGGGATTGTAACACATACAAATTTACACAAAATAAAAATTTGGAAAAGCAACATTAGTATAAAAGAAGGAAATGAATAAGTATTTAATAGCAAAATCAGTTAGATAAGAATAATACAGACTTCTTTCTCTTACTTTAAAATGATTGAAGAAAATAATAATTTCTGTAAAAAAATTAATTAAAAATATTTTGTTCTTAAAGTCTATTTCAGTACAATATTGGATTCAGAAATAAAGTGCAAAAATATTAAATCAAAAATATTTATTGACAAAAAAATTATAAATCTTTTGAGAAAAATTAGGATGTACTTATTTACATTGACCATTCTTTGCTATAATCTGAAATTAAATAAAATTCAATCTAGACTCAAAATATAGAAGAGAGAGAAGCAATAGCCCTTATATTTAACATTATAGCAAACAAGGATTTTCTCACACAGTAAAAAGTCACAAATTTGAAATTTTTTTCAAAAAGTTCATAAAACTATACATATAATTAAAAGTATTCTCGCAAATATATACATAAATCATTGATTTTTCTTAAAATTAATGAATTAAATTACATTTTCAACATCACAAAAAAATCTTCCAAGTCAAAACTATGTGATTTATTTCTTTTTAAATAATAGCAAGCACAAGTTCAATATGATGATTACTTATAAGCCTTATTACATAGCTATATGATTTTAAACATAGGTATCCTGTGTTACTTAAAATTAAGTAAATAATCTATAGATAAAAATAAAGCAAAAAATTTATTTAAAAAAATCATGATAGGAAGGGGAAAAAAAATTCCATTTTGATTTTTACCTTTTTTTAATCCCGAGCAATTATAATTGAATTGTAGTATAATGCAATCCTTTTAAAACAATAAACAATCAGGTTTTTAAAGGTTTTAGATTTAATTAAAGAAAGTATTTTTAGAATATAAAGTATCATGTTTTCCATATTTAAATGTACAAAGTAATTTATAATAACTTACTTCCATTTTTGCGACATCATTTTCAGGTGGAATAATTAAAAAATTTTCTTGTGACTTTTTAATATCTGACAAAATGAAGAAGAAACAACTGTAATGAAAGAATTATTTTAAATATTACTTAGAAAATTACAGTGGAATACAGAAATAAAAAATGTAAATTTATTTATTAATAAATGTAAGGTATTTTTATATATTTACCCAATTTTGTCAATGTTGGCAGCTACTTTTACTATTGTCTCTCGTGCAGAAACAACGTGTTGTACCATGTTATTGCTATAACCATTTATTCTATATATTATGTCAAGAGTTAGTTCCTACAAGAAAAAAAAACAATTAAATATTTATACACAGTTGTTATTTGTAAAATAAAACAAATAACTTTTTCAGAAATTATAATTTCCATGTTTCTAAAAAATTATTTTCTTAAATATTACAAGCAAGTTACAGAGATAATTTATAATAATAATAGAAACCCACTCCAAGGATCATGCAACATGCCAAAAGCACATAAAAATGAAATATGTTTAATATTAGGAAATAGCAAATTTTAGAGAATAGCCATTAAAAACAAAATAAATAAAACGGAAGTTTTTTTTTTTATATTTTTTCAACAATTTTTTATTTAATGTAGAATCCAATTTTCCTTACTAAATACTAAGGGCATTGGTTAAAAGATTCCCCTCAAATATTCCTCATAAGCCCTTAACCATGATTTAAGGACTAAGTTAAAACAGATTACTGAAAGCGATTTATATTTATTAGGATACATCAATTGCCTTTCAATTCTTTGGAATATTAAATGATTTCACTAAAAATTTTTTCAATGGTTCAAAGTTGATAAATATCATATGCACAACAAACCTCAGTAGATTTACTACTTGTTTATTTTTAAAATAGGAACATATGAACTGACAAAATACTTAGTTTTACATTTTATGATTAATGTAGATGATAAAATGATACAATGTGATCTTGACAGACATACAAATTACTTACAGTATTTTCCTATATATAATCTGTGGATAATGTGATAAAAAACATTCTCCATCAGAAAAGCTTACAATAAAGTTTTGAAAGAAATACCATTTATGTTTTATAAGATAAATAACAGATGGTGCTGAAACCTTTAACGACTTGGCTATCATAGGTTCCTCAGAAAGATAATACAGCAGCTAGTCGGTAGTGTTATTTCCCATTCTGACTAAGTTGTTTCCTCCTGAAAGTATTCAAGTTCATACATCCTCCTGTTGAAGCGGAAGCATGTAAATTACATGGCTGAACTCAACGTTATAGAGAAGACTACCGAAGTAGGAAATTGAGAAACTGCAAGATTCTTTAACGTTGATGAATCAAATATTCAATTGTGGAGGGAAAAAAATGAGACTAATTTTGAAAAATACATCCCAATGCTTTTAAGTTATGGACTCGATGAAGCACATCTTAATGAGAATGATAAAAATGCCATGAAGTTTGCACCTGTAACTAATACATGCAGGACTGCACAGCCTTTAGATGTCGGAATCAACAGATATTTTAATCCAAAATTCAGAAATTATGGAAACAATAGATGACCAATTTTAGAAAAGAATTTTACACAAAAATTTTCTCTGTACAATTTATTATATATAATTTGAATCATATTGTGTATTTCTTTTTTTAAATTTTTTTGACACTACATTATAGGCAGTACATATTTTGGATTATTTGCCCTAAAAATTGCTGTGGATATATACAGGAAAATATGGTAATATAAGTCTCTAGGACTTCTTATAAATATTCTTTAAGACCTCAGTTGTAATGTATTTGAAATCATGGAATTTTGTAGTTTACTTTTAATTAGTATAAATATTTAGTATTAGTACTAGAGGGGGAAAAAAGAAACAATGGGATCTACTAAAACTTATTTCATTGCTTTCAGTTTACCTGATACCCTAAGCCTAAAGTTAGTTTTGTCCTAAAATCCATAAGCAGTAGAAAGAAAACAATATAAATTAATCTTAAAACAACATTTTCTAGTTTGATGATTTTCATACAATGGAATTCAGAAATTTTAAAATAAGGATATAACTATACATAATGAAAAACGTTTTATAAGTTACTCTGCTGTCCCTTAATTAGAAATTAATTTTTTTATTCCCATAAACAGAAAATTTAACAAGTGGCACAAGGAATAAAAAAATAAATCTACACTTATAATATTAAATATATTGCTAACTCTTTCACGTGCTGAATTTTTGACAGAAATAATGCACTAGAGGAAAATAATTACAAATATTTTAGATAAACCTAACAAAACTATAGTTATTAAACAAAAGCTGGTATATATGAATAATATTAAACACTTTTTCAAATAAAGGGTGGCTAAAGTTTTAAAAAATAGGAGGTACATATTTTGTACCACCATGCTTCAAGAAGCATGATAGTTCTGGAAACATGATTTTTTCTTCCCTAGGCACAATAGAACTTTGCAGACAACACATCCAATTCTGTACAAACTTGGATTTGCTTTTGTGCTGCAAGCAGCACAACGAGCTTCTTATTCTGGATCTGAACACTTCTATTGGTTGTCTGACTGAAATTACAAATGCAGAACTGACAAAATCTCTTCCAAAGTCCTTCAAGCTCAACTTTGGAAGATTCATTTCCTGATAGATGACATATGTATTGACTTACACTGGCATTGATGAAGTACCAGAAAATTCTATGCCAATATTTTTTACTTTATCTTTCTATTTCATAGGTACCTTTAATTTAATCAAATCTGTCCACACAATTTATGTGCCTATTGTAACCAGACTAGTATTAGATTGTATTTAGTTTTTCCTGAACACAAGCTATATACAACTCATTCAGGACATTTGTGCAATTTTGTACGTACTATTACTTAATAAATATTATTATTTGAAAAAATGTAGCTTGCAACAAATCCGTCCATTATTGCAAAAATTAAATTTACTTTTTGTATTTGTAAAAAAAAAAGAAAAAAAAGATGGACTTCAATAGCGTGGAGGTACATTTTTTGAACTCTCATATTTTCATACTAGCAATGCCCATATGAGGAACTAATTATTCTAATATTTAGTTACATGATGTAAGTACTTACCAGAATTGTATAAATATCATAAGAATCTCTTTCATTTACACTTAAAAATACACAAGTCACTTCCAAAAAATACCACTCAACAGACTCACAGATGATCAAAGAATGAACTACTGTATAAACTCATTGCATACAATATCTAGCATTAATTTCTGAGGCATTCAAACAAGTGGTACGTTTTATGTACCAACACACAATAAATGAATAAGAATTAGTGGTACAACATATGTACCACCAAGCATGAAAGAGTTAAACATATTAAAATACAATTAAATGTAAAAAAAGAGGTTTAAACAGTTTTTAAAATAACAAATATATAAAATACCTTGCTAGGCAATTCCATGCATTTCTGCAGCTGAGAGTATTGAGCAATACTCTTATAAAAGTAATGTTCACTATCTTCTGATGTTTTTAGAACTAGTTCCTCAAATTTTCTAACAAAAAATAAACAAAAATTTATAATTGCTTTTCTGTTCTTCTTCCCTTAAATAATTTCATTGAAATACTTCAAACATAGAAATACTTGTATGGAATTGATGTTATTTCCGCCAATAAAAACTCCTAAGATTATTTGTGTAAAAAAGGATATCAATTATATTTCATTCTATAATTTTTTAAAAATGAAATTAGTCATAAGTGGATAATATCAGTAAGATTTCCTGATATAAATTTTATAAACAAGACAAAATTATTACCACTGATATATTTACAATGTATTTAATAAAAAAAGAATATTGACAAGACTTCTTATAATAAGAAGAGTCAATCTTAAAAGAAAAAGGATGTATATAAAGAGGATTTCACATTATTAAAAACTTTTTTATTTAGAATTGGATTTTCATATTCATAAACATATTTCTATTGAAAACAATTTAAAAAGATTTCTTTATTGCAAATTTTTTTCGAGTCTCACGAACATTGTTTCTTTGTAGACACAAATAAAAAGTTTCTCAAAATAAAAAGTTTCTCTCATTATTCTGAAAAAATAACTAAAATACCAAAATATTTTATCAGTGAATAGTTATATAAATGACTATTATTACAATAAATGTTTACCCGTCAAGCTTCATCATTTTCATCTGTGATGGATCAAATGCGGGTACCATCAGCATAATATCTACATTGCTATTCTTGGCAGAAATTATTCCTTGTCTATAAGACAATCCTTTAAAAAAGAAACACACGAAAAAAGATAAGATACATAAATGAAAGACAGCATATTTTTGCATTTTAATCTTTTCACAGGAAATTAAAAAATAAATCTCAAACTTTAACCCTTTATCTCAACTGACAGTACTTGTAAGTACCACTCACTTTAAAATAATATAGAATAACCAATTTTACTGACAATACTTAGCAGGAATATTCTTTGAAATTCACTCTTACAAGACATATGGCAGCAAGGGTTCTATGATGAGTATTTTAGCAGGTAAGGCGAATAGTTTTATAGCAGAAATTACGTTTTCAGCAGATTGCAAAGATTATCATTTTTATCCCGAAAAAATAGTTAATGTCAAAATTTAAGTGTTTTATTTTTTTGTATGTCAATGAGGATCTTAGAAAACGATTTGACTCTTTAATTTAAGTGAACAGTGTATATAATTAATTTTACAGTGGAATATCTTTAATTAATTAGCTCTAACGGATTAAAGTTGAGTATTTTGTTAATGTATATTCCTTTTCAATGTAGTGATAAAAAAAAACTATTGCATGAAAAAAACTGCAGTAAATCATAATGCGGTAGATAAAGAGTTAAGGAATGTAACACTTTCTCGAAGAAATATAATAAAGATATAAAGGAATGCATGAAAAAAAAGATTCATCTAACTTTGAACAAGACAACTTTTAAACCTAAATTAAAAAAATAAATAAATTGCAATAAATATCTAAAATTAGCTATCACATAGTAATACGCAGATTTAGGAAATGATTTCATACCCATTACTCTTAAGTTTTTAAATAATGTAGCCAACATTTGTCTTTTCTTTTGGATAAGAATCAATGTTTGCTTCTTCTCTTGAGATCTGGTACACATTTTCTATAAAAATAAAAGATTAGTTTAAAAAAATTATGATTCCAGTGTAATACATAGTTATTCAATATATTTAAATTATATTCTAATATATTTATTTTCAAAATTAATCAAAAATAAATAATAAAGCAATCCTTTTTTAAGTGTGCATGTTAAATAGTTGTAAGTAAAGAGAGTATGTATTTAAAGATCAACATTCACAAATAAGAATTCTCCAAATAAAAAAAAAAAGTGTGTACATACTTATGTATGCAAGTAAGAAGTTATACTTCTTGGCGTAACAAGATTAAAAATCTTTCTAAAAATCTTGAGCAGGGCAAGCTGGGCCAAGAACGAAAGGCGGTCAAGAGCAGAGTTCAACGATACTAACCTTAAGTCAATCGGACCACTAATTTTAGTGATAATGCCACCCTGAGGCCCTTATCTACACACAAATTATAACAGATGAAAGAGCTCAACGAGGAGAACCTATGGTTCGAGTCTCATTAACGAAGCTCAAAATTCTTCAGAGCTATGCAGGATTTAAAAAATTTAAAACTTTAAAATAATTTTAAAATGTTAAATATGGGTGAATAAATGGGGCTATGGTCCTGAAAAAATGTATCTAGGATGCTCATAGGGAGAACAATCGAATCCAGCCAGTGCGGTCGACGAAGGTGGCATAGGATTCGAGTTATTAGTGGGGAAACCCTGTTCAGGGGGAGCACCGTAGGGGACCAATTCCATGTAAAGCTCGTGCTAATACAAAAATATGGTGGACCTCCAAAAATCAAGTCCCAAGTTCAATTCCTTAGGGGGTTGAAATTTTTTCCAGTCTCCATAGCATTAACATGGGAGTATGATATTTTAGTGCTGAAGCCCTCCCCATGCTTACATAATGGAAAGTAGATGAGTGGATGGGTCTCGATGGTGGAACAGTTGGTTCAAATCTCAAGTCCGAGACTCGAACAGGAGCCAAATTTAAAACAATTAAAAACTATGGAAGAAATAGCCCTAGTAGCATGAAATTATAATAACTGGAAGAGCAGATAGAGAGGGATCGAATGAGCCAGGTCTGAAAGGACTGTGAGGTTTGGAGGCCAAGGCAAAAAGCTGTAGAGGGGGGATGCGTCCCAACAGATATCGTTTATAATAATAGTTTTTACGATCCACCAAATATCAGTCCCCAAGCACCAAAAAAGTGGCGAGTTAAAATATTAGACAACGGTGTGCGGGCGTGCATCGTAAAAATTTACCCTCATCCCCCTCCCTTTTTCCAAAACGCACAATAAGAAGTATAACTTCAAAAATAACATTCTTTTAATTACAACCCAAGATTTGAAGTTTGTCAAAAGAGATGAGAATATTTCCAGAAAAATTTACTTTTTGTTATTATAGCATAATGAAACCTGTCATTCTATTTTATTTATATTTAGAGTTAATAAAAATATACTTTTTTCCTTCTTTAAATCTGAGTAAATCTTTTGCAAATTTAGCATATATTTTTTAATTATAATTACAAGATAAAAATATAGAAAATATTATGAAACACATTTTTCTTTCTTGAAATCTAAATTTTGATGTCCTTGTACATTTAGTAAATAAAATTTATATCAGAATCAAATGAATTTGAAAACAATAAATATCAATCAATTCCATCCGCATTTAAAAAACAATTTGTTTTAACTAACATTTCCCCTTTTTAAATGGCCTATTTATTGAAACAAAACTTAACATTTAAGCTTTTAATTCAATTCTGATAGAAGGTTTATTTATCTATTGCCTTTTTCTAAAGGCTAAAAAATTATAAACATTTACAAAGTGAACTCATACATTTTTTAAATGTACATCAGATTTTGATTATCAAATATTTTGGAATCAACCTTATTGAAATATTGGTTCTATATAACAGATAAGATACTTACCTTTCCCAAATCAAGAGTGACATTTTGTAGAGCCTCAATGACAGTACCTTTATTAAGGGAAAAAATGCAATTGTTAAAAAAAAAGAGCTTTGAACATCATGTAATACAATAAACATAACTACAAGTAAAACCTTTCACCGTTTCTTCTGTCTTGGAAAAATAAAGAAACTTGTTGCTCAAGGAAACACTTTTTAACATTTCTTTTTCAAAGGGTTGAGAGTAAAATAATTTAGCACAAAAAAAATCAATCTTTATTAATAATCTATTAAATCACTCAACTTGAGAAAGATGTTCATTTACTTCAAAAGAAAAAACTAAGACTGGAATTTTGTTTGTAAGATTGCAATCTTAAGCTATTCAAATGATATGATTTTACTCAGTTAAAAAAAAAAATCTAATTTCTTTAAAAATTATAAATTTATGAGAATCTTAATATATATAATGACAAAACACAATCTTATACATTAAATACAAAAGAAAGTTTATTTAAATATAATTGACAAAAATTAGATTAATGATAACTTACCACAAAATTCATTAAGAGTGTTGATATGATTAGTAACATTGAATGACTTAGATATTTTTTTAGTTAATTTTTTCAAACGTTTATAACGTTGAGGCATCCCTTGAAACAATCCTTCTCTTTCTTTGAAATAATCCTCTACAAGCTAAACAAGGAAATGGGAGGGAGAAAATTGAAACTATTAATTATACATACTAACACATTACCATAATGAATAAGAGAATTAAAAGTTTTACTTGCCAGTAAAACTTTATATATATTTAAAACATCTTTTTTAAAGTACTATTAAGTATTCTTTAGATGCAACAGCAAATATCAATATTAACTGTTGAAATCACTTAGATAATTGAATTTCAGCCCCTAAACAGTTTTGAATGGCAATCTTCCTTTTTGATAGAATAATTTAGAAAGAGAAGTTCATGTGAATAAAAGAAAACATAGTTATGAAAAGAAATTTAAGTTTTTAGTAACATTTATAGTTATCAATGTAGCTCAAGAAAACTAATAATGAATCAACAGGAGCAAAAAAATAATGCTATTGAGTGACCTTTTAAAACAATTTTCTTACCACAGATGAAGTTCTGCTTTAGAGTGACTGATTTCTTTCCACAAAATAAGCTGAAATTTCTATTTAAAAATGGGCCCCATCTTACACATTTGATATGAATTCTTTTAACCTAATGCTTCTCAAAAGTATAAACTCCAAAAAAATAAATATTTTCCAATTTTTAAACTAATTAAATTAACTCATTTTTAAATCATAACTTAATTTAATTTGAGTCACAAATAATATCAACTCTGCCCAGTGAATTTATTAACCCTTTTGCTGCGCATCCTGTGATTTCCACAGGTACGCATTCTTTCAAGATATTTAGCGGTGCAACCCGAGCTGTTCCTGCTTATGTTTTCATGTTTCTATTATTATGATCTAATTCTATATTTTGAAACAAAAACTCTTCTACAAAGATTTTTTGTATATTTTAACTCTAAACTGGAGATCTAGTATAAAATTTGAAATACGTAAGAAAAAGAATACGTGATTTTTGAACCTACTTTGATAAAATAACTACACAGCGAGGGGGTTAATGTCACAGTGTAAAGCAACACATGGGTTATTATCGATGAACCTTGGTCAATTGACGAGGATGACACAAAGTTGGCACCCCCTCACTTAACTACCACACCATGCCAACACAGGAGAACATCAAGCCTCAACAAATTTACTGTGCATGGGCCCCCTCTACACAGCAGGTCTGCAGTGACACCAGGAAATTTTGCACAATTCTGATAATAATTATGGAAACCATCAAGGATGCAATTGATCATTTTCTTTAAGATTGCAGATAACATAGACTAAGAAAATAATAAGCCTTTTAGACTCAGCGCCTAATATTTGCTTCTTGCTACAGACCCCAAAAATTCATTGTTTATCACTTTCATGAAATGCAGCTAAAAATAGGCATATAATACCATAGTTATATGAAGCAATTTAGAGGCATTAGATGTAGAACAATCAAATAGCACTCTAGATGAATTCACTTATAATATAATGCCACTCTAGAAAAATTAAACATTTTCCAGTGGAAGAAAAGTGAAAGGTACAAGAAATAAGTAATGATATTAAGGCTGTATCACACATACATTTTTTGCCTAATCTGAGGGGGAAGGGTTGCCGTAAGCAAAACGACCTGCTCTGACGTCAGCCGTGCTCTTATCTCCACATTGAAAAATTACTTGCCGATTTTTCTGCTTCGGAATACGAACATCTAAAATTATTTTGCTCACGCTTTTGTTGATGGGCATAAACAGAAATGGAGCACCATTCTATTTGAAATATTATACGCCATATCTGATGTGTTTAACGAAATCGAAGCCGCCATCTTGTTTATGACGTAGGGTGCTGAAGAACCCCATTGGCTGGAATTTAAAGCAGCTTTTATTTGGAACAACTTTTTGAGCTCACTAGCATAAAGTTGTTTGAAACTGAGTTCAATAAAAATTGCAAAAATGGTTCGAGATGTGCACATGTGATACGGCCTTTACATAACTGGACAAATGAATTCATGTTAAACAAATTAATTAACCCAGTAATATAACATATATATATATTAATTCAATCGCATTTGAGACATTAACAGTGACATTGAACCTGTTCAATACCAACGAGAACTGTAAAAAATATTGATACAACTAATTTTTTTTTTAATTTTTCAGTTTAGCAGCCTTGTCCTCGTACAAATCTGATTGATGGAGAAAATGTGAATTTTCACAGTAAAATGTTCTTTATGGTAAAAATATTATGTAGAAATAAAAATAGTCACTGAAAATGTAGCAAAATTTACACTCTGTGATGCCACGTTTATTTAATCACTTACCATTTCACTTGTAGCTGACAAAAAATAGGACCTCTTGATATTTAAAGTCCATGTTGGTCCATCTGCCAGATCCTGCTTAGATGGAATAGTAAAAACATTTCTTGCAGGCATTTTTAAGGCATCCTATAGATTAAATTTATTTTTAGTAACTTTATAGTTATTTAAGAGACTCATATTTCTATTTCACAAATAGAAATGAGTCAAGGCCTAGAAAAAAAATGATTATATGCAGTTATAGGAACATCATACGTTTTGAAAGATAATATTTTAGTCTTGTTGCAACATGAGTAAAGTACTTTAGTCAATCATACATAGTCTTTTAACTCAAATGTAAAAAGAAAGGCAATAAAGATAACATGAGATATTTCTGGAAGATGACCAAGTAAAACATATTATAAATAAATAAAAATCAATTATACAGTTAACTACAATAAGACTAAAACACAGTTTTTTTTAACATCTGAAATTAAAATTAATATATTTTAAGCCCCTTTTCTTTAAAAATAAATTAGCTTTTAACAAACACAATTTTATCCTATGAGAACTCTGAGACTTCCTCATGCTTAAAGAGAAATTTATTTTAATTTTAAAAAATTTTATTTACCATAATGAATAAGTGCTAGTTTCTCTAGCTGAGTTTTATAAATTCTTATCAGTGTTAAATACATTGACAGTGATATTAGAAATCTTTGCATTTTGCTTATGGATGTTTTTCATTGTCAGTTCTTGTCAGAGAATTCCTCATTGTTCGAATTCTGACATTTCAATTCAAGTTTAATGCTAGTTAAATTTTACTAATCAGTGTTTCATCTCTATATTTATCAGCTATATGTCCCGACTAATAAAAAAGTGATGAATCACGATTAATAATGGTAATATATGTTATGAATGTGAAGAGCAGCATACCCCACAGCTCTTTATTTGGTATTCTAAAAAAAACAAACGAAGTATAAACTTGTTTTTGTCATTTCAACTCTCCATAATGATAAGAAACTTGACAAAACCATCAGTAGCGTGCCGCCAAGCCGGTATAGTGGTTAGTAATGCTGACTGGCGTGCCAGAGGGCCTGGGTTCGAATCCTGGAGAAGGCATGGGGGTACTCTAAGTAGCTGTTGAGCCTCTCGTGAGGTTGGTGCAAGGGGAAAAGAGGTGGGAGGCCCTTGATGACCCCCAGGGTGTTCTCCCTTTAAATTGGGGTGGAGCTGAGCAAAAATCGTATTGTCACCTGCATTGTGCTCAAAGCTAAGGCTAACTACAGGCGTAAAAATCTAGCTCTTAGCCGCAATGAATTTCATGGACCTTGATCTGATGTTACTGTCAATCAGGTGGCATATGTTACAACATCAGTAGTTTTGCCAAACCTGAGATTATAGCTTTTTTTCATCCTTTTAAAGGTGATACCACTGATGAAATGAAAGATGTTTATTCTATGTCTAAAATTAGTTCCCAATGGTCTTTGACAGTTATTTTCCTTTGTTAAATATTGGAGGAATAAATTATCAAATTAAATTCAAGCTAAGTGCAGAAATTATATAAGAACAAAGGTTGTTCCTAAAGCATATGATTCTAGACCTAAAGAAATGTTATTTATAAACCAGAACTTAAATTCAAGCATTCAACTGAAGAGAAAGAAAAAATGAAATAGCTTGTCAGAGAGCAAGACAGTGAGAAAGCTGGATGAAACAAAAGAATAATTTTGTTATTAATGTTCATGGAAGGGGGTAGTGTAACAACCTTATATGTCCTAATCATTTCATATATATTTGTAATTTCTGATGTAATTTAGGCTTGTGATCAAAAATGGATATATTAAAATACGCAAATTAATCAATTTTTAATAAATACATTTCCTAATATACACAATTAGCCTCTAAAATGAAGTTAAAAAGATTAAAAATATATAGATTAAAAAAAAACTTTTTAAAAATGAAATTTAATGATCGCGAGAGAAAATAGCATGAGCGAGTTCTCCCATAATGAAATTAAATGCAAGTTCCCAGAGATGAATAGTCGTTCATCTAAATTTCATAAACTATTACTATCACCTTACCTCCAAAGCTTTTATATGTCTCACTATAAAATAATGAGATTTCTTGACAGAGACTCTAAGAGATTCAAAGTTGCCATCCTTCCAGCGAGCTATTTTCACAAAATCCTATAAAAGATACATATATAGAGTTAAACAGTAAATATCTCATTTGTTTCAGATAGTCTTCAAAGAAAAAAAACCATAGCTCACTTTTAATTCCTTATCAATAGGTTTTCTAATTTGTAAAATTTGATTGTTAACACTGGGCAGAAACTGTTTGTAATAACTGTGCAAATTAAAAAGCAAATGTTCCAATTTTCCTAAAAATTAAAATACAGGTATTTGTGTTTTAAAGAATAACATATTAATATAAATCACAAATTATTTGGGAAAGGAAAAATTATAAAAAGTTTACTTACTATATGTTTGTTTAAAGTTTGACAACCTACAAAACAGTAAAAATGTATGCAAAATGCTCAATCTTGCAGGAAACTCTCCTAAAGACGAATCCTCTAAGAACTGTTTCAGACTACTAATCAGAGATTTAAATTCATCATCATCATTGGAATTCTAGAAATAAACAAAGGCATAGAACATTCTAAAAAATTCTTCATCAACATGTATGATGTGTGTTCAAAATTATCAATCCTTAATTTTATCAGCACACACAAATGAAATGAATTATCTGTCCTTCACTAGAGACGAGTAAGAGGCATGCAGGTGCACATGCAAATTTACTCCTGGCAGCAGATAGAGTCAGCCAATTGCAGTTGCTCACTGTGTAGAAGTGAAGTGTGCTCTTAATATTTTGATTTTTTGTAAAATGACAGAACAATTTGAGCAATATTGCATTAAATTTTCCGTAAATCTCGGTAATATCCAAACAAAAACATTTCCAAGATTTGACGCCAGCCTTCAGGAATGGTGCCAAGAACATCTTAAGTGTAAAGAGGTATATCCATTTTAAAGACGGCCTTATATCAGCAGTCAGTAAGCCATGCATTGATAGACCCACATGTTGAAACGTCAATGTTACCACAGAAGTGGTACAATTTTGCCTTATCGGTCTATCAATCAGGAGAGGATAAGGATGGGGTTGGATGGATTCAATTTTGACCAAGGATTCAGAGATAAAGAGTGTCTGCAAAATTCGTATCAAAACTGCTGATGAAACAGAAGCAACCATTGGGCATACTGGATTGCAGTGATTCTAACTTTCTGAAAAACATTATCACTTATCATAATGACCTTGACATCAAAGTGAGAATATTCATTATCCTTCAGGCCAAAAGAGCACAGTAAGTCTGTGGCAATGTGCAGATTGTGCTGACTATTTTCTTTGACACTATAAGCACATATTAAAAGGCACAACCATTACCTGGAGGTCTTTCACTTCCCACAAGTTACTGTGTAAAGCTAATGACCAGACATGTGGGCAAAAATGTGGCTACTCCATCATAATTCAATCGCCCATTCTTTAAATCTGATTCAAACTTTCTTGGCCAAATAAAGCCATCCTAAAGTTCTTTAAGCTTTTTACTATCCTAAATATATTTTGCCTATTCCCAAAGCTGAAATACCACATAAAGGAATCAAGTGAAGTGATTATGCAAAATGTGACGACCCATCCAAACAGCATTCTATAAACAATTACTTCCACAAGTATTTCCAATGACAAAACTGCTAAAAGAAGTGCATTCCCCAAAACACTACTTTGAAGAAAATTAGGATATGAACAATCTATATGAATAATTGTATTTTTCCCAGTCAAAGGTTTGATACTTTTTGAACACATATTGTATGTAAAATAATGGACTTATTTTCAAAAACTAACATAAACTGAAAATTAAAATAATCAATTACATGAGAGAACTACTAAATACTTCTATTGCATGAAATTAATCAAATTTTCATCAAATAATTTATAATAAATGTACTTATTAATGCTTATAACAATTATTTATTATCAACCATAAAACAAAACATCACCACATTACTATTTTGCAGTAAAAATTACATACTCAATAATTTTAGTACCAAAAGAAATATAAATTACACATTTAAAACTTAAATTACAAAAAATTATACTAACAGAATGAAGAGTTAATAAGATTTGAGTATTAAAGTATAACCTTCTTAATTAATAAATTTAGAAATGCAAATTTATAAAAAGTTAAGGAAAACAAGGGGCAAACAAATTCTTTTTCATCATTTTTAGGTAAAATAACATCTACAGAGATTTAATTCAAAAAGAAAAGAAAATTTAGAAATATTTATAGTTGAAATTAACCAACCAACCTTTATAGAAGTAGCAAATAAACCAAACATATGGAACCACCATTTCGTACAATTTCTTTGTTGTTTTTGAATAACAACATCCAGTCCTTTTTTCCAAACACTAAAAGAAAATGCATTTATTTTACAGAATAGAATAAACATGTTTTCATCTGCATATAGTATCAATGGTGAAGCTAGTCTAAGTGAGCCCTGTTTTAAAAATTCCTTGAGGGCTCTTTTTGGGGGTATCTTAAGATTTTTTTCTTACACATGTTGGGGCCCTGTATCATTGATAAGGCGATAGCTACACCTTGGTATAGTACAGTATCAAGTAAAAGAATCTCATAAAAAAAGTGCTTTATTACTTTGTATTAACATGGATATTTTTGGAGGAAAAAGCTTAACTGATATATTCTAATAAATATAATGCCATGCACTGAAACACTTACTTAAGTTCTAGAGATCTAAATTCTATAATTTTTTCAGTTACTTGTGCTCTCTCTGGTTTTAGCACATCCTTCCATAACTAAAAAGAAACAACATAAGTCAATTATTCATCTTAATTAAAGACAAAGTATACCAGAAGTACATGGACAAATAAATAAATTAAATAGTTTACCTGCATTGCTTCCAAAATAAGATCCAATCCTGCAGCAAATTTCATTACTGGGTCAGTAACAGGAAAACTGAGAACTCTGTTCACTATTTTTAAAATCTGAAAGGAAAATAATCACATATTGTACTAAAATAAAATCAGAACCAAAAAAAAATTATATACAAAGCACCCAAATCTTTAAACATTTATTTTAAAGGTGATAGATACCTTGAAAGGAATAAAGACAGTTAAGTTCATTTTTATGAACTGAATTTTTGTAGATGACATTTTAAAACTCTTTAATATTTAAAATTTTAGAATAACAAAATGGGAAAAGGTCATTTTCTGTACCAAATTATAAACTTGGAAAACATTAACCTTCTTTTGTTTGGCAATGCATCTCATGCATTCAGCATTTTTGTTTGAATGGTCGGCGTTGAATGCTATGTGATGAAGAGAAAAATTTCATCCTTGACACTCAATTCATTGTTATTGACACATTTTAAAAATTCCACATAATTTTTTTCTCCTATTTATGAATATTTCTACAAGATGATGCAATTAATCCTACTTTCTTCACAGTTAGAATACCTGACTCAAAGTAAAATCAAAATTCCTTCATTTTGAATTTTCAGATTTCACTTTCATTAATGTTATTTTTACATGTCAAAATAGTTTTAATGGATTTGGAAAGTGATTTCAAGAAGAGTGAATTTAATATCTCTTAGTCAAAAAATGCTAATTTTGATTTATAAAATGATAATATTTATTCAGATTGTATGAATCAGAAGATGAGGATTTGAGCTCAATAAGGATATCGATAGAAGAAAAAACACTCAATTTTTACATAGTTTTAAAAATAATTTTTTTTATATAAGCAGATATTTATCATAAACACCTCAAAGCAGTAACAATATACATGGTATTGGAGTGTATTTTTTAAAATTTAAAACTTGGGTGCATTGCAGGAGAAAAAACCTACTGGAGATCAGTGAACAGGATATCACATATTTGACCATAAGTAGGTGAAGTAAAAAACTTACTTAGTGATAAAAATATTTTGCATTTTCAAATTATGGATACAATGCATATTAATTTACAGTAACCCCCTCCCTCCTTTATTGGGGAGGGAGGATCCTACCAAGAAGGGGGAAAAACTCTTCAAATATCAACATTTTACATTAGTCTATACTGAGGAAGGGAGAGAGGGGTACCCTCTGTCCACCTGACGGTGGACCCCTACCCATTGTACAAATTATACAACTGTTCATACTCAAATTGTAAAACTGCAATTTATATGTATTATATAGTTCTTATCTTTCAAATATGTAAAAGGCAAAAAGCTTCACATCTGAAAAAAAAAATCTATATCACACATTAGAATAATATTTATTAACCTTGAGCAGTATTCTACATTTCTCCTTAGTTTAAATAATTTTCTATAATAATATTTAAAAGTATAATGCAGATTTATAAACCTATAAAGTATGAATATGCAGTGGAGCCAATCATGGTAAGAGTAATGCATATGTACACAAACAAAATAAATTTGTTACAAATAAATTGGGTTTTCAACACAATTTTAACAAAAGTTTAAGGCAGGGGTAGCTAACCTTTTTGAGAAGAGTGCCACTATCTGATAAAAAAATTTTGCATGTCACTTCAAACTTTTCCAACAAACAAAAGAATGAAAAGATGATAAATATTATTTATAGGCTTATTACAGAATTTTTACACAAATAGCACACATTTTATGCAAGTCTAAGAAGAGGAAATTTAAAAATAATATAAAGAATAAGACAAACATACAAACTTAAGTGTTTCACTGTTAAATTTTTTTTTCTTCAGTTTCAATCAGGTCAAATATAAAATAAAACTAAGTAACCAAAAAAAATTAATTTTAAATAATTATTAAACAGTCAGTACTTTTTAAAAGAGGTTTCTCAATTTGTAGATTTTTTACTCAATATTAAGTTTGTAGATTTTTTATATTACGATTAGTTCTCGAAGATGCTAACAAAATCAAGTTTTAGGTGTGCATCAGTTTCCCTTTTTTCTCCAAAATTGATACAAAAATACAAAGTGTGTTCAACAAAGAAGATTTATGATCAATCAGAATTGGAAAAAGAACAATCTTTTCTTTGTAATCATAAATTTGAATTATTTAAATGCCTTATAGTATCGGTAGGAAAAGCTAAATCTCAAAGCCTATATTCATTCTTGAGAAACAAGCACTCAATGAGCAGTTCATTGTTTTCTTCCAGAAACTTTAAAACAAGCTCCGCTCCCTCAAATTCCAGAATGTCACAAATCCACTTCCTTTGGTAAACCAATACACACAACAATGAAGGAGTGTTGTCTACATTATAATTTTCTATTGTAATTTAATTAAGTGTATTTAAAATAAATTATGTTTTGTCTAAAACAACCACATTTTAATAAAACATTAAAAAAAATTAATAATTATTCTCTTTTTCGTGCCACTCTTACAACTCAGTTGACCACCCCTGGTTTAAGGAGTTAAATAGAACATATATACTATATATTAGTTAAATCTAACAACAATAAGAAGAAAAAAAAATTTATAATTAAAAACACAAAAACATGTGTATAATTTTATCAGAACAGTTTGCAAATTGTTGAAAGTAAACTGGGTGGGGAAAAAAATCAAAACTTATTTAAAATATTTATATACATAAGACAGAGAATGACGAAAAGAAATTGAATTTATGAAATATGTTACTTACTTCTAACAGTCGAGGCTCCTCTGGATATTTATTCAAAAGTACTTTTAAATGATCTTCTAAATTGGTCAATACAGGATACAGTTTCAAAATTTTATTTGGATTTGGACTTCGATAAATATCATAAAAATCATTTTCTTTAAGTTCAGGCATTTTTTGCAGCTCATTACACATCATTAAATGTCCAGCAACAAGTTTTTGATCTAAAACACCATCAAAGTTATCAGGTGCAGATTTTAAAACCTCACATACCACTTCATATCTTAAAAGATATGGAGTAGAGCTATTCACTGTTTTGAATTCATCAATGATCCAATTCATATTTTCATAATTGTTTAATTCATTTGGAAGCAAAAGAGACATAATAGTGGCATGAAGTTGCCAGACTTGAAATGCATCATCTGGCTCTAAAATTAGCTCTTCATACAAGCTCTCCAATGAAGTTTCTTCAACATCTTCATTTGACTCAAATAAGTCAGCATATGCCTGAAAAAAATTTAAGTATTAGTAAAAACATTTCCAAGTGTTAATTTCCTTATAAGAACAAGTTTTCTTAAAAGCAAAAAGCACCATTACTGTCATATTTTAATAACTGAATTAAAACCAAATATATAAACTTAATATTTACATTTCTGAATGATGGGAAAGAATTCAAAATTTGTTTCTTAATAGCTTCTTCTTCAGTAAGTTCTCCTTCATGAGACTTTGCTTTAAATTTGAACAAACTATCTTCCTCTTCTTTTTTCTTCTTGATTTGCATTTCCTGTAAATTCCAAGTTTGCCAGAAAATTCCCAAAGTTGATGACAACAAAGCCAAAATGTTGTTACTTTCTGATTTACTTCGGGTAGGATTTCTCTTTATTTGAACAATAATTTCAAGGAGAGCTGATTTTAGTAGTTTGCAGATTAATCTACCACCCTTGAGTGAAGGCACATCACAGAGAGAGAGAATATTCTTAAAAGAATCTATGTTTTCCCTATTAATAAGCCAACGGACAATATCAAGAGAATTATGCTGACAATCCATAGGGGTTGATATAAATTGGGAAAGAAAATCAGCAACGTTTTCGGCATACTAAAAAAAAAAAAAAAAAAAAAGATAAGAAAACACAATTCAAAATGTATAATAATAAAAGCAGAAGCTGAATTATACTATCAACATAATGAAAGTAATGAATTTAATATAAAAAACATACTATTGTCAAATGCATAAAAAATATATATATAGGCACAATTTATATACAAAAAATATAATTATCTTTGAAACAACTATTGAAAACTATCAGTAAATTAATTTTTTTTTTATGGAAAGTTGATTTTTGCAAGCATTATGATTACCATACACTGAACAAAATTACATCCTTCAATAGGAAACACTATTTTCCTTCTTTAAAAGTAAAAGAAGTGGGACAGAATCAAAAGTAACTGCAAAAATCAGATTTAATGCAGCTTCATCTTTTGGGCTTAGCTTCCAAATTATATAGTCCCTTCTGGACATATTATTTTTATCATATGCATTATCATGCTGAGAAAAGTGTACTTCATTGAAGAACATTTATTAGATCAAGCTACCATCCATCAAAATGGATTATGATAACCATCTTTACTACAGTACACCTGCAAAACTTTAAAAATGACAAAGCATTAAATAGTGTGTGGCAGACAGTTCAAGCAAATTCTTAAAATGATGTAAAAAAAACCTTAGATGTTGATAAAAAAATTACTCAGAGAAAATTCTACTTTTGTATTGATTAGATTTAAAGAAACTCATATACTAAGGTAAATTTAAAGGCATGAATATAGTTACATAAAAAAAATAAAGAATTTACAACAAAGATGCTTTTATAAAAATACAATGAAATATATAACTCAACTTTTAGATAATAAATATATTTTGAAAACATTATTATGCATACAGAAGTAACATCGAGACTATAACTCTTGAATACATGAATACTTTCTTCTTTATTGTGCATACTTTATGTTCAATGGATATTACACACTTTTTAAATTCATCCATTAATGAGTTGGCTAATATTTTCTAGGCAGAATTCTCAATTAAATTTGGAATTGCAAAAAGGTCATTTTTTGAATTAGATATTTTGCATGATCAAAGGTGACCACAATAAGAAATAAACTGCAATTTTTATCATTTCAACCATTGGATGCTGCTGCCAAAGGAGCTTGTTTAGTGCATTGAAACTTTACATGCTTTTTGACTAGAAGCTAGTTCTTTAATCAAAGCAGATGTTTTAGTCCTTCCACATGTGTAATGCTCAGCAATATCAGAGTTTAAAAATATTTTTTGAATAGAGGACCAGCTTGATCACAGCTGTAGCTAAAGATATATTATGCTTCACTAGAAAAGATATGAACACTTCTTCAACCCGTTGTATTTGACATGTTTCACAATTTTCACATGATAGGCAATATTACATTGGTCACTGTGTAAATGTTATGTCAGTATGAAATACATACCTTCAATATACATACAATCACAGAATACATACCTTCCTTTTGGGGATGTGTGACGATAGAATCAAATTTTTCTTTATAACACTCGTTATATGTTTTAAAGTATATTTTTACTTTATTTGGCAAAATGGTGGACAGAATCATCAACGAAAACAAATAATTTGTCTACATGAGCAAAAAACTAATACAGACCTATTCAAAGCAAAAATTAGACAAGTTCTGGAAGATGATACTGAGGAAACAAAAATTAAAATACTTTGCTTCAAAACTCTGCCTATGAACCAGAAACCAACTGCTAATGAAATATGACATGCAGGAGAAAAAGCAAATTTTATGAATTTTTAAAACTCAACTAGTTCTAAGGCTTTTATCTCATTTCACAGTCATTGTGAATATAAAATGATAAATAAAAGCTGTAATGGAGAAAATAGTCAGCAGATGGCAGAATTTTAGTAAAAATGCATGAAAACGAACAATTTTGACATATAACAGCAATAAAATGTTGAAAATGTTAATTTTCAATTGTTGATGTGTTGATTGTTGAAATGTTAATGGTAAGCATGCAACTACTACATGTAAAATCAATATCGAAAGCCATTGCATTAGTTTTCTTTATTATTAAAACTTTTTTAAAATTAGTGATTATATAGGTAGACTGTTCACAGTAGGAGGCAGGTGTAATTGTGTAGAAAAAACTAGAAGGTTTTATTCTTGCAATGCAATATGCCTATAATGTATGCATACTATAAATCTGTGGTTTTATGTTCAATTAAATACAATTATTCAGAATTTGATTATCGAATTTTTTTGGCCAAATTTTCTTTTATGGAGTAGATTAAACACAATGGAAATTATAATCAATGTCAATTAGCCTTTTCAGGAAATCTCCAGGGTATATAAAGATGAAGGAAATAGAAGATATAATTATAAACCAGCTGATATTGAACTGTTAGTACAATTAAAATGATACTGTATTGAATATAACTCTAATTTTGAATTACTCGAGAATAAAAATAAGTAATTCAGACACAATCAACAGTTAATGTATTCTAAACAAATATGTTTGTCAAGCATAAGTATTGAATCAATCATTCAAATATCAATACATATTAAATTAATTTGCAAACAATGACTTCATTACCTTTGATTTTAATTGAAAATTCATTTTCTTCAATGCAATGGACTGTAAAGCCAATTGTATACCATGTGTTATCTATAAGAAATGAAAATTATTTTTAGTATTTAAGTCAAAAGAAGATAATCAAGGCAATAATTCATACATAAAAAATAAAATCCCATGATTGAATTGATTTTATAAGACTTTTAAGACAAATTGCTTACTTTTATATCCTTTTCTTGCATTTCTTACAAAATATATACCAAAAAAATATAATAATCTCCTACAAAACAGATGAAAACTATTTATATCATTATTATCTATTCATTATTATTTATATCACTAAAAATATTCATATCATTTTTTCTAGATAAATCAACAAGGACACATTAAAGGAAAAATTATTAATTTAGTTGAACAATTCTTTTCATCACCACCATTCACTTTTTAAATATTGGAAAAGTCAAATGGAAATAAATATAATGAAGTAGATACTTAATGCACAAGATTTATAAAAAATGAGCAGTTTCTCATTCATAAGGAAAGTAAGTTAAAAATTTTTAAAGCTATTTTCATTTGGAATGTAATGCATTACAGGCATTTTATGTTCAAACTGACAAGTACTTTTGTCATTTAACCCTTTATGGTGTAATGGTAGCAAGGACTTGTAAAAATTTAATCCCACTTAACATATAACATCCAGTGGAATTTTATTAAAATTAACTGGAAAATGATCTTTTACACCTAAATGAGATTAACCCATCCAGGAACATGATCCCATTATTCTCTTTTCCTGGCCCATGGTACCAAATATGAGCCTTGAGGCCCATGGTGTGATTTTAAATTAGAAGATTTTATCTTAATTGTTAAGTGACACTAAATGGCTGTAAAAGTTTATTATAATGTCGGATAATGTTCCATAGAGCCTTGATCTTCAATATGTGCTTTTGGTTCCAGCCCAAATTTTTTGGTTGGATCAGGTGAAAAAAAAATTTGAGTATATTAGCAACTATACACATTTTGATTTCTTGAGAGAATTGGGTATAAGAAAACTTCATAAATTTGAATAGTTCAATTAAATTTGTAACATTTATGAAATTAGTTTAGATATAATATGTAATTTTACTAGTATTTGATTAAAATTTTAAAGTGCCTCCGGATCCCATCTCAACAATAAACATAATTTTTTTTTTATATTGTCAAAATTTTATTACAGTATATTACGATTCTAAGTTACTCTCAGTGGTACAACAGCCTATGAGGGGCAAGGACTACAGTACCCCTTTCAATTTCCATGACCTTGGGCATTGAGTAGATGTTCCGGCCAGGTGGTCTGTCTGATGTGAAACCTCCAGTGTTTAGTTCCTAAGCAAGCTTGGATTTACTGAAGTGATGAAAGGCTGAGTCGACTTAGTCCAGTCTGGAGTAGGAACCCCTGACCTGTGGCTCAGAAGAGTGATATGCTACCACTCAGCTTTATATTAGGATCATACCAAAGATAATAAACTGTTTACAAATGACAATAAACATTGCTTCTTAATGTAAAATTCAGTATATTTAGCATCATCTTTGATTTTACATGAATTTTTTAGTGAAATTAAGCTTCACTGGAAAAACTGAATGATCCTATACATATACATACTTATGTGAGCGTGGGTTGATATAATTTTTTTTATATTAATGTCGCATTTTGAAGCCACACTTAAGATATTGGCAACAAACCTCGTAATTTTGAACCTCAATCCAATTATGAGGATGACACCTGAGATAGCATCCCATTATCCAAACTTTAACACCATATCAATGTGAAAACTTTGAGTCTTCACAAATTTAACATGCACCAGACCCTCTTCACAGTCGGTTTTCAGTGGCATCCAGATTCAACAATGCTGACTACAAGTTCGCAGCCCACACATGTGACTCCTTTACCATGGTCAGCTGTGTGGACCTGGGCAAGCAATTTTACTCTTTTTAGTAGTCCTGAATAGATTAACAGATGGTATTACTGAATGAATGACAGGTTTTTATTCCTTGGTTGACTTTCGGTGTTCTTTAGAAGCAATGTAGTCTACTAATATTTTTAAACACAAAAATCAGAGAAATTATCTAGCAAAACATGTTTGATGGTCCAGCCTGGCAATCACCGCACAAGTCTTCTAGCCATGCACATGTCATTAATGTGTTTTGGGATATCTGTAAATAAGCTGTTCAGGATGCTGGAATTGTTGAAGCTTCTGCTATATTTTCATTATTGTATTTTTTTTCTTGTAATCAGACTATATTCTCATTCTAATAAGACAGAACTCTTTTTAATTATTCTGAATAAATTTGTAACCTGTTTTGCAGCTATCCTGTAACCTTTTTTTTATTTTATGTTAGTTTATAAGTTTTATGCCACGTTTCTTTCAACTCAGTGTTTGGGCACTTATCCACCCATGCTTATGGGTATTTTTTAATCTGTGTTAGGGATAAAGATAGTAAAATAATTTGTTTTGCAGGAAATTTGACAATTTAAAGCTTGAAAATTTGTTCTTAAGACTAAAGATCTTGTTAGTTTATCTTATTCCTCAATGAAAAAATAGCTATTTCTTCAAATATTACAATTTTGTGGGCTCAAAATGAGTAATTACAAAAGTTGCAGAAATTAAATAGATTTGCCATCAGAAGATGATTCTAGAGAAGATTTTGATGACTCACTAGCTGCAATTTAAACATGGAGAGAAGAATACACTGGAGATGAAGATTCTAAATTAGTTACAGGTAATCCAAAAATGAATTTTGTAATTTAATATTTGGTGATAATTATTGCATAAAATAACTAATGTTCCACTCAATGACAAGCAAGACAATTTCAGAGCCATTCAAAAATTTTTTCTCTTCTGCTCATATTTTTTGTGCAGATTGCAATGTATCTTTATAAGTAGTGTTCAAAATCTGTTACTCTGTTTCTAATTCAAACTAATATTTTTGAGCATTTTTCATACTTTTTTTTCAAAAATTTATTTGATATTTTCTCTATTCAAATAAGTGATCAACTTCTGATTTTATAATAAAATTACAGAATTATTTTTTTGTCTTCCTTCTTAACAACAAAACACGGAGCTGATTTTTTTTTTTTTACAGATGCACATGATCCGGAGGTACATTTGTAACAAATCAAAACAATTAAGAACTAAATTCACAAATGAATATTATGTTACTATATTTGAATTTAAAAGATAACAAAAAAAGTGAATGTCTTCCCATAACATTTTTTTTTAAAAAAATTAGATTATACATTTATCAAAGATAACATACCTGTTCAACACCAAGTAAAAATGGCATAGTCAAATCCTCATAACCACAGTAATTCCTAGATACTGATTCAACAAAACGTCTCTGATTTTCAATTTGACTTTGAGCTTTAAGAATGACATCATATTCCATTAAATTTTGGTGGCAATACCCAGAATAATAAATCTGATCAAAGTATGAAATAATTTCAAGTAGGGAATCAGGCGAGCTAACTTCAATCATATAATTTCTCATACTATCTTTAAGCCTCTCAAACTGAAAAAAAAAAAGTCTAATTTAGTAAAAAAAAAAAACCATATATGTGTATAACCAAAATTTCAATTTTTCAAAAGATTATAGTTGAAGACACATTCCACTACTCAATACAACTTACATTCAATAAGTGTATATTTTACAAGCAGCTAATTTTTTTAAAAGTACCCTGAGTTTTTGTATGCACAGTTGAATTATAAAATAATGGCCATTGCAGTTACACATAATTTATTATTGAAAGCTCCCTTCTGCAGTAATTAGGGATATAACATTAACTAAATATTTGTGTGTAAAACTTCCACACAATATTTGACAGTGAAATCAGCTAAGTATCAGGTAATTTAGAAAGATTCAGAAGGTTAAGGGTTTTGCTGTCTGTGATGTGCTGATCTAATAGATACTCAAATTTTACTAAATGGCAAACAAATACACCATTAAATAAGGAGCTTTTTTGACTGTTCTAAGAATCAGATTTGAATTCATAGTAACTTAATTGAAATTTCATTACTTTTTAGTTCATTGTAAAAAATATGTTAAATAGATAAACAAAAAAGATTAATTTCAGATGAGATCTTAATTCCAAGAGATTTATTATTTTTTTTAAAAAAAATTCAACTGCACATAAGTATGCATATATATATATACACACACACAAGAAGCAAAGCTAAAATTTTTTTTGAATTATATATATAGCCAAAAGTATGCAATTATTCCAATATTATTTTTAAACACAATGATTTGTTTTGAAAAATTATTTTAAAAATAGCTAATGTTAATATACACATCTTGATAAAAAAAATTTCAAACTTATAACCTGATAATTATGATTGAAATATAATATATATACAATTGCATATTAAATATCAATTTTGTAAAAATATGAAAAAACAAGTATAAAAGAAAAATTATACCTTGTCACCATTCTTATCTCTGCAAACTAATTTTCTATTTAAGGCAATTAAACGTTTCTTAGTAATTTCACATATTTCTTGAAGATGTGTAATGTAAGGAGTACAATCCATGAAGGCAATATCTCCAAGACTTAAACCGGTTGTGATTTTAGAAAACCAGTCACGAAGTCCAAACTCCATTAACAAGTCTTGATGCTACAATAAAAAAATGTCAATAATTAAATCTGATTTAAATTTGACACAAAAACTTGAAGTAATAATTTTTACAAAACATAACATTAGGTGTACTGTAAAGTAATGCCATTTAGGCAACATGTCAAAATATGTTTCATTCTCAATAATTAAAATTGAATTTTCCCCCTCCTTTTTGCAATTGTATGTGAAGTAGCCAGCAAATATTAGAAAAGGTACATATTCAGCGTTGTATGCTTTTTGTGATTTTCCAAGATAGCAACACAACAGTTGCTATCAAAATCATTTGTGATTTTTATCCAAAAGTACAAGACATTAGTAATTGCCAAAGTTAGTTTACTAGATCAGATCTGGAATGTTTTTGATTTTTATAAATTATTTTTATTACAAAGCCAAAGCAAATCCATGTATGACAATTGTCGAACAGTCGGACATTCTTAATCAACCTTAGTTGACCCATCATGAACATTTGAGCTTCCATGGCACAATACCAGTGTTTTTTTTATCACTTGTTTACAGGAGATGAAAAATAGTTCTTCGATGATAATCCAGGCACAAAAGGCAGTGGCTGTCTTCAAAAGAATCCTCATGAAATACTGTCAAGCCAAGTTTACATCTCCAAAATGCCCTTTTGTGTGCTTGATGTAGTAAAACCTATACAAACTGTAAATCCAGACTTTCACAGTGAACAATCGTATAAGAAAAAAAAAATCAATCCTTAGTTAAAAAGTGTCCCGAAATTGTCATCGGAAAAAGCATTATTCTGCAAAATGATAATACAAAACCACATTGTGCAAGATCAATCCACGAAAAAAATGAATTGTTGTTGGTGGGGTAATGCCTCACCCAGCACATATTTGCCTGACATTGCACTATTAGATTTTGATTCATATTCTTATCACTACAACACTTTCTACAAGACAAAAAGTTAGAAAATTTGAATATCCAAAATGCTATCTTTAAATATTTTGCTCAAAAACCAATAGATTTTAATCAATCTAGCATTAAAAATTTGTAAACTAGATGGCAAAAGGTTGATGATACAAGGGTGACACTAATCACTAATTGAAAATAAAAACTTGTTAAAAAGTGCTTGGATTTTAACGTAAAAAAAAGTCATGATTTTCTGGATTTCCAATACAAATTGGCAATAGACAAAAAAAACCCTGTAGGGAAAAAATCATAATTTAATCAGGATCAGATTAAAGCATTAAGTAAATTACAATAATTACAAAATTCTGTATATTCATTGTAAGGTTTAAAAAATGTTTTAAAATTCCATTTTTTTTAAAAACTAAATCTGCATATCTAGGAGTAATTCAGCGCACACAGCATTTCTATTAATATGTACTAAGTTCCATTTCTTCATTCTATGCGAATTATAAATTAGTCTCAATATCTAAGTAATTTAGGAATCATCTCATGCAAGGTAAATAAAATAATTTCTTAAAGATAAGAACATACTCGATTTTCCAAATCTTTAGCTTTGATTTCCCGTTTTACAGCAGGATCTATAACATCCCTTGGCAACATCAGCATGACAGTAAGAAGACCAACCAAAATGAAGGCTTTAGAAGATAAATACGTAACTGACTCACAGTGATCTATATATATATATAAAGATACAAAATAGAGTTAGGATAAAATGAAAATGCAAAAACATAATAACTTTTACATTTTTATTAGAAATTTATATAAATAAAAATATATATATATAATATTTCATATAATTATGAAGTTTATATCCAGATTTAAAGCTTTATTGATAAAATTTATTGCTCTTTTAAAAACTTTATTATCGTGCATTGATAAAAACTGAAAATGCAAAATATTATTAACAATTTCCATACTTATGGCAAATTAACATCAAATATTTAAATTAATTATGATCTATATGACATTTGCAACAAACCTAACTCTCAAAATATGCTACGAATAATTCTTCAGCAATCAAGAATAAAATCGAATATATATCACTAATTAATCAATAGAAATGAATAGAAATAATTATGGACACAAGTGAAAATTAACATAAATCTAAACAAATAAATCTACTGACCAAACTGAAATTAGCAGCAAAAGATATTAGTCGTTACCTTTCATTCGAGTATTTAATTCTCTAACACTCTCAAAAGCTAAAGGAAGAATGTCAATTCCTTTCTCTGTAACAATTAATCTTTCCAGTCCAGTTTCTTTAAATACATACTTTACAAATTCCATACTAAATGAATCATCTTTTAGATCCTGTTTTAATGTCTTTGCCACACCAGAAATTAGATTGAAAAACCATGCATTTATCATTCTAGAAGTAGCACACCTGTCACAATATAAAAAGATAATTAAATAAATAATAATAATAAACACAAAATACTTCACACATCACTGCTATTTTAAATGTTAAGTTTTAATAAACAAATCAATGAAGATTGTTTATTATTAACCTAACGATATACAAAGGATAAAAACATAAATTATAACTATATAAAGAGTAAAAAAAACGAAAGTTATAGAAGCTTTTGAGAATATGAATACGAAAAAAAAAGAAGTCACAATTAATACTTAAAAGTACTTATTTTTTTCAGCTTTTGAATTATTTTTAATAATCTCATTACATTTTGGAAACTGAAATTAAATACTCTGATCCTATACCTATAATGTCTTCTACACATCTAAACAAGTCTATACTCAATTGGCCATATGCAAGACTCGGATCTTAAGTACTTGATTGATAAAAGAGGAATAAACCTCTCTCACACACACGTCGATTCATTCTTCACTAAAGTTGGGCATTACTTTTGAGATACAAATTATTCTCAGAAAAGCAAACTAAATTGAAACATGCCATTTTAAATGAAATGCATAAAATTATATTCATAACTTATGAATATTTTTTTTAAAGTAAAGTTTTGATTTTTGTGTTATTATTTTAACAATTACTATATAATGTAAATTATATTAATATGCAAGACATATACCTTGATGTACTCTATAAAAAATTAAATGAACTATTTTAATGAGTTAAGCTTCCCGTACAAAATTGGATCTATTAGTGAGTAGAAATATAGTATTTTTGTGCTCAAATGATAGCCAAAGCAAAAATAATAAAGCCTAGCAAAATTATGGAATTACATTGGTCTATCTCTTTTTGTTGTGAGATACAATTATATATTTTTAAATACTGTAAGAATAATTAAGAATGAGATATTAACTACCCAACTTGAAATTACAATCAAACTTTTTAATATCAAATTGTATTTCATTTATAAATTTATATTTTAAAATATAGTTATGTATTTTTGTGATTCAAGATAATTGAATAACATAAGGGATTCAAACTCCTCAACAAATAAATAATAATACCTGTTGGTAGGTTTGGAGTACTTAGCCATATTGCACTCTAACCACCAGGATTGACTTTTTATAAGTGACTTTGACAAACGCCCAATGTGAGTGATTTCTATAATTATGCCATTAAAATTTCCTTTTTCGAAATTTGTTCCACTTCTTTTCAATTTAAGACAGGTATCTTTTCCCTCTCTATAGCCCGACCTTACACTAGTTTTTTTGTGTAAAACTATTGTTCTCTCACCAGATAAGATTTTTCTTCCAATTTTGATCAATGACTTATAAAAAGCAATACTGCTTTAAAAAATTATTAATTTAAAGCAATGAAAATGAAGCAATTTAGATGCTAAAAGTAAAACTATAAAACTTTATTAACTTTTAACAATAGTTAGTTTCTAAAAATTCAAAAAAATAAAATAGATTTCAGAGATTTTCATTAATCAATCATTACATACAGTTAGCTAAAAAATGTCTCTAAAAACTAATGTAATCTTATCCAAAATTATAGATTAACTATTTTATTTTTAAATAATTTAGTAATGTGAAATAATAGAAATACTCCTTTGGTTTTTAAAAAATATATTAATTTAAATCCCTTATCGATGAATACGGAATAAAAAAATCTTATTGTTAGCTGTTATAACGATTGCTTTTTTTCTAGATGTTTGAATATTGGATTAAACATTTATTTAAGTGTGAAAAACACTGTAGGAGGGAAGAAACCTAGAAATTTGTATACATTCACTGAAGAAAACATTCAAAAAGGAAATATTACTATCTGATAAAAATATTTTAGTGTTTAATTATACTTTTTCATTCCACTGCATTTAGTAAAATTTTTAAATATGTATCTGACAAAACAGAAAGTATATTATAAAAACTAACATATTCCTTATTTTAACAAAAATTTCCTTCTTAGGATTAAAATTAATTAAAAATGTTCATTTAGCAATTAATTGTGATAAACCGGCTGAATTGCTGCATGGCCCAGGGTAGCATGGGTTTTCTCTTACAGTAAAATAATCTTTTTTGAAATTTTTTTTGCATTGCACGGACTATTGCAGTTTTAAGAAATAGTGCATATTTTTCTACACTTTAAACTACCCTTTTTTTTTTTTTTAAAAAAAAAAAGGTAGTTTAAAATGTTTGGACAAAAAATAAATAGTATATAATCTTTACTTTTTTTTAAAAAACAAAAACAAAGATTATCAGTTTTATTATAATTTCAACAATAATAGCCAGCTATTTCATTAAAAAACTGCTTAATTATGTTTTGTTCATTATTTTACACGCGTAAAATATTTTTCATATTCAAGAAATATTGTTTTTGTAAATGAAAAAATTACAAAATTATATTTTGTTCAGAAAAACAATGGGAAAAATATTTTGAAATTAAAATTACTTTTGTAACTTCAGAGAAGGCTTGAAGTATCATTATAAAGCATAGAAAATAAGGCTGACAATTAATAATGAAGCTTATAATATATGAACATTGCCTTTTTTTAAATTCCTACTATTACTCTCTCTATATATTGATTTTTATATATACAACATGTTCAAATTTTCAATCCTTCATAAAATACTTTCTATTCATCCATTTAAGTCCAAATACATTTTCTTCAAATATTAATTATTAGTTAAAATTAAAAAAATAACAAATAGTATTAAAAAAAATAATAGTCCAAAAGCATACATAAAAAGGAAAAATCGCTTGTTGTTTCCCTGTAGAACAATGGATATTTGTTTCCCTGTAGAACAATGGATATTTGTTTCCCTGTAGAACAATGGATAGTGCATTGGACTTCTTAGGTTGTGGGTTTGAATCCCACCTGGGATGGCTTAATTTCTGATAATGTGATTTCTTTTTTACTATACTATTTTATTAAATTTAATTAAAGAATAAACAGTAGTCCAACACCATATATAGAAAGGAAAGTCGCTTTTTATTTTGTTGCTTAATACTGTGATTCTGTCGAATGTATATACATATTTATATTAATTGTAACTACTTAATAAAATGTAACTAAAATAAAATTTCTCTTTGTTGATCTAAATAGGAATTGACTTAAGATTTTTTTTACATGACTTGTGTGTTTCTATGGGTAAAAGTGTAACTTTTTTATAAAAAAGGTAGTTTAAAATGTTAAAAAAATAAATAAAGATTATCAATTTTTATTATATTTTTCAAAGATAAGATGCAGCTATTTCATTAAAAAATGGTTAATTATGTTTTGTTTATTATTTTACATGTGTGTGTAAAATATTTTTTATATTCAAGAAATATTTTTATAAGAAGTGGTATGTTAATAAAAAATGTATTACAAAATTATGTTATGTTCAGTGAAACAAAGGAAAAAATATTTTGAAATTAAAATAACTTTCGTAATTTTAGAAAATGCTTGAAGTATCCTTATGAGGCATAGAAAATAGACTGGCAATGAATAATGCATATAATACATAAACATTGCCTTTATTTTTTCTATGGAAGTTACGCTTATTTAACTGAATTGCAGAGAAAATTTTTTTAAATTGAAATGGGTAATTTTTTACATTTTTACTATGTGATTAAATGTTAAAAAAAGGTTATACATTTAGGCATTATTTTAAAGTAAACTAAGTTTATGAAAGAAAATAAATTTTGATATTGATAGCTATTTTAAATGGATCCCAAAAATGAATACATCCTTTCATCTTAATCTGGCATCATTGATGATTTATAATTTTGAAAATAAACATTAATAAAAAAAAATGAAAATAAATATTTCACTCGCCAAATTTGGTGATTTTCATTTGTTATAGTCTCCAATTTCTCTAGTATAACCCATGAGCAGACGTGAAGGAGACATAGTGAAGCAGATATGAAGTGTCAATTAGGCGCAAAACTTATTTTCATCAAACCCTTTGGCTTTCCGTAAAATTGCATTTTTTTTTATTTGAGGGCTTATTTTTTTAAGTTAATGCTTTAAAACTGCACACATCGATGGCAAACAATGGTAATTTTTAAACAAAAAATGTAAGAAAAATATACTATATTAATAGATTTTCATACAAAGGTATTAGACAAAAAAAAATTAAAATTAGTAATTTTTTTTCAATTTTTGTACAGATTTCGGATAATATTGCTCTACAAACAGAAAAAAGTTTTGTGTTACCTTTATAAATGACGCAGTTATTAAATGTTTAAATAAAATTTTAAGTATTCTTTTGAAAAAAAAAATTGTTAAAAAAAGTGTTTCTGGTATTTTATTCTTTAAATGACTGATTATTAAAGCGAAAAGCATGCACTTTTTTGTGTAGAATATCGATTCATTAATGTGAAAAGAAATTCATACCGAATAATTTAGAAATCATTTTCATAAAAACGCATCAATTTTGACTTATTTAAAATAAAAACAGTAAAAAATACAAATATTTTGTAAAACAGATTATGCCGTATCTTGGTGAAATAAAGGATCTTTCTGATTCTGTAATGGTTTTTTGTCCGAGTTTGATAAAAAAATTAAATGACTGTTTCAAAAACGTGGAAGAAGTTGGAATTCCACTCTGCTGAAATCAAAGCAATGCTTGGCTGAATAAAAATCACACAGGGGTAAAATAATTATGTGTTTTAAGGTTTTTAATTAATATCTTTTTAACTAATTGTAATATCGGAACATAAATGATCAAAATGGTATCCTCAGATCATTCCCCACCTTTTGGTACCTTCAGTGAGTTTCTGTGGTGTGGTTTTTGAGAAGATAGATGCACATACATAGATAGATACGTTTGTTTACCTTTGAATTTTAATAGTGCAGATTACGGAAACTCCAAAATTTTTTTGTAAGATGAGCTTATGGTGAGGCTATATCTGATAGGCCAATAGTAAATTGACCAGTGGGAAGAGTTACAGAGAAGAATCCTATGTGAAATACATTGGAGAAATACAATCTCTTGAGATTGAACATTAAATAATAAAGTGGAAATTTACAATTAACTTGATTGATTTAAATAAAAACTGGATCAATTAAAAGTTCTTTTAAGAGATCAGGGGTACATTTCTGAATACTTGAGATAATCTGTGAATAACAACAACATAATAATGTATAGCACGATAAAATACAAGAAAACCACAAACCGTATTGAAAGTAAGGGATTGGATAATTTCTCAAAATTATTCCATAAAATTGCTTTTGTGAATTCTAACTGTGAAAGTTTCTCTGTGTATGTTCTTAGAGGTACTTCGCATACAAAAGATGAACCATTATGCCTTTCCATGATAGATGAACATATAAAAGTTAGAAGGGGTGCTTGCTTAGACCATATATTGCATGAATCCCATGTTAGAACTGGCGAAACAATAGTAGGACCAGATTCTCCTTCAGTTAGTTCACAATGAAGAAAACAGAGTCCTTTTGATGAAAATCCATGCCTTATATGACTGAGAAAAGATGTCATCAATAACACAGACACTTCTTGAACAGATATTATCTGACTCTGAAAAAAATTGTAAAATAAATTTTAGGTTCAGAATCCAGGCAACCTAATTTAAAATGTAGGGGGAAAAATAAAAGTACTGTTTTAGCAACACATACAAGAAATGTTCTCATTATACATAAATAGAGAGAGAGAGAGAGAGAAATCAATTGAAAAACACTTATAAATTTTTCATGTAAATAGAATGCTAAAAGCATGCTTACAATAAGGTGGTTTGTTTTAAAAAAAAAAAAGTAAATTTCAATACAATTCAGCTTATTTTTAGATATTCCACTAAGGATATCTTTCCTAAACTGACTTGCAACATTTAAAGAAAAGTACAGTTAAATTTTTTACAGCAAAAATATTAAAAAGTTGTATTTTAATAATAGATCTGATTTTAAAAAAACATACATTACTAAAAGAAATTCCATGTTTATATGAAATGTGAGTAACTTCTCTCCCCTCCCCTCTTTTTCAAATTATACACCATGAATAAGACACATAACATAATTTATTTAGAAATCAATACAATCTAAAAAAAAATCACATTTAAGTATCACAGTTCTTTGCAATATATAAGACTTGTAAATTAGGCTGAAGGGATGTAATATACAAACAGGAATTAGACACAAACACTAGAAATAGATTTCTTACTTGAGCACATAAATGGTGATATCTGGATATATGAGCTAAATGCTGTGGATGAGCACATACTCGTTCAACGCCCAATTTATAAATTTCTTTAATGTCAATAGGTAAATTGCTTGGGTGGAAAAGTTCTGCTGTGTATATGTTAAAGATATAATCTAGAAGAGGCAACATTTGAATTTCAGCTTTTACTATCTCATTAGATGTTGCTGGTACTTCTACGGGAATTTCAGAAATTTCTTTAACATCATCATCATCATCACCATCACCAGAACCAGGACTATTAAACTGAAGTTCAACAGACCTAGCATTATTTATTGCTGTAAAATAAAAATAAAATTTGAATCAAAAAATTATTTGGAAGAATTGCAAATATAGAGCTAAAATATACACAAGAAAAAAAATTACCATCAATATAATTAATATTTTCTATAAATGCACTAAATACACTTATATGAACTTGCTCAGACAAAATGTTCATCCATCTTGATCTGTAGGCTAGGATTTTTTTCAAGTCATCCAAGATAGGCTCTTTCTTATTTAAGTGATTGAACCAGCTTATAGAATTGTAACATCTAGGAAGGAGAAAAAATATAATTCAATAATTCTTACACACACACACAAAATACTTTAGCTCATAAATTCTTATTGTAACAATTAGAATTTCAATGAGTATAAATTAGTATGTAAAAATCCCTTTTCTAAAACAGAAAAGCTTTTACACTCTTTTAAGTTATCTCAAGAGACAATATACATTAAATTAACAGCTTTCAAATTGCTTTTTTTCTTAAGCTTTCATTCAAATACTTAGTTTATACAGTTAGTACCTGTTTATAATAGATCATTGATTCTTTATATTTCCTAATTGTTTCTTATATTTTTTCAGACATGTAATATACATGTGAATTTTTAAAAAAATACTTCCAATACAGCAAGTGAGAATGAACAAAATTCTTCCGCTGGGAAACACAAAACAAAACAAGAAAAAAAATCATACAATTGATACAGAATTACAAAAGAAAAGAACGAATTAAACAAAATAAGAGTTCCTTTGCCTTGTAACAATAGGAGAAAATAGAGCTAGTTTTGAAGGCTGGGTAAAGAAGAAGGTGGTCCTCAGTCACTACAGTTTGCTGCAGCAGAGGAGGCAAGTAGGGCTGTTGAAAATTCCAAGTTGATCCAGGTGAGCATAAAGGAAGCGATCATGCGATACCTGGGGTAATATGGGAGTAAGAGTATGGTATAAAAACCAGAACTTCGCCCTTGTTCTTTCCTTTAGTTCGGATGCATATGAATCCTTTTTTTTAAAATAAATTTATCTGCAATGTTATGGGATTTACTGAAAGATGACTGTTTTGCTCTGATCATGGAGGTCCTAAAGGGGTCTGTACTCTTTCATGGATGTGGAAACAAGAGCTTGACAGCAGTTAGCAATAACCAGTATTGTATTTGAGAAACAGAGAGAAACACAACACATTCAAAGAGCAACAGCCAATAACTTAGATGTAACATAAACTCAAAATACTTTGTGCTCAAAATACTACAAAAAGCTAACCATTTGAAAAAATTAAAAATTTATGAAGAGATTTTAAAATGCCATTTCTACAATAATTGACATTCACAAATGAAATTTGATTTACAAGCAAGTCAAACTACATATTACAAAAGTTGGTATGGTTATTCTGCTAGCGACTGAGATTCATAAAATATCATTTTGTATGAATGATTATTGAGATTTTTTGAAAAATGTATAAATTCTAAATACAACTATTTTTTAAAAAATAAGTATTCTTTTGATTCAAAAATGCATGCCAACTTTTGTTTCATGTACCAATAGCAATAAGTAGAAAAAATATCAAAGCATTTAGAAGAATAGAAAAAAAAAAAAGCCTTAGCATTTAAAATGTTGATAAACTAGTTATTTTTTTTCTTTCCAAGATAAATCAGTTTAAAGTTTTAGCCAATGGGATGTGAATAAAAATGAAGAGATAAGAGATTATTATGAGACTCTAAATTTTCTTAACTTAAAGCTTTCAAATTTTGTAAGAATAAGAATAATTTCTATAAACATTTTATTTGCATTTTGACTGATTGTTATCAAATGAATCATACTGTGTCCAAATAGTAGTAGATTTATCCAAAATAAAAGACGATGTACTATTTTATCGTTAAATAATTAATTTAGTAATGAAATAATAGAAAATACTCCTTTGGTTTTTTAAAAATATATTAATTGTTATAGTTTCTAATGCCACTTGATCGGCAAAGGCCAGATTGAAGTCCAAGAAATTCATTATGGCAAAGGGCTAAAAATACAACTGTCGTTAGTAGTAGCTTTGAGCACCACACAGATGACAGTAAGATTTGACTCATTTCTAGCCTAATTTTAAAGGAGAATACCCTGGGGGTGGTCAGGGGCCTCCCACCTCTCTTACCCTACCACCAACCTCACAAGAAGATTTGCGGTTCAACAGCTATTTAAAATAGCCCATGTCACAAAGGCGCTATGCATTTATAAGCATCCATGCCTTCTCTGGGATTAGAACCCGGGCCCTACGGCACAGCAGTAGGTGTTACTAACCACTATATTGGATGGGCAACCAATAATAATAATTTATTATTTATTGTTAAATAATGAATTCTTACCATCAGCTATTGAAACAAATGCTTACTTCTGGACATTTGAATGTTTGATTAAAAATATGTATAAGTATTAAAAAAAAAACCCACATGTGTGTGTGTTGGGGGAGGGGAGCCTAGACATTTGTTTAAATTCACTGAAAAAAACATTCAAAAAGAAAATAATACCATCTGATGAAAAAATTTCAGCATTTTATTGTATAGTTTTTCATTATACATCTACTACTATTTTTAATTAAATCATTTTTTAAGAATAAAGATGACTCTCATTTATAACGCGTTTTAAAATCTAAGTTCACATTTATTATTTTATATATATATATGGTAAAATGCGGCGTATAACACGCACTTTAAACACAAAAATTAAGATCAAAATTTATGGGTGCACATTATACGCCGGGTATAAAAATGATAGCTTCAAAAAAAAAAAAAAAAAAAAGAAAGAGAGACGTACATAAAAAAAAAAAAAAAAAAAAAAACTTGAACTTCTACAAATATCGGAATACTGTTTATTTAAATGAAATGCCATACCTTATGAACTTAAAGGGTTGTTTTTCTAGAAATATATTGCTTTTTCAAAATCCTGAGGAAATACTTCGAATAAAGGGCTTTTAAACATAATACTATGGCCAACGTGCATTGCAGTTTCCTTTGTAAAAAAGGGTGTGTGTGTTATACTGTGAATGTACCTTAAAATTAAAAATGATGCTTGAAAGTATAGGTGCGCGTTATATGCCGGATTTTACGCTATATAACAATACTCTTAGAATTCAAAATAATGAAATGGATTTTAAATCTTCTCTCTCTCTCTTTCATTATTTAAATTAACTATAAAAGAAAAACATTCAAAATGGTAGAAACATTTCAATATTTGGTTCTTTCAATTGCTTCTTTTGGTATCTATCTCATAAGTTAGGATAATGGATGATAAACGGAAGCAATTTTTACGGAAAAATGGAAACGTATCTGATGTAAAATGTATTATAAAAAACCAACATATTCATTATTTTATATTAATAATTTCCTTCTTGGGCTTTGAAATTAAAAAATTGATAAGAAATGTTCATTTTCCAATTAACCTTTTGGAGACGGCGGTTTTTGTGAAAAAAATGCCCTTAAAGACGGCGCTTCCAGCGAAGTTTACTTCCCCTATTTTAGTAGCTGATTAATGACACCACACATCGGCGGATAAAAGAAGCAGGGTAGTCGTTGATACACCGCTGAATAGTGGGGATGTTCGCGGCTTAGAAAGTCCCTAAATACAAATAGTCTCCCTTTCTTAGGGAAACAAATTTTCTTGAAGAATCCAATGTAATAATTACTAATGTTTTCAGTTCAAGAAAATTCAAGAAATTTTAGCACAAAACAGAGGTGATAACATAAAGCATTTCATAAAAAATTAAACGCTTATATCATTGTAGGAAAAGGTACAATAAACTAATCTAAATTTAATTGATTTTATTTAAGAAAAAAATATTTATATTTTGATTTTCAATTAAACTTATTAAAATAGTTATAAAATGTTTTAAATTTATTTTTTATTCATATACATAAATGCAGGAATTTGATACACACCTGGTGTTAAAATTTAAAATAGTCAAATTAGAAATAAGAAGTATAAATAATATGATTCTTCATAACTTGCACATAATTATAAGCAAAAATACAAAATAAAATAAAAAGCCCAATTGCTGATCATGTCTCTTTATGTTATAATGCAAAGTTCAGACTTTCTCAAATCGACAATAAAATGAGTTTAATAGCTCTTACAAGCATCTGCATATCAATAAACATATTGCCAAAAATCCTTTTTTGGAAACTTCATTGTTGCTCAATTTATAATTGTTTTCTTTTTTAGAACATGCCAGAAAAATCTTAAAAATTTAAATGCTCTTAAGGATTTTCGTATACATCTTCCATAAAGGAATGAAAGATTTGATGTATATAATTGTCATTTTTTATTTTTCCATAATCCATTATATTATGATACATTAGAATTCATAGTACTCAAAGAATCCTAAGATTAAATCTACATTTTATTATAACAAGCATCTTTCAAAAATGAAAATCTTTTATTTTGATCTAATTCTTCTTATATATACAGAAAATTATGATAAAACATTTACTGTGGCAAATATATGAAATTAATAGCAGTTAAGTGTTTTGCATTATGCTATAAAATATGAATATCCTAAGCCTATAAGTGTTGGCCCTTGTTGGATAGTGCGACATTGTAGTCACTACATGTTTTTATTGAAAAATGGTCATGATTAGAGGATCCATTATGTAACAGAGCTGATATGCATAAAATCAAAGTCCTTACGTTGCCGTGGTGTGAAAATAAGAAGTGGAGGCTCTAGCTCGACTATTGTTCTCGTTACTTGATCGTCATTTAAATTACGAGGTCCGTCTTATTACTTTGACCCTAATACAACTCGTAAATGAAATATTAATAATTTATCAATTTATATATACCTCGTGTTCCTAAAAATAAATTCTTTAAATATACATTAGAAATTTAAAATTATATTTTTTCCAACATTAATAAATTGTTTTCATTAGTAAAAAAGAGAAAATTCTTTGAATTCTTAGAATACTTGATAGTAAAACACAAACAATAAGCTGATATCAAAGACTAAATATTATGACTACAAACATATTTAAGTTGCCGAGGAGCTTCATGCATCTCGACAAACTTGTTTATTCAAAAGAATTATATTATTGTTATTTATAATTAATTGTTTCTTTTGCGAGTAAGGGTAACATATTGGGACTTCTTAATTTTTTTTTCACTTTTTGTACAAAAAAGTGATATTCTTAGCCTTTGAATAATCCTTACTTTTTATTTAAAATTTCAAAATAATTGCATATTATATTGCTTAAATTCTAAGATTACAGCTCTGATTTTTGTGCGGTAATGAACTGACTTTGGTGTGTGAGTTTGTGCATAAGGGAGGGATACGTTGATTATTTATATTTTAGATTGTTTTGATTTAACAATTTTATTTTAGTTACATTTAAATATGCCTTCAGAATAAAATATAGTTACACCAAAAATGAATAAAAGTGATTTCTTCTGAAAGTTGCGCAAATCCGAGAGAAATGCACCACTTTAAATAAAATGGCAATAGTTTAATGTTCTTTAGATAGCCCGGCACCATTTGATCCGCGGACCGGGAGTTACGGATCACTGCCCTAATCTCTCTAATCTTTTACCTTATATCTCAAAATCTAACACAATATCAGTTCCCCGAAGAGGGTTATTTTCATTCTCCTAATAACGTTCGCAAAGTAGAAGATGACAGTCTTGAAGAAGGGCTTGGTCGGCATAGTTTCTATTTATCCTATGTACGATAATTTCACTGAAAAAGAAATGCACTCTCTAAAGATTTATTACGGCAACTAGAGGAAGAATAGTTTTCCGGCTACTTGAAAGCAACCTTGGAATATTTACAAGAAGGCAGATGTGCACTTCTAAGTTTTATTACACCAAAAAAAGGCATAGGATAATCAACAATGACCAAAAACTAAAGCATCAACAATAATCAAGAGGGCAAGCATTCTTTATCGATATAAAAGATTTTACAACCTGCTTTCATGCTCATTTACAAGAACCATCTGATTCTGTATTCAGAGTTTCAAAAGTTGAATAGCCTTAGAGCATTTAAAACGAACACTTTTTTTTTCTTTGTACTATCATACCTAAAAAGTGTGACTCACGAATAACATGGGCGGGAAAAAAAAAAAAAAAAAAGAGAACAAACACATTTTTTTACTTCAATATAACTATCTATTAGACTACGTTCTGATTATATTTATTCTTCAGATAGATTTTAGAGCATTTTGCAAATTTTTTTGTAATTATTATTACAAAGGAAACTTACTTTAATTTTTTTTAATCAGGGAATCCAACACTGTAGAATTTTTAAAGAATAATAGTGTAACAAAAGCAAGGATTTCATTTTTGCTTTTAAGGTTTTTGTATAAATCGGGGCTTTTTTCTTATGTTGAAGAGCTTGTAATATATGTTTTCTACAAATTTCAAAGAAATTATATCGGAATTAAGAGTTTCTGGTTCGAATACTCGACTTTTTATACATCAATTGTTATAATAAAAATGTCGGGTTAGTTTCGTGTGCATTTTATAAATAAAGTCGAAGGATTAAAACGGATAATTTTAAGAAACTGTAACGAATATTTCTGTAATTTTTTGTTGTAAATATCTTTTCTTTTTTTGTTTTTTGTTGTTTATACACCATTAAAAATATTTTTTTTTTTTTATGCTTCAATATAAAATTTTTTAAAAAATTCTTCATTAAGCATAACGTAAGATAACAGTAAAAATACGTTTCTGTACAGTAATACATTGTGTAATCTAGATATGTATTATAAATGTGAAAGTTTGTGAGGATGTTTGTCCATCTTTCATGCAAAAACAACTGAATGGATTTTAATGAAACATTACAGTAATATAGCTTATACATCAGAAGAACACATAGGCTATAATTTATAAAGATATTGTGTGAAGTGTCCAAAATATAACGATATTTGTCAAGTAGGTAGGAAAAAATTCTGCCATTCCAAGCAATTCTGGCGTGCGCTGCAAAAAAGCCCACAACAGCATATATATATCTTTTGTTTGTAAAGAAACCCTTTTTGTTTTGGCTACGCATGGCGCTCGCTTTTAATTAATTCCTGTGATCAGCATAATCCCTAATTTTTTTTATTTCAGAATAAAACTAAGTTTTGAAGGGAGAGGTTGTTATACATCTCTCTTTATTTGAATGCCTTTTTTATGATTTTATTATGCACATTTGGAATTAAGAAATTGATCTTTTTTTCACAATAAATGCTTTTATCGGTTATGGTACTTAAAGTAAATAAACTTTCTCTTTCACACTACATCATTTGGACAAGTTTTCAAAATTTGTTTGTGGTTAGTAATTAATTATAACGCTGTAATTTTAATTGAATAGGCGGATATTGCATTTTTAAGTATAAAAATAATTATATATACTGTACTGTATTTTTTGGAGTTAGTTAATATTAACGTCGCACTGTTAAGCTTTTGGCAACGGACCACATAATTTTAAGCCATGATCAAGTGATGTGGATGACACCTGAGCTGGCACCCCCTTCTCGCAAGTACCACACCGCTCCAATTTAGAGAAGGAATATTCTACCAATACTTAGCAGGAATATTCTTTGAAAACGATTTGACTATTTATTTTAAGTGAACGGTGTATACAATTAATTTTACAGTGGAATATCTTCAATTAATTTATTAGCTCTAACGGATTAAATTTCCCAAAGTGGAGTATTTTGTTTATGTATATCCCTTAATTTTCAATGTAGTGATCCAAAAAAAATATTGTATGAAAAAACCTGCAGTAAATCCTAATGTGGTGGATAAAGTATTAACGTGCATCACTCCCCCTACACGGCGGGTCTTACAAAGTTCTAATAAAGCTCGAGCTATGACAGTAGCTAGACATTTGCCAACTTGATTCTATCTTTAACATTTCACTATGTTTTTCATTGAATCGCCATTATAATTTAAGAAACGGCATTGCTTGCGAATATTACAATTTTAACATAAAATAAATACCACAGAAAGTAATATTACACTTTTAGACATAAATTATTTACACTATTTTGAGCGTTTATTACACAAAACTTTTAACAATGTGTTACTTTTTCTGAGCAGAGATCAGATCATCTTCCTCATTTTCTAACTCACAATTGGAATCAGAATCATCAAAAATTTAATCTTCTAAATCTGCTAAAACTTTCTGAATCTCATCAGTGGTAAGTCCCCTTTTACGTTTAGGCATTTTTTTTAAAAATCAAATTGGTTTAAAATGAAATGATTAGGTAATCGAGATGACAAAATCGCTTGAAAAAATAACTATGCACTCTCCGCTAGTGAGAATTTAAGCATAAGGGAAAAAAGAGGGATTTCAAGATAAGGTTGAAAGAGGGAACTTTATTCCCCTCCTTTTTAAATACAAAAGAAACCGGTCAAGCAAATGATTTTCCAGGTCTGTAATAGGCCTCATGCTGTTTCGAAAGCTGTTAAGAGGGGAAAGCATTGCGTGGCCGATACACCGGCCAGAGCAGTCTTTTAAAGGTCTGTTCCTTTTGGCCTTTATATCGGCCAGCCGTCCTCAAAATGTTAACTGTGACATAAAATCTTAAAAAATGGCATTGAAATAAATATCTAGTTTATTGAAAGTGGCATGGGAGGGATGAGAGAGAAAAGGCACAAGTGGCAAAAAGAGGGGGAGAGGAATAAGTCTGCAGAATTTGTGCTTCCATGCATGCACCAGCACACAAAATCTTGAATTCGTGGTATATATAGATTTACTACAATTAACAATTACTGGAATTTGGCAATTTTATTGATTTTTTTACATACAGTATTATGTATAAAAAAAGACAAATAGACATTTTTCATAATTACAATATTCTAAAACTAATTTAAAGGAATTTTACTATATTTTGTAAATCAAAATATAGTAAAATTCATGCTTTTGCTCTTTTGTAAAAATCAAAAGAGCTAAAGCATGAAATGTCATTTGGCTCGAAAACCAGGTTTTGATACCAATAATGCCCCTTGCTTTGCATTAACCTAGTTTGCAAATGTATTTTTAAAGTTTTAATTTTTTTGGAGGCTTAATTTTTAAGCGATACTTTCAAACTTCACACATCGATAACAAACAATAGTGATTTTTAAACAAAAAAAAAAACTAAAAGAATACTGCACAAATGAATTTTTGTAAAAAGGATATTAGACGAAAAACACAAAAACTTTTTTAAAATCTGTATTCTTAAGCAATTTTTTCAATCTTTGGATAGAACACGAATAATAACGTTAGACACATGGAAAAAAAAGTTTTGTGCAACTATTTTTCAATGGCAAAGTTATTAAATGCTTAATTAGAATTTTAAGTACCTTTTGAAAAATCGTAAAAGGTTTTAGTACTCAATTTTTTAAATCACTGGTTCTTAAAGAGCAAAGTATGAACTTATTTTGTACAGAATGTTGATTCCTTGCAAATATTAGAAATCCATACAGAACGACTGATACATTTTTTTCATAAAAATGTGCAAAAATTGTCTCATCTTAGAAAAAAATCGTAAGAAATAGAAAATATCATTATTTTGTAAAAAAAATTATACCATATCATGGTAAAATAAATTTTGATTCAGGATTTATTTTTTGTCTGATTCTGATAAGGAAAATCAGACTGATATTTTAAAAATGACCAAAATCTTTCCCTGTCATGTTTTTCAACGTATAAGCGGAATTAACTGCAAGAGAGGCAAACTCTAATCAAATATTTTAAAATTTTTAATTAAAAACAAAATTTTACAATTTTAATCAAAATGGCTTCTTTGGATCATTTCCCATCTTTTAGTACTTTCAGTACGTTTCAGCATTCAGCAGTTTGTGAGAAGATAGCTTCACATATATACATTTGTTTAACTACGTGAATTTTAAAACTTTACATTTTTAGAAAGAATTTTGTCATAATACATGATATTGATACATGATATAGATATAAAAATGAAAAATGTGCACAAGAACCTACCTTAAAGCAGTATAATACAAAGTAGCAGCCTCCTCAGTGCTGAATCCAAGTGGATATTTGTTTTTCTTCACAAACCTTAATCGGAACATTAGTTCTGGACTTTTGTACGAAATACAGTGATCAATCACATAGAAACAGTTTTCTAGTGCTGAAGGAATACTAAAACGGAATATTACAATTATAATCAAAGCAAACCTTTAAAAGGTCCTAAAAAAGATGTAAAAACATTATACAAAACTTCTGAAACTAAACTAAATAAAAATAAACAGCACAATATTTTAATTTTTATAATAAACAAGAGAAGTATTTTTTATTGTCATAATGATAACTTATTCATGAGCTATCAAAAAATACTTTGAATTTAAAAGTCAAAATGATGTAAAATTTCTTAAAATAATCTTTAATTGCGTTTTAAATCAATAAATCCAGTTTTTACAAATTTAAACACTTCATATGAGAAATATGAAGTACATTTTATGTAAGTAGTATAAAGTAAATGATTTAAAATGTCATAGCTATATGCAGAATACTTAGTAATTGTTTACATTTCATTTTACAATAAGCAAAGAAAAAAATACTTAAGAAAAGTAAAATATAAATTCACATAAAGAAAAACTTTGGATAAAATATCTTTCAATATAATCAAAAGAACCAACAAATGAAAAGCTCTGAATGATCTAGTGAAGACTAAATTAAAATTTAGTAATAAATGTAATCAAAGATAAAACCTTGCTTCATCCTTTTTTTTTTTTAAATTCTACTGAAAAGGGAAAATAAACACACATCCTGATTTCTTGTATTTTTAGCACAGCTGTATATTTCATTTAATTATATAAATTGATCATAACTGCATTTCAACTCGAAATATTTTTTTTGTATTTCAAAACATCTTTTTCTCTTATAATTGTAAAAAAAATCATGACAATTATGCGGTGACTTATACTATACTGTTAAATTTTAATGCATATATTGTATGTATTAAAATTTGGTCATTTGATTCTTCTGGTCATATTTAATCAAGAGATGAAACCCATAAATTTTCCTGTTCTTCCCACTAAAGATTTCTTTGGGAAGTAAGGGTGTAACTCCAATATAGTTGGTGGGTTTGTTTACAAATATTTCTTTCAAACCACCAAGTTTTAAATTAATAATTATGAACTGTATCAAATTATTACAAGTACATATTTTTTTTTGAAAGACTTAAGATAGACACTGAAGATTTAAGACACATACCACTGTACAAGAAGTATACAATTACGTGTATGGAAGGATTTGCATGATTTCCTTAATGTAATGAAATTGATATTTAGTTGGAACAAAATATATTTAACCCATGCACATATAATGTTTGAGTTCCAGAGGCCTGCAAATGTTTTTGGTGTTTCTGATAACAGATTTCCAATCTTTAAACTGACTACCTTCCCAGGTCCTTTGAGATATGCTTCTGTTAAATTGGATTTGGTCCTGCATGTTCATAAGAATAATTCCCTCCTGGCTGAGTTAAGGTCTGCAGCTCTGGCTACTACTCATGAAAGATATCCAGATCAAGACTGGTTACATGTATTTACTGATGGCTCTGCCACAGCTTCCTTTGGTAGGGCTGAAGCTGGTGATTTCTCCAATTCTTTTAATCTTAAAGAACCTCTTAGTGCCTGGTCAGACAATTTTGTTGGTGAGCTTTTTGCAATATTTATGGCTTTTAAAACTATTAGTGCTACTCCTGGCCAAAATATTGTATATTCATAGATTCTCAAGCCGCAATTACGACAGTATCTGGCTACAATCTATTCCATCAAAACTTGAGTTCGAGTGCAAACAATTTAAGAACTCAATTCTTTACACCGGAAGAGAGGTCATTCTACAATGGATCCCACCCCATTGCAGTTTTCATGGAAATGAACAAGCCAACAAATTGGCCAAAGAGGCTTCGACACTGCACCCCCTTGTCTTCCAATGCCAACAAGTTAGCCAAAGCGGCTTCGACACTGCATCCATCCCCTTGCCTTCCAAATGCCAAGAGACTTCTCAGGGATAAATTTCAACAGAAGAGAGTTTCCACTCTTACAGACCTGGCTGTTGGCAAATCTTGGTCTTGTCTGCTTGATGGCCAAAGACATGCTCAGCTTTCTGTCCTACCAAGGGTGGAGGATGTGGCATGTTTCAGAGTCATCACCGGACATGATTACCTGTAAGCGCATCTGTTTAAGATTGGCCGGGCTCATTCACCGCTCTCTGCCCTCTCTGTAATTCCAAGACAATGACTGGGGAGAATCTATCCAATTGCCCTGCTTTACTTCATGTTATCTCGCAAGACAACTGTGGAGTTCTCTCTCCTGCTAGTGCACATATGCTTTATATTGGACTGCAAGATGCCTTATGTCCAAGAGGACATTGGCAGGCATACTTTTTTTTAAAAAATGCACATATTTAAAATGCTATCCATCTATTTATAACAATACTAAACCTCAGGTCAGCACCATTACCAAACCCTTGAACAGCTAATAAGAAATTTAACCTTTTCAGAAATAATACCATCAGAATTAAATATGTTTCCTAATCAGCAGGCATCCCATATCTCTATTACTATGCTCCCTTCCATTGCAGATATTGTACATTCCATCATTATATTCCTACACTCAAAATATGAGTCCATATTAAAAATTTAAATTATAGTTTGAAAAGTAATAAAAGATCATTGATATTGATAGATGAAATTTTGCTGAATAAATGTGTTTTAATTTTTATGTCTCTTTCTTATCGAAAAAGCAAGCCTAAATTTTAAGAAGATAATTATTATTGCTATTAATCAATGTAATACAAACTTATTTGAAAATAAGAGATGGAAAAAAAATAAACTTACCCCTTCTTTTCTGGTTCATACAGTTTTTTAACCTTTTTCCATAACCAGTAAAAATGAGCAATGAAGACAATTATTTGATGCTCACTTTCCTCTATCAGGATCGATTGTTCACATATTTGTCGACAAACATAATAAGAATACAGGATATCACGAAACTAAACAAAAGAAGCAATTATTAGAACAGCAGCATCTTCATCAAAATAAATCTCAATATACAAATAAATTATATAAAAATATTTCATTAAAAATAATGCAACACATTGTTGACTTACTTTCCAATAATTCTGATCAGTGCAATCCATTTCTTTCCTTAAAATTCCCAAAAGAATGTCAGGTATAGTGTTAAGAAAATGTGGAATGCTCTTTACAACAGAAGTATTTTTTCCTCTTTCATGTAAATGTCTGGATACTTTTTCTGATTTAATAAGAGAAAGCATTTGTCGTTCTCTTGGAATAGAGGAGGTGGTAAACTCTAATGTCCTTAGCAATAGAAGTAAACTGAACCTGAAAATAAATAAATTTTCATAAATAAGACATTTTTTTAAATATCAATAGTAGATAAACCAGAAAATTCTCAAAAGATTAAAATTGTTTATATTGCACGAGTATCAATTGAATTTTAAAAGGCAGGTTACAAATGCATGTTACTTAAATCTCTTTCATAAAAGAAATTTTGAAAATGCAGAATATTGATGTTATATTGTATTTGAAATAAGTAATCTAAAAATATATATGATTTATTCTTAAGTAAAAAAATATGCAAAAATTACATTACATATCAGTTTGTTTTCCTTAAAATAAAACAAATAAATCATGCAATTATTTATTTTATCATGCAGCATGAAGATAATAGTACAAAGACATTTTTCTACTCTTATCATAACCCCATACTCTCTCCCTCTCAAGCAGATTTCAATTTATAATTCTATTAAATTTTCAAACTGACACAACTGAAAGATCCATGGATATAGTGAAGCTAATTTACAGTAATAAAAATTTCCGGCAACTTAAAAATGCTAGTTTTTATTCCCAAGGGGGAAAATAATAAAGATAAATTAAAGTTTTAATCTCTTTAAAATGTCAAATTGTACCCAATATGCAATCATACCAAACATTGTGCCAGTTTACTGCATGTTTCAAGATATAAATCAAAATGAAGTAATCATTAATGTAAAGTAGAAAAAATAATTTGCCTGCAAATCAGTGTCATATGAACATTGTAAAATACCTCTTGTTCTTTAAAATTTAGAATAAATAACTAATATATGTTATAAAGGATTAAATTAATATTATATAGTAGAATGAAATGTATTACAATCTAACAGTAGCTAAATTGAAAAATATAATTTCGTTTATATATACTAGCATGCATTATCAGCATCAGCCAATCAGCAGCACTGTTTGTAGTGGTTCCAAGAACACAGACTAGACATCTTTCAATGAAGTTACGTTCTGTTTACTGATGAGAATCGTTTCAGTTCAAGCAACGATTCTCAGCACCAGTTGATACGAAGAAAGGTAGGGATACAGTTTCATCTCATTAACATCAGGGAAAGAGAGTGTTGAAGTGCTTCTGGAGTGTTTGCGTGAGATGGCCTTATATTGAATGGACAATTGGAGCTCAATGTTTTCGACAGTGATCATCACTGCGATGAAATTATCCTTTCAGGTGTGCATCTGTTCTGAGGTGTATTGGTCCAAATTTTACTTTTGTGGATGAAAATGCACATCCACACATGATCTCTGCTGTCAAGGAGTTTCTGGAAAGTGAGGATATCTGCAGAATAGATTGACCAGCATCTGCTCTCCTCATTCAAATTTCATTTGTAAGATGTTTTAGGGAGACACCTAGTAGCAAGTGAGAGAGGGAGTTGTATTAATGTCACACTTTAAAGATGCACGAGGGCTTTGACAATGAATCATGCTCAAGTGATGAGGACGACACCTGAGCTTTGGCACCTCATCTCCTAACTTCCACCCCAATGGGAGGGCATTTAAATATATATTTAACATGCATTGGCCCTCTCTGCAAGGGGGGGGAGGTACTTGGCTTGAACTTATGACATGCCTCTCCCCTGAGTTCCGAGGCCTTGACTACTAGGCAACCGTGACCACCATCTGGTAGCACGATCATATCCTCTGGGAACATAAGACAGCTGAAGCAAATGCTCCTTGAAGAGTGGCCATGAATAGCTGGATAATTTGATATTTAGTATGAACAAATGGTGTTCATGCAATGACAGGAAGTAAAGGAAGGTCACATCCCCTACTAAAAGATTTGTTGTTTATATTGACTCACTCGCACACAGTATTTTTACTCATGACATTTATCAATACAGCTTTTTCTCCCCTGCTTTGCTTCATAACATATTCACACAATTTTTTTGGCTACTAGGCTTTTATCAACTTTTAATAGATAGTAAGAATTTCATGTCCCCCAACCAATTTTTTTGGAATTATGGCACAATCTGAAAGGTAGCTTAAATTTTGCACACTAGAGTATTTCTACGTCAGTTTCATAGATTCAAATTTTGCTTGATTGTGGAAAAATTTCGTTTGAAAATAGTGAGCCCAAAAAGAATTTGATTAATACCAAATTTTTCAGTGAGTTTAATCCTCATTAATTATTTTCCTTTATTACTAATCTGTTACTTAATTTATCATTAATTTCCTCATGGAACCTTCTATAAGTAGTATGTTGATCATATAGTTATAGCACATAATTTTTTTTTCTATGGTGGCATTTAAAAAAAAATTAAATATACACTAGGCATAAATTTAAGAAAATTTTTTGAGAAACTTGTTCACAATTAGAAAACTCTACATTAAGATTATTGTCTAGTTTTTGTAAATCTCCTTTATTCAACAGATGGCGCTGTTTGCAAGTCAGAGGAGTTCAAAAGTAAAAAAGTTTGAAATTGGTAACCTTTCATTATTATAGCAATGGCGTGTGGTTACAAAAGGATTGACAGATAGCCAGTTTTAGAATGCATGCACTCTTTAAAGAAACAGTTTTAGTAAAATAAACAAGCTATTCAAAACCATAATGTCATCAAATGGTGAGCAGAGGGAGGAGTGTTGAAATAGTGGGAAAAGGGGAAAGAGAAAGTTTTGTAAAAAGTGCTGTGCAGATAATTTTTTAGAATTACAGCACAAAATGGGTGTGGAGGCATCTTTCTTTAAAGCAGTGCAAATATTTCGAGACCGTATTGTACTTCAACAGTGGTTCTGATTCTAGTCAGAAGTAATTTTTTCCTCAGAGTTTATGAGGCTAATCGGTCTACATTTGTTGAAAAATTTGAGCTATTTTCCTGACTTGGGTATATTTATGTAAGCTTTTTTCCATTCATCAGGAAAATAATTGAGTGCGATTCACTTGTTAAAATATTTTGTCATATGAATTGCAGCATTTTAGGGTAGGCATTTGAGTGCAATATTTTGGACGGAATTCTTTCCTATATCCTGGTTTTAGATATTTATAACTTATTATGGAAATTGTTAAGGCAGTTTAGAAAACTAATTACTTTCAACTTTTCAAAAAAAATTGTCCTCATAAGGCTTCGGAATTTAAGAAAAAAAAGCCCTCTAGTGAATCAATCAACAAGTACGTTTTCATTGTCTTGGGTATCACAAACAATGCCCATGGAGTTAAGAATGGAGAAGGAATATAAAAGGGAGTTTTAATTTTTTGAGGAAGAATTTGATAGATCCTCAATTTAAATTTAAAAAAGATTTTTTTAGAAGGAAATAAGTATTTAAGAAGAAAATGCCAATTTTTAAAGAAATGGTCAAATTGTTTCTATATTGTTATATGAAAGCACTGTAAATTGATACAAAAATTCTGATAGATTTATTAAATTCTATCGAGAACTCATAAATAAACTTAACTGAATATATTTTATGAATATCGAAAAAAATTAAGACTAAATTAGAATAATACTCAAAAAGAAAATAAATGCTTTGTTTATTTCTTCACTCTCAAATGTTGCATAGCACACATTTTAACAGCAAATGTAAGAAAAAAATTTTGATAAGTGAAAACAACTTACCTCTGGAACATTGCACTATGAATATATAAAATGTAGAATATATTTTAAATATTTAATCAAGAAAACTTCAGTTCAAGTTTATAAGAATAGAACAGATATCTTTTAGACATGCGCAAGATACTGTACTATTTTTGTGTTATACTATCATACTTACTTGTTAGCACAACAGAAAACTTTAAATTTTATCATGTCAGTGTCAAAAGAATAACCCCTTTCAATATCAGAATTCTGTCTCAGTTGAACCATAAGTCGTCTGCAGATATCTGGTTTCCATCTAGGGTCAATAGGTAGCTCATATTTTTTCACAGCAAGATTTCCTAAAATTATAAATAGCAAAATATTTAATTACAAAATAAGAAATATATACATTTTTTCAATTTACACAAACTAGGGCATTTATATATTTTTGCATTTTACCAAAAACATACCACATACTACATTGCATCCATATATAATGTTTTTCATAACATGGACCTATTTTTTTAAAAAAAACTTTTAAGCTGGACTGTATGAATTTGTGATAATAGTGATTTAATCATTTTATGAAAGTCATGCATCTTTTCCCCATTGTATTACAAAAAAAAAAAAAAAAAAACTATTTTATAATGGAAAAAAGGATTCTTTAACTAGCAATTTATAATACATAATTATATGAATGAGTTACCTTTGAAGAATTAAATCTAACTAATTTGAACACATTACAGGAAATCTGTACTCCCTCCCCCCTCCATTTCCTCTTTAAAATATCAAACTGTGATATGCAATTGTGAGTTTGGTCAAGTATATGTGCCTTTTCCTTATCTTTTAAATGTATCTCTTAAATAAAACTGAGATTAGTTTAAGCAATTAACAGAAAATGATGAAAAGCAAACAATATATTTTTACCTTAAATTCTGAAGATGCTATAAATTTTTTTTTTTTTTTGAAATATATTCCACTACTTTACTAGAATGAACCCTCTGTTTTTTCTCCTCCCACTTAAGAGTATGGTATTTATACTTTCATAACATCTTGCAATATGCATGTTATTACACAAGCTTTTATTTAACTTGCAATGTAAAATGTTCGGGTGGAATCTTGCAACTCAATTTTGAACTTTTATATTCCGATATCTCAATTAGTTAAAAAGTAATTAATTACAGTAATTTGTTCAGGTGGAATCTTTTGACTCAATTTTGAAGCTGATGCCTTCAACCGATTGAGCTGAAATTTTGTAAACAGGTTTAGTTTGGATGACAATGCATGTTTTGATTATTTATATTCCAACATCACATTTAGTTAAAAAGATATTAATTAAAGTAATTTGTTCGGGTGGAATCTTGCAACTCAATTTTGAAGAGAGAGCTGATGTCTTCAACCGAGTGAGTTGAAATTTTGTATACACCTTTAGTTTGGATGACAATGCATGTTTTGTGCATATATATTCCGATATCACAATTAGTTAAAAAGATATTATTTGAAAAACTCTTACACATGTTAGGAGCTTACTTTACCTTTTTCCACTAGCCCTTGTGGCCTAGAGGTTAGAGAAGCTGACTTCAAAGGAATTACCCAGAGTTTGATTCTGGGATCTCGCAGTTTTTAAATTTACTTTAAATCACTTTAATTTTCATTCGAAAATTATTTCTCTTGAACAAATTTAAATTTCCGTGTTCTTTCCTATTTGTTTACAAGCTTTTTTTTCACTTTCAATGTAAAATGTTTGGGTGGAATCTTGCTACTCAATTTTGAAGCTGATGTTTTCAACCGATTGAGCTGAAATTTTGTATACACGTTTAGTTTGGATGACAATGCATGTTTTGACGATTTATATTCCGATATCGACTTAGTTACTGTAACGATCTTGTTTAGGTGTTAAGGCGAGCATGTTTACAATAACACAGGTGTCGATTAAAAGCGTAGCTCAGATGGTAAAGCGCTCGCCTAGCAGGGAGATACCTTGCGCCTCCAATTATAATTTTTTCATTTCGTGTAAAATATTTGATTTGTACTACGAGATATTTTATAATACTTCTACTCTGTACACGTACAAAGAGTATGTTATATTTTACAAGCTTTTATTTAACTTGCAATGTAAATTCGATGTCTTCAACCGATTGAGCTGAAATTTTCTATACACATTTAGTTTGGTTGACATTGCATGTTTTGACCATTTATATTCCGATATCGCATTTAGTTAAAAAGGCTAGCTGCATGGCCCGGCATTGCATGGGCTTTCTTCTACTTTTATAAATTTTCCCTTTTCTTCACAAAATCAGCACTTCTAATAATCTTTTTCAAATTGAATTCCCCCCTCCCCCCTCCAATTCAGCCAATATTGCTCGGGCTTCTACCTAGTGTCGTAACTTAAAATTTCCTGTTTCGAAATTTTTTCGCTTCTTTTCTTTGTCAGACAGGTTTACTCTCCCCCCCGGTGTTGTACGAACATTTTTAAATGCATAAATATTGTCATGGAAATTCCCCTTCCCCTGTCGCTATCAGAGCTCTCGAGAAAGTGAACACTCAATGATTCTTAAACAGCTGCAGCACTCTAATGGCACAATGAATTATTGCACAAAAAAAATTTGTAAAAAAAAGTTTTCCGATATTTTATTTTTTAAATCACTAACTGTTAAAAGCAAAGTATGAGTTTTTCAAAAATCAATTTCATATAAATGCATCGATAGTGATTCATTTTGGAAAAAGTCACATGGAAAGTATTGTTGTTTTGAAAAAGAAAAGAAAAATGTACTATATCGCAATGAAATAAATCTTATTTCCAATTACAAGATTGCTGGCGAAGATATTAAATCAGCGAATAAAATTTTGAGTATTTTTTAAAACAATCATAAAAACTAAGCGATGGTGTTGTTTATAACCAGGGGACAAAAGTTAATAAGCCAGCGTTCATTCCACGAAATCTTCGGAAAAAAAGAAATAAAAGACCTGTAAAATAAAAGGAAGAGATATTCAATTTCGCATAGCGTTATTTGTTAAAATTTAAATTTGGGGGGCTTCATTTTTAATTTAATGCATTCGAACTTCATATATCGATTGCAAACAACAGTAATCTTTAAATAAAAAATGTAACAAAAATAATGCTTTAATATTTCTTGCAAAAAAGGGATAAAAAACGAAAAACACAATTTTTTTAAACTGTAATTTTTAAGCAACATTTTCAAACTTTGTGCATATTACGGATAATATCGTTCTACACATGGAAAAAAAATGTCATGAGATTATTTTTTAAATAAAGAAATTATTAAGTATTTAAATAAAATGTTGAGTATTTTTTCAAAATCGTAAAAAAAAAATTGTCATTTTATTTTTTAAATGACTGATTCTGAACGAGAAAAGCATGAATTTTCTTAGTGTAGAATATCATTTCATTAAATTGAAAGAAAATTCAATCAAAGTGATTTAGAAATCATTTTCATAAAAACGTATCAATTTTGACTCATTTTAGAAAATATCGTAAAAAAAAGAAAATATAATTTTTTTGTAAAATAATTTATAACGTATCATGGCGAAGCAAATGATCTTTCCGGTTCTGTAAATTTTTTTTTCGGAGTCTCATAAAAAAATTAGATCGTGTCTTAAAAACGTCCGGGATAAAAAAAAAAAGTTCGGGAAATTGGAACTTTGGCACCTGGCGGGAAAACATGGCAATAATTATGCGTTTTAAGGTTTTTAATTAATATCTTTTTTAACTAATTGCACTATTGAAATATAAGTGTTCAAAACGGATTCCTCGGATCAGTACCGATCTCTTGGTACCTTTGGCGAGTGTCTGCATCATGCGGTTCGTGAGAAGATACACCTAGTCATATAATTGCATACATTTGTTTACCTTCGAGTTTTAGTAGTGCAGATATTAATTAAAGTAATTTTTTCGGGCTGAATCTTGCAACTCAATTTTGAAGAGCTGTTGTCTTCAACCAATTGAGCTGAAATTTTGTATACATTGTTTAGTTTAGATGACAATGCATGTTTTGATGATTTATACTCTGATATCGCAATTAGTTAAAAAGATATTAATTGAAAACCTTTTACTCCTGTTAGCTTTTTATTCTGCCTGGCAGTTTATTGGATAGAGCTGAAAGAAGTTTAGATTCTCTCTCTCTCTTCGACCTTTCTTAAAAAACCATCTTATTCTTTCTCTGAAACTGAGACAAAAAATAGTAGCCTAATGGGAAAGATTATTTATTTCGCTACGATACGGTATAATTTGTTTAAAAAAATAATGATATTTCTATTTCTTACAATTTTTTCTAAAATGAGTCAAAATCGATGCGTTTTCATGAAAATGATTTCTAAATCGTTTCGTATGATTTTTTGCGTGTTAATGAATCGATATTCTGCACTAAGAAAGTTCCGGCTTTTTTTTTAGAATCAATCATTTAAAAAATAAAAGGCCAAAAACTTTTTTTTTACGATTTTTCAAAAAATACTCAAATTTTGAATAAAACATTTAAAAACGTCATTTTTAAATATAGTCACACAAAAATATTTTCTCGTTTGTAGGATAGTATTATCCAAATATTGCACAAAAATTGAAGTAATTGGTTTAAAATTACGGATTTACAAAAAAAATTGTGTTTTTCGTTTTTAATATAGTGTTATAGTAAAAGGGGAAAAAAAAGTTTTAATATTTTAATTAATTTTTCTTTGCCCAATGTTGTTTTGATCTAACAGTGTTTATTTCCCCCCTCCCATTGTCCTCTTGTTGCGGCTCGAGTGACATATCTATCATATGTATGTTGCTTAGCGGAAAAATTTTTTGAGTACCCCTTAGCTGGACTGTTCAAAATTAACCAGTAAACAACCTTTCAACGATGATGCGTTGAATGAGATTAACAGACTGAAAAACCTCTGTCTAGCGTTAACTAAAAAGTAAAAAATAAATTAAAAGTAAAAAAACTTTTTTAAAAAGAAGCTTTTATTTAAATGCTCTAAAAGGAATAAAATAAACTTTTCTTTTAAAACTTTTTTTGCTATCAACTTATAAAGTCGTTATACAATTTATGATATAAAAGCTTTTTGCAAGATTTACCTGTGTACATAAACTAGCAAATTAAATAACTTGATCTGATTGATTTTAATTTTTAAAATTTTCGGACTAAGTAAATATGAGTACTCAAATCTCGCGACAAGCTTTTATATCATAAATTGTATAACGACTTTATAAGTTGATAGCAAAAAAAGTTTTAAAAGAAAAGTTTATTTTATTGCTTTTAGAGCATTTATATAAATAAAAGCTTGTTTTTAAAAAAGTTTTTTTACTTTTAATTTATTTTCCTTTTCTTTTTTCAAAGGCTTACTTCTGCATACACTTTGAGTATATACAGGATGAGAGTTGGTTTAATTGGCTGGTGTTCCAGAAGACTCAACATGGCGACTTTTTAACATGCTAATACCATTGTAAAAAGTGCTGGTTCTATTAGTGTAGTTGTGAATGAAGTGCATTTGTCATATGCAAAGAAACCTTAAAAGAAGGAATACAGGCAGAATTCAGTGATATTTTGTTCAAGTGTTAATGACTTTTCCATGATGGGAGAAGTTTTGTTAGAGCATATCTTATCATACTTTATATTTTTAATAACTTACTGTTTTAAATTATGCATCTGAGTTATAGTTCCCTATATATATATATATGAGGGAACTTTTCTTTCTTCAAAAGAAAAGTAAGTTTCATCAATTTTTTTAAAGATAAGGTGGTACATTAGGTGAAATAAACAATCTTTGTAAGAAATTCTATTTTCTGCTATTTAAATGATGGAAGGAACATCAGTGTAGGAGGAATGACACACATGCACAGTGTTGAAGAAGACAGTAGCAGCAGACTGGCGATGTACTGGTTGTTCAAGTACATATCACTAAGGCAGACAGTTATATGTTGAAAACATGGTCACCAATAGAAGTGCATGCTAAGTGGGATTAGTAAGCCTATCATCCATGAATGTCTTGTAGATCCTGTACTCTCACAAAGTTGTAACATACACCCCCGCATAGAGGGAGGGGGGATTCTAAGAGGCCTGACTTTGCGTGGGGGGCCTAAGATTCTCCGTTACACCACTGTCTCTCCAAATGGCTGGTTGCTGGTGTACATGCTCAGCGAAGGAAGGCAGAATGTGCAGGATTAAGGACAAAGTGGACAGTTATGCAGTCTATCTACACACCCTGAATGAAAACAACATTTCTAGAGTATAGGACATGGCATTAGCACTGAGCTTTTGCAATATTACTCCTCTCTCTCCAGCAGCACAAAAATAAATATCTCTGGAGATGAAACATTTTGTGGAGGAACCAAAATGAAACAATCCATATCAAGACTATTTGTAACAGTTTCTAGACAGGCACATAATGAAGTCCCATGTGGTATCCCCACTGTGTATTGTGTGTGGGCAATTTATGGTACATCTCCTACTCCATGAAAACCATGGCTTTTGCAATAACTTAGAAGAATTCCGATTCACCAGAATGGTAAAAATTCAAAGTGTCAACTTTTACAGGAAAGGTTATGACCACAATTCTTTAGAACACAAATGGCGTGATTCTTTTAGATTTTCTCCATGAAGGGATCCTCAATGCAGCATGCTACTGCAATACCTTCACCAAATTTAGGTCTGTCATTCAATGAAAGAGAGCAGGGCTTTTGAATTAAGATGTTGTGTGTTTAACCTTGATGCAAAACCACACACAGAAAAGATCACATATGATCAGATTTGTAACTTTGGATGAGAGAGATTGGGTCTGTTCCCTTACAGCTCTCATCTTGCTTCATCAGGCTTTTACCTGTCCCCTGCATTAAAAGCCAAGACTTTGGGGATGTCACTTCCAAAACAATGCTGAGGTAGAGCAGGAAAAGAAACACAATTCCTTTCATTGTAGTACACTAAGTTTTACCAAAATGGTTTCAAATTGATTGCAGACTACATCAAATGCCTCAATGCTGGAAAATAGTACAATGTATATAGTTCTTGAAACTATGGTGAACTTATTTCTTTTGGTCATAAAATTTCTATATGAGAAAAAAAATGACCAATTTCACTTTTGTAACATCCCTTATACATATATGTAAGGATAATAAATTAGATTAAAAATTAAATTCCCTCTCTAGCACTTAACTCATATTTTTCTCATTTCATCTTCAAGTATCAAACTAATCACCCATTTATTTCTTCCGAACACAGCCTTATACGTCAGCATTAACTTTCAAGTACACTCATAAAATCAGAGGTACTTTTCACATCTGGTTTAAGTGGTAAAACACTTAGATTTCACTTTGGCGTTTTTTTTCTCTTTGCCTCTCAGCGTCAGAGCTTGTGTAGATTTGATCAAATAAAGATCCTTTTTAAAACTAAGTCGGATTGTGGCTTAAAACATGTCATATATATGTACAATGGGGTTAAATAGTCAAATAAAAAATTGCATATTTATGAATTGACTAAATTTTGAAAAGAATAACTGGTAAATATGCATATTTGTGCAAATGTTTTCTTAATCTAATCATTCATAAGGGAAATTTTGGACAAAAAACAAACATTTATTTGGTATAAAATGATCAAACAGCATACAACTCATTCTTAAACAGACATCTCATAACTTGTACAAAATGTAAACCTTTTAAAAATCTGCCATTTGGGTATTACTAGATTCCCCTGTAGACATTTTGTCTAATAATAATTTATAATCCTGTTAGCCTTGGGCCACAAATAAAATGTGCTTTACAATATGAATGATAAAATCATGAGTTAAAATAAAACTGAAAAATCTTTTCTGCCTGAGATTGTGATCTAAGTTTGGTTTAATCTTGGAAAAGACAGCCATGAGCAAGCATATAATATATAATAATGATAGAATTACTCCATTTTTAATTTATAAAGCTGATTTGATTTACCTAAACACTTTTCTTTTAAAAATAAGTATCTTAAGCTATAAAGAAAACGTAAGAAGCAATCTAATAGATAACTATTTTACTGACAATTGACTAAATAAATAAATGAATAAATTACCTGCATGATCATAAATTTCAGAAACAACATTTAGTAGCTCCAGAACAATTTCATCATTGAGTTGTTCACCAAGTACACATTTTAGCTGCAAACATGACTGTAATATATCTTTAAATTTATTATTAGGCTCATGTTTGATTTCTTGTTCCAGTGTCGTTTGAAGCCAAATATCTAATAAGCCATGTGACTGAACAGAACATGATTCTAACATCATTCGGATTATGCAGAAGAATCTTTCATTAATACCAGTTGATAACAGATAATTTGGAGTTGGATATGGATAATGGTTATCAGGATTTAGTGGACTTTCTTCTTGCCTAGATAATAATAATAATAAACCATATTATTAAATATGTGTTCTACCTTTTTGAACAAATTTTTTTTTAAAAAAAAATGCAATATTGAATATTGCAATTATCATTTCACGTCTAATTCAAGTAAGGGGAACCCCATTAAAATCAAACATTTTCTTCTATCAATTCTACAATGATAAATAACTATTCATTGTAATAAGAAAACAGAGTACTTTACTTAATATAATTATTTTCTAGATCTTTTAACTTTTTATATAAATTCATAAAATAAAGAGATCACATATAAACATTTTTATAATGTATAAATTTTTTTGATTAAACATCAACAACAAAAAAATAAGATAAAGAATGTCAATTTAAAATCATGTAAAATTTAAACAAAACAATTCAAGAGCTTATGAAATTAAAATAGATAATTAAATGTTTATTAATTAGTATAAAGATCCTATTTAAGTAATTTAAATGTTTAGTCATGTAAAAAGAAGTATGAGAAACTTACATTCTTAGGAAATTTTTGAAATGACTTAAGAAATATTTAAATATAGCAGCTTGCTTTTGCATAGTTGCAAAAGCAATACTATGGCGATAATCAAATGTAGTAGGCAATAAAGCAGTAATAGGAATGGTTACATCTCTGGTAAGAGGTGGAAACTTTTGCACTCTAATAGTGATTAACTCAATAATCCCCTAAAGAGAAAATATATATATATAAATAAGAAATATTTAAAATAATTTTAGATAATCCAACCATAATAATACTTACAAATGGATTGACTGTTTATCAACATCACACTTTAAAAGCAATATGAGCAACAGATTTTGTATTTTGGTCAAGAAATGAAGACAACAACTGATCCTGTGTACCACACTCTCCATATTTCCACACCATAACAACAAAGTGAATTTAAGTCTTGATATACAGAGTTATCAGAAATGAATGACCCGATTACAAAATTTAATAATTCCCAGATGAATGGACGGAGAATAATTAGCATATCATTGTGAAGACAAAATATGAACTTTTTTCGTATGTAACAATTCTTGACGTAAAATACGAGTTGATTGAAAAAACGATAGTTTTCCACAGCTTCATCCGCGTAAAGGCAGTAATTTAGTCGTTGCAACTTGTTACTAAGGTTCAATGCTTGCAGGGTTTTCAACTTGTAGAGTTTAAAATGCTTTTTTCTCCCAATACAGTCAACATGGTAGACTGAGGTAACGTAAGTTCATGACTAGCACAAACTGCATATAAGTCCCTCTCGCACTCTTTCAACATTCTCTGGCGAACAACCTGGGTGCCCTGGACTTTTTCCTTAACACAGGCATCCAGTTTCTTGGAAAAATTTACATAATCTTCTTATACTCTTAGATGTTGGAGCTCTTCTATGGTACTTCCTTCGAATTTCAAGCTGAACTGTGATTACTGACATACTTTTTGCAAACGAGCGCACACATAACAGATTCTTCCGTTGCGACACCACTTTCAATTTACGATTTCTACATTGCTACACTTATTGGACAAAAACAATGTTACAAACACAAAATTGCATGTTTTTTTTCTTTACAATGAAAGTTTTTCTTTTTCTGTTATCTAGGAGTTATTAAATTTTGCAATCGGGTCATTCATTTCTGATAATCCTGTATCTGTTATGCATCAACACCACTGTATGATGTGTCTTATAAATGAATGAAGTACATGTTCATATGTTATACATGTGTGCAAATAATACAGCAAAGTATTTTAGTAGCATCAAATCTTTTTATGGATCGATTAAGAGTTTTGGTGGCTGGTTTTAAACAATTCTTTTTCTCTTTAATTAAAATCTTTTAAACATTTTCAACAGAATTAAAAAGTTTTTTACTAGATTTATTTTTTTGAAAATTAAATTATCAAGCAATACCCCAAAATGATTGTTATAATATTTAATAGCAAGACATAAATATATTGTAATTAAAAAATGTTTATTCACACCTTTTTCAGATTAAAATTGAAATTGTTGCTTGCATATACTGATTCACAAGCTCTGAAAAAAGCACTTCTGGGATCATCATGCCTTCGAAGGAATTGAGCGCAAAGAGATGCTGCACTCAGAAAATCTGTTAAAGAAGGAGACTCTGGAAAAATAAATATTTTGCTACAGTAAATAAAAGATATAGGAGGAATTTAAGAAGAGAAATATAAGAATAACTTGAAATGATTATAAATATAAGCATTTGAAATTTTGATTATTAAGTATTATCTTTTCAATACAAATCAAGGATAATTTACAGAAAAAGCTTTTTTTATTATAAGGGAGAGAGTAAATTGATTGGTCGATAGTCAGTATTTTTCCATCCCAAATTTAAATTAGAGTAGGAAATTCATATGTAATTGTTCATCTCTCTCTTCTATTCTACAAATAAAATCTTCCTTCAGTAATAAATAAGTAAAAAAATGGTTAATATGAATATCACAAAAAGGACTTAATATGTTAAAAACAATGTTAGAAAGGGGGAATAAACTACCACCAATAGAAACAATTTTATGAGAAAGCTATAGGTGCAGTTATTATTCAAACAAAATGTCAATGAGTTTTCCAGCACTGTAAAACTTTAATACTAGAGATAATATAGCAAAATGAGAAATTTTACCAAATCTACCATCTTTACATAGGGTGTCATGCAATGCATATAATTGAGCAATCATGATTGAATGATTTAATCCTTTACATTGAGAAAATGAAGATATATCAAGTGAGCGTCTCCATATTATAGGATCAGAGGTGATTGGCTAAAGGAAAAATAAAAACATCATTTGCAACAAAGAAAAACTTCCAAACTTGGGACTTAGATGCTAAAAATATTGACCAATTTACCTCAACAAATATTTCAACACCTCTATTACGCATTGCTCGAGATATTTCACCATTTCTTGGATTCATTGTGAGAAATATCCTAACATGAAATAAAAAATCTTTTAAAGAAGCTATGAGAAATATAATTCCTGAGCATTTCATTCTATTTTTGCAGTATCTATAATTAATATATACAATCACAAATCAACTTACTAGCAATTTTTAAAATTTTTTTAATCTTAAAGCAATAATGGATTTAATAAGATGCAATCACATAACATATAGAAAAGTAAAGGAGTGAAACAATTTTTTTTCCAATTTTCACCTGAAATTTGGATGAGGAGTAATTGTGCGCAATTTATCTCCAACAACCCCTTGCTCAGATATGACTAGAGCACCATCTGGTTCCAACAATGCATTCAATCTATCCAGAACAGATGGACTGCAAAAAGAAAATTAAAATTAACATTGAATAAAAAAGAAGGCAATCATAATTTAATAAAATTCATTAAAATAACACAATATTATATTAAAATGAAATAATAACTAATATATTCAAAATTATTTGAGATATATTATAATTATAGAATTAAAAGGTAATTTTTTTTAAAAAAAAGAGACTAATTAGAGTTATGGAATTAAATAGCAATAAAAAAATTGAAAGATTAGCTTTCATTTAAATGATTGTATGTTCAAGGGATTGTTTCTTCATACATAAAATGAGCTATCTTAACTACAAAGGTTGCTTGGTATTATTACTCTTCATACTTAACACCAGATTATTCAACAGTTGTGTAGGTTAAAAATGCCCATTTCTTAATTAGTATCTATTTCAGAGGTATAACGTATTCTTCTGCGAATACAATTCTGCTGAAAAACGTCCTCTCAAAGCATTCCAAGCATGTTTTATGGGATTTAAATTAAAGTATGCAGTCCAATTTATTCTAGTGACATCTTTATAACAGCCCCTTAACAGTATCTGATATGGCCTTGCATTATAGTTAAAAAAAAAAAAGAAGTCTATATCAATAATACTTAAAAACAGACACATATGGAGGATCTCTTATTGACAAAAGTTATCTTTTGTAACAGTTACTTGGTCAAAAATTTAGAATTTAGGTTGAATAGTCATCATAATGTCTTCCCAGAAGAGCCTGTCAGAACTACCAATCTCTTTCCCACACGTTAGTGGCATAAAACTGTGTCCCAACCTCTCTTAAAATTAATTACAATTGTATTGTTTTTGATGCAAATTCTACTCTCATTTGTAAAGAAAACGTGACTTTAATTATGAGATATCCAGTCTCTGTATTCCTTAGACCAGTGGTTCTCCAACTCACGGATTGATTGATTGAATATTAACGTCGCGCTGTTCAGCTACACGAGGGCTTTTGGCGACGGACCACGTAATTTTGAACCATGGTCAAGTGACGTGGACGACACCTGAGCTGGCACCCCCCTCTCCTAACTACCACACCACACCAACGGGAGGACGTTTCAGCTCTCGACAGATTTAACGTGCATCGCTGCCCTACACGGCGGGTCTTTAGTGGTACTGGGCTCGAACCCGTGACAAAGCAAGCCACGGTCCGATACCTATACCACTCGGCTACCGCGGCCACCTCCAACTCACGGAACCCCTAGAACTAGAATGTGTTTTCGTGGAACCCCATTCCATACACATATTTCGAAGAATATATCTCAAAATAATAGTTAAAGTAGATCAACATGTTATAGGCACTTTATATAAAGGCAATTAAAAAAAGTATTGCACTTATTATTAAAAAATTAAAATCAAACTTTTTAAATACAATTTACTTATTAATAATATTAATTTGTTATTCATGTTTCATCTATCCATGCATTTAGTAACTGGGATATGTGCTTGCTTTTTTTCACATACACTGTCGAAGTCGAAGTCAATTGAAATTAAATGCAATTGTATCACATGTTCTGAGTTTAATTTGTTTTTATACTTTGTTTTTGTAGCCACTTTTGTTGAGAAATATATTTCACTTAAACACGATGTTCTGAATGGCATTAAAATGTTTATAGCTGTGTGAGAAATCCCATGTATTTTACATGAATTTTAAACCTGAATTTTAGAAGCTGTTCTTGCTTAAATTTATATTTTAACATTGAATTTGTTGATATGTTTTTCCCTCTCCTTCATTATAGGTGTTTTTTCCACAAATGCAAGACGGTCCATTTTTCATTAAAAAACTATTTAGTTTTACAAGACATTGTGCTATCTAATGAGTACAAAATTATCTCGTGGAGCCCTGGTATACAATAGAATATTCACAATCTAATAGGAAGTATATATATAAAGATAAAACAAGTGCAAGTTTTAATATTCTTTTACTATATTATAATAAAAGTTTAAAAAGTGCTACAAAATAAAATTATGTATTAATAAAATTTTCAGTTTTAATTAATAGAGAATGAGCTTTAGATACTTGTAACTATACAAACCACAGAAAACATGAATCCACTTCGCATACAATATTTATCTTTTCTCAATTTTTTTTATTATGACTCGTTGAACCCCTGGGTATGCCTCATGGAACCCAAGGGTTCCGTGGAACACAGTTTGAAGACCACAGCCTCAGACTAATCTAAAAGTTCTGCCCATGGGCAGCTGTCAATGGAATACAGTAATTTTGTGTTGGGTCATAGTAAACCATGATACATTTTTGTCCTGTTGTGAATGCAGTTGCTGAGCAATGCAACTTGTTGACTGATATTGAATTTCCCTCCTATAAGATAATATATTAATATTTGAATGGGATTGATTTGCTCATTCACCAATCAACAACCTTCCTTACAACTGCATCTGTAGTATGAAAGGTTTTTTCAAGTTTGTGAAGAGTGCAGCAGTGGTAGAGATTCCAAAATATGCTCCACAAGCTTGCCAATCATTCCATAGTGCATACATATATTAACATTCATAAGTTTTTTCTACTATATCACCCACTCAATTTGATTTCAACTTCTAGCAAATTTTAAACTTGGATTAAATTTGACCTTTCAATCTTTTTATTTATATTGAAGCATTTATAAAATTTTAAAGCAGCAATGAAATTGTAGAAAAGGGATTATAGTGATCAATATAAAGTATGTAAGAATTATTGATTGCATGCAAATACCAGGTACAAGGAATCACAGGTAATATGAGGGCATCAAAATATATGCCTGGCATGTTTTATATGACAGGGTGTGTGTATACTTAATAAAAATGTTTTCATAATTGCTGAATTTTGTTTTACAGTGCAATTTTTTTTTTTAAAAAATTAAATTTGAAAAAATATGTATTTGTACAGCCATTTAATAATAAACTACTTCTCCTGTTAATGAAATATTTAATAAGCTTATGAAATACATTTAATCTTTTAAGCACCATACTGTGACTGAAAGGTAACACGCAAGTTATTTATTGATAAAAATAGAATTTGAACTCAAAAAAAAAAAAAAAAAAAAAAAAAAAAAAACTACGGAGAAGGGAGAGGAATCGTTTCTTAAAATCTGAATTAGAACATGTTGCATAAATGGAACACTGAAGAGTAACAGCTTTTTTGGATATGATAAATGATTTTTTTTAAACTCAATTCTTGCACATAATTTTTTAGAAACAGATTTTCTAAATATCATTCTGAAATAATACAGATCAAGCAAAAAACTAGATGAGCTATTTCCCACATACAGTAGGACTTTCCATCAGCATGGAGTCAGTTTGATTTTTTATTAATATCACATCCTAAAGGAATGTGAGCGATATAGCTAACTGATGACATATGAACTGACACCCCACTGTATAAACTTTAACACCCCACCAATGTAAGGAAAAATTTAATGTGCACCAGCCTCACAACATAGCTTATCTTTAGTAGCACCAGGGCTTGAATTCACGACTCCACAGCACTAACTACTAGTTTGCAGCAACAACACAGTACCAGCTTAAGGGTCGCCTTTGTCACCTATGACTACAACGTTGTTTTGCTAATGATAAATGTTTACTTGTCTGTGACTTTGGATGCAGAAATTTCCTCTAAATCAATTTGAAAATCTACCAGGGAATGCAGGAGAGAGGAAAGGGGTAAAAAGAGGAATTGAATTGATAATCATGAACATCTTCAGTTGACACTTATTAAAAGTTCTATCATTCAGAAGATTTTCATCTTTCAACATTCTATAATAAAAGCCACTTTAACATGCTAAAAATAAACTTTTAGAAATCAGCGATCCCCTTTTCGTATATCTATCAATTTCTTACCTAATAGCAATATATTAGTCTTTTTATGACTTATAGTTCATGAATAAAATGACTCCTTTTAACTGCGCTTATTAATTTTAGAAAAACATTTGAATTTGATGTGAAGTTTTGAACTTAGCTCGATAGGGGCAAAAAATAAATAGACAATTTTTCATCCAGTCACTTTTTATTTATTGTTATTATCAATGCTTAAGAATTAATTCATACTTTCATCACTTATTTCACACAAAATTTATGAGTCGAAATTAATATAACTGCAGCCCAAAGAATATAATAGCCTAAAATTAAGCGTTTTGCATTGAGATTTTTATGATTTCTATAACATAATTAATAATAGTTACTCCCAATATCATTAATAGCTAATTCAAGATGGTTGGTTAAAATCTTTGGCACCAAATTCTCTTAGAATATATAATGATTGATGTGAAAATTTCTTTAAGTAAGTTAGCATGGTGCAATTGTTATTTTTGTTTAAAAGCAACTTATTAGAAGGTGCAGTTATGAAAGAATGCATATCTCTTCCCATATTCAAATTTACTCATATTAACTTTGGTTTTATTTTGTCAGTAATCACTGTGAACAAGACTTTTTTATGAAATATGAAAAATAGTAAGAAAACATTAATTTTGTTATTTACATTTCAATGGAATTTTAATTCTTTTTGTGACTCTGACATAAATCTTATACATAAAAACCTATTTTAATATCTGAATTTAGCATGTTTATACATAATATTACCTGCAAAAGTTAGCATTGTCAATTAAAAGCCAATGCCCCTCAGTAACAGCAGTAACCAAAACACTGTCAATCCATTCAAACTGTCCACCAGTTGAAGGTGTACCTGCACTGATGCTATTCCAAAAATCGCTTACCTCTCTCTTACAATTTTGCAAATCTAAAAACAAGAAATTTATATTTTTGTAACAAATATATATTTTTTAAAACATAATAAAAATCCAATGCATTTAAAAGATGCATTTTTCTTTTTGACTTAGAAAGAAATATTTAAATATAAATTTGTAATGATATAAATATGTATATATACGTACATTGATCAATTTTAGAAATCCTGTATTTATGCAAGGTTTTGATTAGATCACTTAAACTGTGAACTTTTGCTCTTATAGATGTATTTCCCCTAATGTTTGCCAATATGTGCATGTGAGACAATATATCAGACAGCTCATTAATACTGTCACTAACAGCAGAAGGATGTATGAATTCAAGAACTGCCTTTTGTATAATAGCCTCCAGATTTTGGGCAATAGATACTATTTTCCTATCAAAATCAACCTGTAATAACACAAATTTGATACATTAAAGCAATAATAAACAAATACTATAACATTTAGTTCCTATGTATAACTTATTTAAAAATCTACACTAATTAAAATTTGAGAGAAAACAAAGGTATCCATGTAAATGAGGCTATCTTCTCAGGAAATGCCGAGAAGAAATAAGACCAATGACAACTTTCTTCTTGAAGAAAATCTGCATGGTCTTAAAGATTTGGTAGCTAGAGGTTTTTTAACATTAAAAAGTATTTTGTGCATGATTCTTTCAGTTTCACCATCTAGTGTTTTACAAATAAAAGCTGTTTTGATGTTGCTTTTAAAGGCTTTCTTGTTTCCATTTTATTCTATTCAGTATTTTACTACAATTTTTTTCATGTCCGAGATAGCCTAAAGGCCGTTGTTATAAGTGTAAAATTTAAAACTTTACTGAGCCCTCTATCCCTTAGAAAGCTTGAATTTTCTCTTTATTTCTTTAAGAGATAATAATGGACGTTTCACATGTAATCTCATTTGTTTTCTCCACCAGAAAATACTGCATTAATCGAGAGTCTGCAACGCCAAATTATGCAGTAGACACATTACAAAAACTCAAATTCTCCAGGCATAAAAAAAAAAGGACCAAGTATAAAATTTAACCCCTTGACAAATGATGATATTTAGGAGACGTAATTTCATGTGCCACTGTAACTTAACGTCTTCGAAACGTCAAGAATCTTCTCCCGCAGACGTCGAGGATCGCGTCTGCGGGAGAAGATTATAAAGATTTTTTATTATGCATAAAAAAATATAAAAGTGATATAAAAAGGACATAATAATCCATTTTAAATTAGTTAAATAATGTTAATATATCTTTACTTATCCAATGAGAGGGGAGGGAGAGAATGATACATTCAAAGTAAATAACATTCGAGTCAGTGGCTTTTGTTTCAAACAATCCCTTAATAAAACATTTCAAGAAAAGGAGAAATTCGTTAAATAACATAAATACAATTATCACAGAGAAAATCCCCCCAAGGGTATTTGTTAAACATCAAAAACTTCCTTTCATTGCTAATTTTTGGTACTTATGTTATTATTACCTTCAGTAAAGTATGCCAAGCAAAAAGACATCGCCAGTTCAAAAAAAAAAAAAAAAAAAACCCGCCAAATTCTGTCTTTTTTATTACATCGTCCGCGTTCGAACGTGCACTGGAACAGTTTTCACTACTGGCTGCCTTTCGCAGCATCCTTTAATTTGACGAAATTGATCGGCGGTATAAAACGCAAGTAGTACTTTTGTACTTTATATAATACGAATATGAAAAATGTGTAATTTTTAAGCTGAAACGATTTAAGAATTCTTCATATAAAGCTCAACTTTTGCGCTTCAATTAATTTTATGTATTATTCAATTAAATCTATAAGATTAGTTTCTCAAAAGTCTAGATTTTCATATTTAATACAATTGCGTATTGAATAATTAACACCGAATTCAAATCCTTCACTTTTCCAGAGTCACAAAATATATTTTTAAAAAAGGAGCATTTAAAAAAAATAATAAAATTACTGCAACTATTTCAACAACAAAAAGTGTCATAAATTTTTATCTTTTTTTCTACTTTATGAAATGCATGCAATCATTAAATATCAAATTAAAGAAAGATAAATACGACAAAGCAATAAATAAAACTCTCGTCCACTTTACTAAACAATTCACATAAAAAAATAAAACGATATATTTTTCAAATAATGATAAAATATAGCATTCGGAAACAAACATAACAAAAATAAACAAATAAAAAAAGGCACACACACAAAAAAAGTACAAACTATTTAAACTTATAGCAACGGCAAACAATTGTGACTTATTTATTTTTTGTTTATTTTCTTCGAAGCTTCCATCACTTTTGTAAGAAGAAAGAGATCGGAGAAAAGAATCAACGGAAGCCTTATTACTTTGGGCCTGTTTCCACAGGAAACTGGAAAAGAATTTCACAAGTTGCTTAGCAACATGATTCAAAGGGAAAAAGAAAAGAAAAGGAGGGATATATAAAGAAGTGTGGAGAAGGGTTAGTCTCACACAAAAACATGAAGGTTGAGAAAGAAAGATGAAAATTTATCAGGGAGCAAAAAAGGCGTTTTTATTTACCCCCACCCCGACATTTATTTTATTATATTTGGCAATTGAAAGATGAAAGCTTCGCTTCAATAAACTTTAAAAAAAAGGTCCTTAAAACCAAGAGGGGGCAAGTTTCGTTTGCCTTCCTAGCAAATAAACATATAATTTATTCAAGGGGGAAAAGAAAATCAAGGATAAACAAATGGAGGGAGGGGTGGAGGAGGTGGGGAGAGGATAAAGAATCGAATCAAAATTCCACTGTTTCGTAGAGATCTGTTCAAAACTACTTTTGTGGTTCCTCGATTTTTTGTGTGTTTTGGAATAGCCGAAATTTAGAAAAGAATTTTATTCAAAACAAACTTTTGGAATTCGATTTCAAGACTGTCGGGGGAATTAATGCTTTTGCACATGTTTTAATACAGACAGTGAGTGAATATTAACATCATCGCACTGTTCAGCTACACGAGGGCTTTTGGCGACGGACCACGTAATTTTGAACCATGGTCAAGTGAGGAGGACGACACCTGAACTGACCCCCTCTCCTAACTACCACACCAACGGGAGGACGTTTGAGCTCTCGACAGATTTAACATGCATCGTTCCTTTATACGGCGGGTCTTTAGTGGTATCAGGCTCGAACTCATGACATACCTGCCATGATCCGATACCTTGACCACTGGGCTACCGCAACTCCTTTTAGTACAGAGAGACATACTGTTCATAACAAAGATTAAATATTTACATAGAATGTAGAAGAATTAAAGTTTTACGAATGGAATCTATTGAATGCAATGAGCGGAATGTATTATTGTCGGAGAAGCAAAAGGTCGACTATTGGGTACGGACTTAGTGATTTCGAACCTCTGCCAAGTAACGAGGGCGACAACTGAGCTAGTACCACATTGTCTCCATGGCCCGCAAAGCAAACGCGCGCGTTTATTAACGTCGCACTTTCGAACACGAGGGTCATTGGCGACGGACCTCGTGTTGTTTTGAGCCACGAGTGACGACACATCTGAGCTACCCCCTCCAATGGCGCTGTACTTTTAGCAACTTAGCCTTTGCAGACATGGCAAGTCCCCAAATGTGAGAGCCATTTCATGGTGGCACGATCTAACGGCGCGGTCGCAGTAAAAATCAAGGGTGCACAGGAGAATATTTCACTTCCCTCTAGCCCTTGCCTAATTTGTGGAGATAGATGGTATCGCCATCTATCGTGTAGAAGCCCAACCTGTCTCAGGGTTTGGCAACTTTCCTTTCTTCCCTTCGGGAAGGACCCGACGACAACAATAACCGTCTAGTGGCGGTCTCGTTACCAAATTTGGACGCTAAAATCAATTTTTCATTCAAGCTCTCGTCGGATGCTAAACATTGCTGTAAATTAACTTTGCCGAGAGTACCAGAGCCAAATTGTTACTCAAGTGATCTTTTACATGTCACATAATCATATGACATGCATGCCTACGATTTTCGCATCCAGAAAATCTATCGATTCCAATGGAAGGCCTTTCGAGTCGCGACATATTTAACGAGCATCAGCCCTCTACCAGGAGGGTCTTCAGTGGCATTAGGGATCAAACTTATGACACGAAAGTCACGAGTTCGTGACCATAACCACATGGCTACTGCGGTCAAATGCAAACATGAAGATTTTTAGCTTTAGTAGACTCAACGTGCGTCATTTCCTCAATACCAGCGGTTCTTTCGATCGCCGCGGCCTGTCTTTATGTATCAGCCTGACCTGACACCGTGGAACCCCAAAATTTTGAGCACCCTTTTTTAACTCCCACCACAAGGCTGAGTGATTCAGTGGTTTCTCAATAGCTCTAAGACTGCCTTTGCTATTTATAGATTTTTTAGAACTAGTTTAATGTCACGGGGCACGCGCCAAGTTGTTTATGTTCACCAAAATGGGCAATAACATTACAATATGGTCACCTTGATATTTGACAACATTGATATTTTTGCAGTTTTTAGAATATTGCAAGTTTCCAGTACTTTTTAATTGATGTTCATTATTAATGTTAATATATATTATGTAATTATTTTATAAATAATATAATATAAAAATACAATTATATATTATTATATTTATTTATAAATATGTTCCTTACTTATAATTATTACGTTACATGAGTATTCTTATGAATAATATTTATATTACAAAACGATGATTTTATTCTTTTTTTATAATTACTATTATTAAATCATACTATATGAATATTATATATAATTACTATTTAACTATATTATAAGATTTATTATTATATATTGCATATTATTAGTACATGTAACTCTTTATTATATTGTTATTCATTATTTATTGATTGATTTTGTGTGGTTATTCTCAATCTCTTCCTATATTTTTCAAATTACCTCCCTGACGATTTGATACCGTTAGGCCGCCATCTTGGATTTCATTCCAGCGACAACAAGCGTCATGCCCCATGATATCAAACTAGCACCGATTTTTTTAACACTTCTTTTTTCTCCCTTAGTAACAGTAAACATCTAATTATATATGCACATAAAAATATTAGAAAATACTAGTTTCAAATAAATAATGTAGGAGTAAATAAATAAATAATACAGGCGCCATTCGATTAGGAAATCGAGATGGATGCAATCGTTATCTCAAAGGCGCGCTATGTGAATTCAGTTCTTTAATCTTTGAACATGAGTTTCTACAACATATTTTTTGAAAGTAGTATTACGTTTTAGTAATGGCTATGTAGTTGCAAAAATAAATAAATTAAAAAAATGAATTAATGTTCTTAATCGAAATGCATGTGTGACGGATTTATACGCGTTCCTTCAATTAATCCTATTGGAAAATCTTTGGGCTATCAATTCGCGTTATTCACAACCAACCCTTCGGAAGAAGAGAATCGTGATATTTAAATTAATTTACTATATATAGTCGAGGTTTTCTAGCTTGAAGAGAAAGTAGGAGAGGAGATATACTCGAATCAGATATTACTACTGAAGGTATCATATTTGAATTATTGTGATTAAGAACTTAATAGAAAGGAGTTTTAAAGTGACGATTGTTCATTGAGACTGGATTGATATTAGATTAAATCGCATGATAAGTTAGATTCTTTATTAAGGTAAGGATCAAGTTTAAAAGTCGCATAATCTTTCGTGTTTTACTGTCGTTCCACTTTCGCGGTTAGCATTGAGGCATTCTCTTACTATTATTGGTTGAAATTCAGTCGTTTCATTGTGTGATAAATAAATAGATTAATTGGATCATGTCAAGTGCTTTTTGCCTACCTCCCACACATCTAGGTGTCCAAGAGATGCCAGCATCTCGCACATGTTCTAATAAAATATTTTTATGGGGGAACAATTTAGTGATCTAGTCTAGGATAACACATCTTTCAATTTTTCCACAAGGCCTTTCAGTCTATAAAAGAGGGAAATCTTAACATTAGACAAGAGACCTTCGCGGATCCCAGGGGGTTCTCGGATCACAGTTTAAGATCCGCTGCTCTACGCGACTAATCATTAAAAAGAATTAGGACTCGGAACACGTGTTTCGGCTGAAATATTGCTGTTCATGAGCTATATTTCTTAAAAGATTATACTAGAATAAAATATTGAAAATTATTTCTTCTTAAGGTCATTTCAATATATTTTATAAGCGATATGAAAACTTACAAGGGAATCATTGAATTAGATATAAAAATATTTTCAAAAATCAAAGGGGGAAAATGTAATTAAAGAGAAAACGCCTTCCTTTTATTTTGCTTTTTCGGATGCAATTTTTTGCATTCAAACCAATGTTCTATTTTAGATTTGAAGAGGAAATTAGAATTTCCATGGGATTACCATTCTGTTCCCGAATTCAAAATATAACACGGATTCAAATGCATGGGCAAAGGAGAGTCGGAAATTACCGAAAAAGAAAAGTATATTTATGCGTTTCGCTAAGAATTCTCTCTTGGAGCAGTCTAGCGCACGAAAAATTAGCAGCTGTAGCTAATTTCTACGATATGAGGTCGACACGGATTATGAACAAAAAGGCTTAACAACTTCTAAATGGGGTGCTTACGACTCGGTTTCCGAGTAGTTATAAATCAAACTGAGTACATTCAAAGTAAGAGGCCTTGTACATAATTTTTGTTTAAATGTCAGAAAGAGCTTACTAGAAAGTGAGTTTTTAAAAATTTGGTAGCATGCATGCGAAGTTTGAAAGTCTCAGTTTGAGAAATAAATTTAAAGAAATGTGGTTACGCAAATAATTTATTTTTTAAAGGTTGTGTTTTTATTTTTGACCGATGTTGCACTACAGTAGAGGTTCCCAACCTTTTCTATACATAGATCCCCACCCTTTTTTACAAAAGAGAGATTAAAGTTTCTTTCTTATTATATTAATTAATCCTGTTTTATAATAGTAAATTATCCGTGTATTCTTTTTCTAAAAAATCGTAAAAACATTAATTAAGTATATTATCTAATTTTTTTTTTTAATGTACCATGTTTTTATAACGAACTAAAAAGCATAATTTTTGTTTTCGTCCTTTCTTCTTTTTTCACATTTTCATGCATTGTGATGCACTTCTGAGCTACGGTCCAAATTTCAAGTCGGGAAGTTAGTTTAAAATCAATTACAAAATTCCATCCGGACAGACATACAAGTCTGTTTGGGGGCCCCGGGTTCAAGGCTAGAACTTTTTTTTTTGTTTGCATTTTCATGTATTATCATCCACTTCTGAGCTATGGTCCCAATTTCTAACTCATTGGGAAATTAATTTGAAATCAATTACAAAATACCACCCGGAGAGACAAGAAAGCGAGTTAATAAAAACATGGTAATTAATAATTATTTTATTTATTTAAATGATTTCTTATTAAAATAATGACTAACTGGTAATTGGTAATTAATATTTAGAATAAATATATATAAAATAGTTTTTTAATTTCTTAACTGCCTCGCGTTAGTTGTAAAACTTCACTCAACTTGCAAAACTGCATTCGAAGAATTACTATTGCGGTTAGCTTAAATCAACTTTAATTCGTCATTTCTAAATTCAAACTCCTTTACATTCAAATTGAGCACAGTTACAATGCATCAAACTGTTAATAATAAACAATAGCGAAAGGTTTTCGCGGGAGGCTATTTGCATCTGCTATCTTCACCTAGCTGGCAGGCTGACTGGTTAAGAGTTCACACGGTCAAAAGAGTGCGCACTATTGTCAATAAAGCGATTTTTTTTTAAGCGAGTTAATAAAGAAACATAGTAACCTGGGAACCCCTCTTTGACCCCAGAACCACGAAATTGAATACGTACACGCAACTCGACCCGTGCTATCGATAGGTGGTCTTTGTTCGTGTAAGTTCCCGAGTTACGGGGCACCTGTCGAAATGGGGTCCCACTTCTTCAGAGGCTCGGGTTCGACACTAAAACTTTTTTTCTCACATTTTCATGCATTGTCATCCCCTTCTGAGTAGTGGTCCGAATTTCAAGTCTCTAGCTCATCGGGAAGTTAGGTTAAAATGAATTACAAAATTCCACCCGGACAGACAGACAAGAAAGCGAGTTAATAAAAAAACATGGTCACCTGAGGACCCTCTTTGACCTCAGAGCGACGAAATTAAATATGTAGACACAACTCGACCCGTGCTATCGATGGGTGTCTTTGTTAGTGTAAATTCGTTTAAGTTCCGGAGCTAAAAGGCCCCTGTCGAAATCGGGGCCCTCCTTATCGGGGGGAGGCGGTAACTACTTTTTTCACATTTTCATGCATTGTCATTCACTTTTGAGCTATGGTAAAAATTTCAAATCTCTAGCACATCGGGAAGTTAGTTTAAAATCAATTATAAAATTCCACCCGGAAAAACAAGAAAGCGAGTTAATAAAAACATGGTAAAAAAGACCATCAAATGTAAAAAATTGTTTATATTAAAATTTTTAAAATAGGAAGTTTGATAGTTGTCGTCAAAGTCGGGGTCTAATTTCGTTCATATCAGCACTTAATCGCCACGTTAAAGTGTTGTGCACAGTCTGCTTACTTCTCTTATTGCAGTTAATTAGCTAATGTACTAAACAAAGGCCTTGTATTTACCTTCAAGGTAGTCTTAACTCAACCTACGCTCTGTCAAATAGGACGAAGAAATCGTTACTTCTAATTATACTTCTAATTTGTCGTTCGTTGTAAGTTCTGCAAAATTCTCTTCAGACAGCAAAATCATATATTGCGGATCCCCCCCTCTTCTCAAAGAGAACATGTGTAATAGCCACCAACGGAGGGAATTCCAGCACATAGACGATTTTACGAGAGGCATGGTGATTGGACTGAAAAGGGCTGGTTGTTCCTTGAGTCAAATCTCAGTCAATACCCACCTAGATGCATCCACGGTGTGTCAATTTATACAACACTTACGAATCGACGCATACGCCGACAGGTGGCGATCTCAACAGTTACTTATACCCCCCTTTTGTGCCGTGCGCCGGACATTCTTGATGCATGCCCTTATCGACAAGAACCGATCAGTTCGATCGACTTCAAGTGGCCTGCACTCATGGAGTCCGTTAAGACTAGTACTAAATCTACATCCTAGACGGTTCCGCTTGCAATATTGCTGAGCTGGAGCAACGTGGACATTGGCGTGTTTCTCAAACGAGTAATATAATGATAATCATCGTGTACTAGTGTGGAGCTGACGTCATGACAAGCTCAATCCAAACGCCCCATTGCGTGCGATAGTTAGTAACCTTTGGTTCGTATTCAATGCACTACGACGGCCCAATGATGCGGGAATGATGTGATACACTTAGTGACACTCTCCTCCCTTCAAAGGGTGCAGAATGCACTTTACAAGCACCCGACCACAAACTACATGCATCAACCAAGATACTCTGCAAGATGTGCAGGTGTTTTTCTGGTCACCATTCACCACTCGAACGTGTCTAGGAGAGTAATTGGACGCCTTTTGCATGCATTGCCGCTACCTCATTCGAAAAACGAACTGACCCACAGGGAATCGAGAGCCATGCCTTAGGACGCCATCCGTACTTTCGTTGTCTCTGTACTTTGTGTTGCTAGAGGTGTTGCTTCGTGTATCGCCATCACAAGTGGCTCTGTTGAATTTCTTCACTTTTTTTTGTCTCATCTTCTTGGTTTTTCATTTTTAGAGTCAAACGGTTCATTATTGAGTTCTGTTAAATAGTTGTAAGCATTTCGTGTGTGGTACGAAGTCATATCAAAATTATAACAAAAAGTTCACCAATCGATGATCATATCTAAATACCCCATTTTTCTCCAGTTATGCACCTCCTGTCTCCAAATACATTTGTTAGAATGTATGATTGATTAAAAACATCCATAGCCGGGAATAAAAAAAATTAACATGAAAAACTAAATATGTTTATAAAAAATAAGTAATAGACGAATCACGCATCCTAATAAAACTTAGCCACAAATAATCATTGAGATTTTTCTTTAGAGTATTCAGAAAAATATATTCATACAAATTTAGAAACATTATGACAAGACTTAAGTAACTAACATTCTCATAGTTGAAATTTTAATAGGATATAAGATCTTAATTTCTCATTGGACAAGGATGCCTTAAACATTCTCATTCCAAAACAGACACGGAAATTTATATTTCCGTCAAAATCCTCAACTGTCCGATATACGATTCATAAAAGATTAACCAAATAACACAAATCTGAAATTCATACAAAGACACTGTTCGTAGAGTGCAAATGCTCCAGTACTAATAAATCTTCCTTTCTCTTTAGAGAACGGGTAAAAACAAGAACAGAATTAGTATGGTTCAGTTCAGAAAGTTTTAATTCAGTTTCTCCATCCAAAAGGAGGAGCGCTCTTCAAGTGTTTTCAGTGACATTCCGTCCTTTCTGCTCTTGCACTTCGCACGAATTAGGACAGCGATTCCAAAGATCCGGGCATCCATTGATCGTGCGATGAGCCCCCCTTCGTGACCACGCTACCAGGCTTTCCCACCCTCACACTATGCTAATTAACTGCTTTTCGCCCCCCTCTTTTCTCCGTGTTTGCGACCTGGCATCATTTATTCAAGACGAAGTTCCCACAGATGAGAGTGTTTGACGTGCTTTTGGAATGGACTGCAACATTTTTCATAAAAGGTTAAGAACTCTTCCGAAAACTAAAGCTTCCGTTTCCAAAGTTTTGATTCTCAAGGGGGATAAAAAAAAATGAATGTCTCTAAAGGTTTAGTTCTTTTTGATGTTTGTGACGAGAGGTAAGAATTTTTTGTGCGTGTAAAATGTGAATCTCGTTAGTAAAAAAAACAAGTAATATATATAATTAAGTCTATTCCTACTTAGATCAACAAAGAAAAATTTTATATTAGCTACATTTTATTAAATAGTTACAATTAATATAAATATGTATATACATATGTCAGTATCACAACATCAAGTAGTAATTAATTTTTATTAATTATCATCAAAGTATCGTATTGTCATCCAAAAGAATCGTGTATATAAATTTCAGTTCAACAGAATACTTTAACACGTGAGAAATAATCCTTTTCAAGTTTTGACACAAGTCGCCAAAAGGGTCACTAAGTCGCCAAAAATGATGCCAACATGGTTGTATTTGTAATTCTTTAAATAAGTAGTGTTTTAATCAATTAATTTATATTAATTATTATTATATTATTGTATTGTCATCCAAAATAACCCTGTATATAAAATTTCAACTCAATTGAGCGCTTTAAAATGTATTTTATTAACAATTGAAAATTCCACCAAGATAAATAAATATATAGAGAGTGTGAGCTAATAGTAGGAATTGAAAAATAACAATTCTATATTGAAATTTTTTTAAATGTTATCCAAACCTTTAAAAGAAAAAAAGCAGCAATATGTAAGCAAGTATATAAATACTGCTTTTCTTTTACATCTATAAGAATAATATAGGAAATCGAATACATGACTAATACTCTCTTACGGAATTTTTCCATAAAAAAAATTTTTTTTTTTAATAATACCTGTTTCAGCAAATTACTAATAAAGAGCGGAAGGTTTTCTTAATGTAATCATTTGTTAATTTCAGGATAAAATCTAGTCTTAAATCAGACAACTGACCTTTAACATTTCTTCTAGTATACAAGAAACTTTATTTAAGATAAGAAAAGACTTGAAAGTGCGAAAATATCCTTTAAAAGTTCGTAATTTCTTCCAATACCAGCATATAATTAAACTAGCCGTTACCAGCTCACTTCGTTGGGTATTTCATGATGATGCATGATTATATACTGTTTTCAAGTTATTGAGATATCTAGCATTTTAACTTTTGATTATACAAGTGTACTTATCTTTTACGCCCTCGTAACCACCTTTGGGGTCTATCTCAGGGGTACTCAACCTTTCTTTCACGCGGGTCGCAACATGAGGATAAAAGGAGGGGAGGACATTGGAAATTTAAAAAGTGGAAAATTGATCAAAATATTACAACTCCTGTTTTGCTTTTTTTAGTTATTTTTATTTTGTCACTAACACTAAATTAGAAGCATTTATAACATACTCCTTCACAATTTCTGCTTCATATGAATACCAATAACATAACAAACTTCATACGATGTTTTTGTTACCGCCGTGATATTACCACTGACAAAACACTTTGTTGCTCTTGCAAAGATTATTCAAGAAAACATATTTATCCCCTCTTGAAAGAGATTTTCGAGGAAAAGTGTCTTTGAAGGATTCCTGTTTATTGGTATTTTTTAAATACATCACTTTCGTGACAAATCAAATAATTACCGATCCCTGTTTGTTTTTCACTACAAAATAGTCAACCTCCCAATCGTCTCGAAGCGATATGTTTTCTTCGAATATTTTTCGCATGCAAGATATGAAAGATATTTAAAAATTGATTCCACCCATAAAATTGTCGCTGATCCACTTTTGTCTTTTACCACTAACCGTAATTGTTCCAAATAGAAAAAGAATATCAATTCATATGCGTACGACACTGACAGCATAAAGCAAAATTGATATATTTTATTTCTTGACAAAGAATTTCTCGCCAAATTTTTAATACAATGTTCTTAAGTAAATTTCTCAGTGCAATGGGCCAAGACCGAGCCACTTAAAATGGCTCGGTGGGCCGCATGCGGCCCGCAGGTTAAGTATCTCTGGTCAACCTCTTCAAAACCCGTTCTTAGCGGATCTCTACTCAACAAAAGGTATATTCTAGCCAGATTATACCCAGATCTGTATGTCTCATAGTTTAAAAACGGGATTTCTTTAAAATGTATTACGACCCCGCAACGCCCCCCCCCCTACTCCCGCCCTTAGCAATCGATTTCCACAAAACCTATCTTAGCAGTACTCTACTCCACAAAATTAGCATGCAAAACAAATTTCAAGTCTGTTGGTCTAATAAATCGCCATCATAATAGATCTTCAAAAAAAAAAAACATTTCTGCCACATTTCAAGACTGAAAGTCTAAAAGTAACGCAAATCTCATGATATGTGAACGAGTCGCTTTTCTCCTAAGTATATACAGTATAGTAAGTATTTGTCTAATGAAGTCGCTAAATCCGGAAAAAGGGTTCGTTAAATGGAAAATTCATTTAATAGAGATTCATTTTTGGTATACTTTATGTACCCCATAAAACAGATTTTAAATTCATGAGCACTATGTATCAGGGATAACGAACCTTTATGGATCAACGTGCCATTTTTTCTAAAGAAATGCTTAATAAGGTATAGACGTGCCGTCAAATAATTTTGACTCGGGATTATTGGGAAAATAATAAAACTAAATACTAAGAACACAAAACTCGCTATTTACTACAGAAAAACACATTTTGTATTTTATAGTAGTAAATGTTTTAGTTAAACATGTAATTCAAATGATATAAAGCAACATCAGTGGGATTTCTGCTGTTGCAGATTAGATGACAAATAAATTATATTTGGATTGGGTAAGATGTTACTTTTAGCAGAATGCATGGTGAATTGGAGTCATCCGCGAAATGGTTTCTAAGCGAGTCTCCAATGTTATTCATCTCTGAAAATAATGACTCGTAGGCATAGGTTGATGAAAATGTGGTTAAAATAGCATGGGTTAGCTTCTTCAAGCAGTTAAACGTATCTGGAATTGAATTTAATGTTTCCAAAATTTCGTAACAGGCAATTTTACTTATATTGCTTGTTAATCTTTGTTTCAAACTTTATCCTCGTATCAATACATTTTTGAATGCTTATTGAACTAGACTAGAAATCAATAAGTTGTATTTCAAATTCTTCAATTTCCAACCAATCGAATTGGGCCAAGTTTGGTTTATCAAATGATGTCACATCAGGACACATAATAAACTTGAGCCTTTTTTAAAATTGCTTGAACTGAGAAAATCTCACTGAAAATCTCACCTTGATTGAAGAATCGATCGCGGCTGATCGTTTTGATCGGTGGCGTGTCCAAAAATTGCGCCGCGTGCCAATGGTTAGCCATCCCTGCTATATATTACTAAAAAAAATATAATTATTCGCTTTTTTTTGTTGTAAATTAATATCTATATGTTGTATATATCTTAACCATCAAAAAGAAATCGACAAGGGAGAGGGGGGGAAATATTGTCCAGGAATACATTGGTATTTTCAACTATTAAAAAATAATTTTATATTAAAATTAAAGAATTTTTTAAATTCATTTTCTAATTTTAAACGGTCAAGTTATTTTAAACATGCATTACTTAATAACCAGTAATTCTAAGCATACATCACCCCATATGCGCCCTTAAATTTAATTACTGATAAAATCTCAATTTTATTGCTTGAGGTGAGTTAGGCAGCTGGTAAAATGTGCTAAATGAGAGAATAAATTAAAAAATGCCCAAAAATATTTAAAAAAAAAAGATTTTTTTAAAAAAACCCCGATTTACAAGGGGGAAATGCATTAAATAGAAAATGCACCTCGCTATTTAGAGGTTATTACAAGAAAAATTGTAAAATGTTCGTTCCAGGAAAAAGTTCGCAAAGAAGTTCATAAAACAGAGGCTCGACTGTATATTTACAAGATTAAGGCCCCTTCCTTCTAGAAACAAGGGGGAAGCCCCTCCCCAATCAGTTTTTTTATTTATCCACACACAATCTATAAACACAAATATAAATCGAGACTTGGATGTATAACTTTCATTTCTGTTTGTTTGTTTTTTGTGATATAATAAAAAAAAGATAATTTTAATCCTTTTCAAAAATCCCAGATACAAAAATTTGTTCCGTTTTGTAACAAATCAAAATTTGTCTTTAAATTTTTTCAAAAGGTGCTTTCCATTACCATTCCATTAAACTTAAGACCTTTCAAAACGCTTGAATTTTAACATCTTGAGAAGTTAATTCAAAATTATTACATTGCGAAGTCAACAGTTTTGATTATGAATAGGACATAAAGCGTGTTTTTGATTTTTTAAAACTCATTCTGAATTGAGAACTGCAGAAAACACCTGACATAATTAAGTTAATTGGTAATTAGTAGAAGTGCTCGATAAAATATTGAATTAATGTAACTTTACGAACTGAAAGAGGAGCGAAAGGCTCTCGCTTTCAGAAATGAAATTGTTATAGAGAGGCATATATCTTGATTCAATTGAAAAGGAAAACATTTACAAAAATGCGTGTTTCAATTTAATTAGTCTTTTCTTAATACATATTCCATTTGGATCTTCACGGAAAATATATAAAATAGTAAAGTTTGCTTTTTGTTCAATGCATAACAAAAAAGGGGGGAGGAGCAAAACAAAACTTATAGCCGAAAGAAATTTTACGAAAGTATCAAAATTAATATACTTGGAATGGTAAAACTTCAAACAAAAGAGTTTAGAGCAAAGACTTGGATGCCTGGAAGGCTTGGGGGAAAATAAAAAAGAAATACACTTTTGCATTAATATTGTAGGGAGGGCGGTGACAAATTGCCTGAAAACGCAAAAAGAGAGAGAGAGAGAGTGCGTGTTTATTAACGTCGCACAACAAAAGAAACACGAGGGTTATTAGCAACGGACCTTGTAATTTTGAATCACGGTCAATTAACGAGGACACCTAAGCTGGAACCCTCCTCTCCAAACAACCACACCACGCCAACGGGAGGACTTTGAGCCTAGACAGATTTCTCGTGCATCAATCCCTATACACGATGAGGCAACCTCTATTCAATGGTAGAACCTGTCCAAATAAATACGCCTAAAATTATTAAAATATACTTATCTGATTTTATATTTTTATTATTCTTTTTATATTTTGCTAAAATTATTTTAGTTTTTTAAAAAATATATAAACGCATGAAATGTAAAATTAGTTTTATTCACTATAATGCTAAAAAAAAATTCCAAAACATATTTTTTTAAAAAAAAAATTCTTTTATTGCGTTTTATAATAAACTTCACTTGACTGTCATACTTCCCCCTTCCTCCTGGACCCTCCCGAAAAAGGATTGCAATAAATCCAAATGAAACCAAATCCAAAATCTTAACACAAATGAAAACTTTCAAGCGAAATAATAGGGGCTGAAGAATTGGGTATATATGTAACAGAGGAGCACAAAGTCAAACCATCGTTTGAGAATAGTTAAAAATAATGAAATTTAAAATTTATTATTGTCAAATATGTTATAAATAATCCACCCATAACATACGTTAGGTTAATACGATGAACTCTTGAAACGGGAACTTTCGAATCGCACAAAAATGGGGACCAACAAAATTCGCCTGAATTTGCATTAAAAACAAATAATGCAGAATACCGTAAATATTCAAGCGTATAATGCGCACCTCTACTTTCAAACAGCAATTTTTAGTTTTAGTCACATTTACCGAATAACGCGCACCCCTTTTTTTTACCAAGAAACCTGAAATGTAATTGTGCAATGCTCTTATGTTTTCAAATAATTATGACACCTGAGCTGGCACCCCCTTCTTCTAACTACCAAGCCACACCAATTTAGCAGAAATATTCTACCAATACTTAGCTGGAATATTCTTTGAAATCTACTCTTCCAAGATATATGACAGCACGGGTTCTATGATGAGTATTTTAGCGGGGAAGGCAAATAGTTTTGTAGCAGATATTACATTTTCAGCTGCCAGCGTTTTAAGCGGATTGCAAAGATTATCATTATTGTTCCCCCAAAATAGTCAAAATTTAAGTGTCTTATGTTTTTGTATGTTTATGGAGACCTTAGAAAACGATTTGACTATTTATTTTAAGTGATAATTAATTTTACAGTGGAATATTTTTAATTAATTTATTAGCTCTAACGGATTAAATTTTCCAAAGTGGAGTATTTTGTTTATGTATATCCCTTAATTTTAAATGTAGTGACCCAAAAAAAAATTGTATGAAAAAAACTGCAGTAAATCATAATGCGGTAGATAAAGCATTAACGTGCATCGTTCCCCAACATGGCGGGTCTTACAAAGCTCTAATAAAGTTTGAGCTATGAAAGTAGCTAGACATTTGCCAACTTGACTCTATTGTCAACATTTCGCTATTTTTTCCATTGAATCGCCATTGTTATTTAGGAAACGGCGTTGCTTGCGAGTATTACAATTTTAACATCAAATAAATTCAACAGAAAGTTATATTAATGTATGACACTTTCAGTTATAAATTATTTACAATATTTTAAGCGTCACAAAACTTTTAACAATGTGTTACTTTTGCTGAGCAGAGATCAGCTTAGGGAGGTATTTTCAAAAATCAACCCTCAAGAGTTTTACGGGGAGTTATAAATATAAAAAAAAATCCTTATCAGCTATTAGATCTAGACTTAAAATTTAAAAAAAAAAAGGTATTTTTCCTTTTTTTTTTTTTCTTCAGCTGAGATATGTGAAAAGCTTTTTTTTGTTTAATTTGCAATTCACTTAAAATTAACTCATTAAAAACTTCTTTATCCTTCAATCTGTGTTGTTTAACTTTTCAGTTCACCCGAGCGAAGAACGGGTATACCAGCTAGTATATATATATATATATATATATATATATATATATATATATATATATATATATATATATATATATATATATATATATATATATATATATCATAAGTCTTTTTTTTCTATGCGCGTTATATGCCAGATTTTACGGTACATATTTAATGGTATTAAAATCAAACTCATGAGTAAAATTAAAATGTATTACCAAAGCGAATTTTGAACACAACATGAAGCAATTAATGCAGCTACAGGGGTTATAAATAATGAATTTGATATAAATATGCATATTCATTCAAACTGATAGACATTTATTTGACTATTTTTTCATCTATCAGTAAAAAAAATAAATATTGGAAATTTTTTTTTTAAAAAAAACTTATTTATTAAATAAACCTGAAAGAAAGGTAATAGAACTTAAGATTCAATACGAAAAACGCACTGTTATTAAAAAGCATAATTGCTTCACACGATATCATCTAAGATGCCATCAGTTTATAGTCCATGTAATTATTTTTTTTTCAAAGAAAAGTAATTACCAACAGCTATTATCTTTTTAAAAAAAATCCATTCTTCGATTAAGGCAATTTTTCCAATGACGGTATAATAACTTAAAATAAACGATCCAATTCCAGTAAACAGTATCCGGGGCGGGGGGAGCATCAAAATTATTATTTGCATTTAAATTTAATGAAAAGCTAATGTTAATATATTGAGTTTCATGCAAAGATTCAGGTCATAAGAATACATGAATCAGCAACCATTAAAAAATAAAAAATGTTTTAAAACGCTTTATCTTTCGTTTCAGTGATTGCGTTCACATGCAATCAAGAAATAAATTGCCAAATTTTAATTAAAGAAAATGAAATATTTAATAAAGATTCAGTGTTGACAGTGAAAGGATATAATCAAGGTAACCATAAAGGATTATTTAAGTAGTATAATAACTTATTCCCTTAAATTAATCTGTAATGTGTGTATTTTTTTAAGCGATATCAAAAACAGCGATTTTTATTAGTTTGCAAGTCCTATAAGTCCGAAAATCCCATTCTTAGTACCTCTATTAAAATCCATGAGTGAATGGGAGAGCTTTATTAACGTCGTATAACACAACACGAGGGTTATTGGCGACGGACCTATAATTCTGAACCTCGGTCAAGTGACGAGGACGACACCTGAGAGAGAGAGCTGGCACCCTCATCTTCTAACTACCAATCACGCCAACAGGACTTAAGAGCCTCGACAGATTTTATGTGCATTGGTCCCCTCTACACAGTAGGTTTTCAATGGCACGAGGACACAACGATGAATGAGTTACACGAGGGTTTTGACGAGGACGACACAAGAGCTGGCATCTCCCTTTCCGAACTTCCACACAACACTAACAGGAGGACGTTTGAGCCTCAACATATTTAACGTGCATCGGCCCCCTCAGCACGATGGGTCTTCAGCGGATCTAGGCTCGAACTCATGACACGCCAGCCACGAATCCTTGATCATTAGGCTACCGCGGCCACGGAACCAGGAATCGAACCTGTGATACTCCGGCCACGAGTTCGTGATCATAACCACTAGGCTATCGCGGCTACCTATTAAAATCCATTATCTATTTGAAATTTACGACAAATTTTTATTTAAAAATGTTACACATTTTTGTACAGAATATTAAAATAATGTGCATTCCAACTATATTGAATACATATGAAAAACAATAAATTATTTACCCTTAAATGAGATTTTTATATTCTTTTTTTAAATCATAATATATAACTTGCAGAACTTAATAATTCCTAAAATAGCGTTCAAAAAATTACTTCTTAAAAAAAAAAAAATACAATTATTTTTTTAATTTGTGAAACAGAAAACTTAGTTTCAGGAACACAAAAAAACAAAGCATCTTGTGGAAATCTCATCTACTTAGTTTTTAATGAAATATATATAAATATATATTGTCCCCTAAAATTAGTTATGTTAATAAAGTAACATCATTACTGAAAGCACCGGATTTGTGCTCCAAATTAAATTCTGCAGACCTTCTTGCGCTGGGCAAAATCATGTTCTCGGAGTTTCAGAGTAATCAACAGGGCTATGTTAAGTAGAATGATTTGGTGGATTACATGGAACTAAATTAGCCCAAATCCGTTATGCCGTGTTTAGTCTTAGGAAACCTTAATATTAAAAAAAAAAAAAAAAAAGAGGATGACGCAAGAAATGACATTAAAAGTACTTTCTTAGATGAAATCATTTTTTTCTTTTGCTTTATTGTTTTATTTTTTTCCCTTCAAAACTTTTTTTTATTTTGCTGCTTGTTATGCAATAGATTTCCTTTTAAATGAATGGAATAAAATATAAAACAGAATGTTGTAGAATACAGTAATACTTCGAAATTACGCGATTGGTGGGACTGAGTAATAATCGCGTAAGTCGGGGTAAAATTTCTCACACAAATACATATAAATTATTTTTAGTTGAGGCCGGAGACTAAAAAAAAAAATTTTTTTTTAATAATTTAGAAAAAAAGCTTAATAAATTTTTTGATAACGTAAGTACAAAATCGCAAACCAATGTTATTTTGATGTAGAAGTTTCATAAAACCTAACAAGTAGTCTGCCGGCTCAGACTTTTTTTTGTTCAAAAAACGTTCTTCGTTGGAGTATACAAGTACCTTTTAAAATTTGTTACCCTTTTTTAATTAAAGCGCGAGGCCTTTCAAATAACCAACCGTCATTCGATCTTCCGACTGAACTGGGTCTACAGACACAAGCTCTTCAATGTCTTGCTTGTACTCATGCATTCCTATAAGTTCATCAATTGTCAACCCCGGATTGGGAGAATCCAGCACCTCTTGAACGTCATCACTCTCCACGTCTGAATTTATTTGCCTGGCAAGATCGACAACTTCTTCTATCAAATTACCAATTTCATCAGGCCTAGGCAATGATTCCGCCTGAGTTTTAATAATGAGGGGGGACCCGAGAAAATCGACGTTACTGTACATGAGATTGATTGATTGATTTAATATTAACGTCGCACTGTTCAGCTACACGAGGGCTTTTGGCGACGGACCACGTAATTTTGAACCATGGTCAAGTGACGTGGACGACACCTGAGCTGGCACCCCCCTCTCCTAACTACCACACCACACCAACGGGAGGACGTTTCAGCTCTCGACAGATTTAACGTGCATCGCTGCCCTACACGGCGGGTCTTTAGTGGTACTGGGATCGAACTCGTGACCAGGCAAGCCACGATCCGATACCTATACCACTCGGCTACCGCGGCCACTACTGTACATGAGAATTCTTTTATAAAATAATACATGTTCTAATAGTTTTAGTAACCTAGTCTATACGATGGCACATCTTTTAATTTAGGCCTTTCAGATCCATAAAAGAGAAATCTTAACATTAAAAGAGAGGATCTCCACGGACCTCCTAGAAAAGTGCTCGGGAACTGCCGGGGTCCCCGGGCCACAGTTTAAGAACCACTGCTCAAGAAGGAAAATGAAGATAATAAGCTTATACTCTTGTACCACGGTTATTAAGTATTATTTAACATCGCACTGAGAAGGAACACGAGGACAATAGGTGACGTACCCTCTTAATTTTTAATCTCAGTCAAGTGAAGAGGATGATACCTGAAGCGGGACTCCTTTTTCAAATCTCCACACCACGCTAACGTGAGGAGTTTGAACCTCGACAGACAACGTGAATAAGCCTCTCTACAGGGCTGATCTACAGTGACACAAGGTTTTGAATCCCCGATTCGAGAAAACGAACACCAGCCATGAATCCGCGAGCATGACCATTTAGCTAACGTGGTCATGTGATGAAATCAACAACAAAGCGCGGATAATACTCACTCTCGTTAATCTCCACAACATAACAGGAAAGAATTTTGGGGCCAAGTTATATTTAACATGAAGTAGCCGTCATTATTCCATCAGCCGCGTTTTGAGCGGAAAGAAGTAGAATTAGTCTACAGCGAGAGTCACAATACCACTGAGCCATGTGAATCGCAACTATAATTTCGATAACCATAATTAATAATGTCGTCGACGGTAACAAAAACTTTTCAAAAGACTCAAAACTTTTATGACCTAGAAACCTTTTCATTCAAGAGGTTGAAGCTCGATTCTTATGTACTCAATTACTAGCGATTCCAAAGAACGTTAAATTAATGGACGCAATGGTCCTCCAAAGTTCTTCTTAAAGGTCATTTATCCTTTAAAGTACAAATTCAAAACGTACGATTATCAAGAGGGAATATTTTTATAACAGGAATTATTTAAAGCAATTTTTGACCAAATGTGTGTGTGTGTGTGTGTTACACAAGTCAAATTAATTGAGGTTCTACATAGATGTACATATTGTCCCATGTAATTTAAACTGTTTTTTTTTCTTTTCTTCTTTCAAAACGACCAAGGAGCATTGAATATACAACAGTCTTTCAATATATAAAAATGTACTTAAGAAAAGGCTATTTAATACGTTTAAATAATTATTGAAGATTATTAGTTATATCGATTTATAACTTATTGATGCCGCAATTCTGAAGCCACACGAAATCTACAGGAGATTCATAATTTTGAACCCCGGCCAAAAGTAAGAATTTCGATTCTCGGTAGATTTAACGTGCATCAGTCCGTCTACACGGAGTCTGGTGGTGGTCGGACTCGTGCGAATCCAAACTCCCGACTTGACAGAAACAATGTTTATTACGATCATTCGCTAAAGTGATCACTTCTTTTAAACTGTTCATTAGTAACGGTTTCACTAGAGGCAACTTTGTGTGCCAGTCAACTCGCTTCCTGATGGAAGAGGAAAGGGAATTCCTTTCATACGTGAACACAAAGTTGAACGAAAAGGGATTGTAGGACTCATTGGTACAATGTGATCGAGTTCGAAGAAGCAATAAAAAAGCTTTATCTATTTTCAATACATAAGTAACCGCGTGTAAAGAGCTTAAATTCCACAATATAATTTTAGTAGGGTCAACTAGTGGGGAGTTTTTTCTAGTGCTCTTGGGAGTGCAAGTTGACCACGTGTGAAGGAATCCAGGCGATTTATATTCAAATCTAGCTCTCGACTCTCTCCTTCTGTTAGGTGTAGCCAAAGTTGACTCGTATGAAAGGGTTGCAGCAAGTGGTAGAAAGACTTGAACCCACACGACTTGGCAGAAACAATGCTGATTATAATCATTAGCTAAAATGGCATTTTAAATGGTTTCACTAGTAAAAAAAATCTTTCCTCTCACCGAAATTCAAAATATGGAAATGAAGCACAAGATTTCCTTTTCGGATATTAATAAATGATTTTAAGAGAGGATGAATGAATCAGAATAGGACAGATTTGGAGGTTAATCTTTTGTGTAAATGTTCGCTACATGTGATTATATATAAGGTTTTTTTTAAAAAAAATTTTCATGAAACCCTAAGAGCAAGGGATGAACAATGAATTCGATAACTTGCATTGCTAGTTACAATGAAGATTAAAATATTTTTGAAGATATTTTACTTTTTGGCATAAAGACATTTTAAACAGAAAAACACAATAAATTAAAAACACATTCTTAATTTATTATTCTTTTAAAAGTTTATCTATATGGTACAAAAATAGGTTTTTCTCACAAATATGACCTGTCTTAAAAGCACTCAAGAGCAGCTTTCAGGAAAATCCCCATGTCGAATAAAAGTTGGAGGAAACTACAAGTTCCTTATAAATAAAAATAATAATAAAAGCACCGGCAAAACTAATGAAAGCCCAGAATCCAGAAAAACGAACGAGTTTATTGATTCAGAACTCCAAGTTTGTAAGATCTCCTAATTCTTTTCTCTCCAATACCCCCACTCTCTTTTAACTGTGTTAAGGTTACACAGCTCCAAAAAAACAAACACTCCTGAGTTAAAAAGGTAGTTATCACACGGTTTATTAGGCACTTCTGTGAAAGCTCCTTAAAGAAAGCTTTTATTTTCCATGAAAGAAAGAGTTGTTACTTACCTACTTCGATTTTCTATCACTAAGTAAACATAAAATGGACAGCGTAAACTAAAAATACATTAACGTAATCTTGTCTTTAACTACCGAGGCTCATGGAAAAATCTATATATTTTTTAAACTAGGCTCGTTAAATCTAATTCCTGATCTCGTTTATCGGAACTTATCACAATTCGTCTACTTTTTCGAGTTGATAGAAGTTCCTGGGTTAGTTATTCTTTCTTGCACTTTAAGAATTGAATTTTAAATCAAAATTTTAAAAAGAATACATTTTTGGGTTGCCTGATACGTTTGTGTAAATTCGTTTTTAAAAGCATTTCCAATTCAAAATATTATAAAAGGAAAAATTATATGATAATCTAATGGCAATTAACAATTAAATACAAAGCTCTTCTACATTCCTTTTTTGAGGTATCTTACCTATTATTAAGAAAGTGGCTGCAGCAGTTGAGTGGCCATGGTAACGAACTCGAGGCCCGCATAACAAAATCCTGTCGTATACAGATACAGGATTTTATACTGCCTCATTTGTCAAATTTTACAAATGAGGTAGTGTTAAAATTTGGAGAGGGGTGCAAGCTGACGCGTCGTCCTAGTCACATGACAGCGGATTAAAATTACGAGGTCCCTCGCCAATTGCGACAACGTAGCTTAAAATATGGCGTTAATAAACAATAAATCAATCTGTATCTGGGTGTGTATTTGGAACACTTGGCCAGTTTGGGTTTTGATCTGTCTGATTATTGAGATAGCTTGAATTTTACTTTGGTCATAAATTAATTCAAAGATACGGAATTATTTAAGTTAAAAATGAACTTATAAAATACATAAGAAGTTAAATTACTACAACTATTTATCATTAAAATATTAAGGAATTAATAATTTGACTGTCAGAGAGACTAATAATGCCTGAATTTTCTCTTATCCAATAGCAGCCAGAGTTGGAGTGGATGTCTGACCAATTGGCAAGCATTTTATCGTGGCATAGAGTAAAGGAAGAATTTGAAGTGCCGCCCATCCGGTATAGTGGTTAGTGACGCTGACTGCGGTGCCGTAGGGCCTGGGTTCGAATCCCGGAGAAGGCATGGATGTTTGTAACTGTATAGTGCCGTCGCGGCATGGGGGTACTCTTAAAAAGACGTCGAGCCACAAGTCCTCTCGTGAGGTTGGTGGAAGGGGAAGAGAGGTGGGAGGTCCCTGACCAGCCCCAGGGTGTTCTCCCACAAAATTGGGGTGGAACCGAGCAAAATCGCACTGTCACTTGCATGGTGCTCATAGCTAAGGCTAACGACAGGCATAAAAATCTAGCCCTTAACCACGATGAATTTCGTGGAACTTAATCTGATGTTACTGTCGATCAAGTGGCAAAAGCAACAATAGAATTTGAAGTGAGAAACGCTTTTCTCCTCCTTAGGGCGGGAGGGGATGTTTTCATTGGTTGTCGCATTAAGGAGATATACAGCGATCCTGTACCGGGGACCGTAGCAGAACAGGCAGGTGAAAGCTCCTCTCGTCGTACGATAGGTAGAGTAATTTCATGGACTATTGCAGCATCAGGTCTTAATGAAACCAAAATAAATCTAACCCATCAGTATCCATTTTGCGATCAATACTCATACACAAGAAATTGAAAATAGGTAACTAAATATTGTACAGCGGTCAAAATAAGTATTCGACATGCGAAGAGTTCTGCATATATTAAATTAATAAATAAAAATTGTATGAAAAACAAAACATTTTTTTTTTATTTTCAGCCAAAAATCATTAAGTATTAAATGCAACATTTTTTGCAATACATTATTAAAATATAAATAAATTAACAAAATTACCATTATTACATTCAAAGGCTTATACAAGCAAAAAAAGTATTCGACAAGACAAAAATAAATGGGGAAAAAAACAATATAAAACTAATATCTAGTAGTTCTTCCTCTCCGACGGATGACTTCTTTTAAACGCTGTGACATCGTTTAACCAAATTTTCTGTCACCTCTTGGTCAATTTTTGACCATTCCTCTCTAAGGATCTCCTCCATTTGACGTTTGATCAAAAAACGGAGCTCTCTTAATCTTTTTTCCAATATACTCCACAGGTGCTCAATTGGGTTGAGGTCTGGACTTTGGGCGGATGTTTTTATAACTTTGGGGCAGTTGTATAGTAGCCAAAGCCTTGTATTTTGAGCTGAATGTTTGGGGTTATTGTCTTGGTAAAACTGGTAGCCCTCCTTGATTCCCAGTTTTTCAGCACTGGCACGTAAATTTTCTTTTAAAATCTGTATGGCATACAGATGGTTCAATATGCCGTTAATTACAACAATATTACCTACTCCTGAAGCCGCCATACACCCCCAAACCATTATACTTCATCCTCCATACTTTACAGTGGACACCATAATTTGTTCTTCCAACTCAGCATTGCGTCTTCTGTACACTATAATTTTGCCATCGCATCCAAAAAGATTAAATTTATTCTCGTCTGCAAAAATTACGTTGTTTCAGAATTCTACTGGTTTGTTTGTATATTTTCTAGCAAATTCCAGTCTTTGCACTCGGTTCTTTTTAGATATACATGGCTTCTTTCGAGCAGTTCTAACCTTAAATCCATTATTATGCAGGTAATTTCTAATAGTTTGGGGCGTAACATCTATGTTCAAATAATCCTTGGTAACTTTTGCCAAATTTAATGCTTTGGTTTTGTATTCCCTTTTAATTTCACGTACAAGCCATCGCTCCGTCGCTTCGGAAAATTTTTTTGGTTGACCAGATCTTGGCTTGTTATCAACCGATTTTTGCTCTTTATACTTTTTAACTACATAATGTATACTTGTTCTTGGAGTCTTTACAATAGCAGAAATTTTGTTTTCAGATAAACCATTTTTAAAGTGGATTATGATTAAATTCTTAATTTCCACTGACAATGCTCGTTGTTTTCGGCTCTCTCTCTCTCTCTCTCATCTTGCTTACTTCTTAAAACTTTCAACGTAAATGCCGTCAGAAATAGTTAAAATGATTTGAATTACAAAAATTTGCAACCACATTGAAAGGTAATTTCTCTTGCGGTATAAAAATTTATGAAAGCCTTTTACGTCGAATACTTTTTTTTTTGCTTAGGTTTGTTTTTTTAACACAAAAACTTCTACATGGAAACTGAACTGTTATATGCAACAAATAACGCAGTTTCGTTGTTTTTGCATAGTAAGGTGTTTTAAGTCCATATTCGCAGAAATCGTTGCATGTCGAACACTTATTTTGATGTGTTGACACATGTTTCCAAAATTTTGTTACCAGCCTTTTTACTTATATTTTTTAAAAATCTTTCTGTTTCAACCAAATCCAACTTTTCCTTTGTTTCAATAAATTTTTGAATCTACATTGAACTGGACTGGAAATCAATCAGTTGCATTTCAAATTCTTCAATCTCCAACCAATCGAATTGAGACAGGTTCAGTTTATCAAACGCAGTCACATCAGGGTACATGATAAACTTGAGCGTTTTCCATAATTCTTTGAACTGTGAAAATCTAGCCGAAAATTCTTTGCTTGACGAATCAATCGCTGCCCCGCGACCGACCACTCGCGTTTGTTCGTAATACCGTAACTTTATTAATTTGAACTAAAATGCAAACCGTTCTGATCGGTGGCAAGCCCAAAATATTGTGTCGCGTGCCATTGCTTCGCCATCTCTGGTCTAGGGTGGTTCCGTATGACAGATAACAATTTCATGAGAAGATTTAATGTGAGACAATCATACCAAACTATCAAAGATTACATTCTAAATTTGACATTACTCCCTCCCCCACAACACCATCAAAGAAAGCAACGATCCAGGAAAAGCGAAATGGATAGATCGATGCTGGTAAAACGATACACTTCGAGGAGCCAATATCTTAACAAATAACTCTCTCCAACGTAAATCAAAAACCAAACACAACCCGGACAGGTCACGGCAAGTCAGTATTCAAGATACAATAACAAAACACGAACCAACCAAAGCGAAGGAAAACATAGTAGGCCGGATATAATAAAGGAAACGGCCCTTCTAGACACAAAAATCAACAATCCCGCTCTGCGGGATTCGATATACGCTAAGCGGCTTAATCGCATCTCCAGGACTGCAGTCCATTTCGTCCTTTTCTCTGGATAAACACGCTGGGACCATCCTCTTTCCCAAACCCCATCTGTCCCTTGATCAATAAATACAGAGGAGCGCAATTTACGAAGGGGTTTATCCGGGGGGAGCGAGAGTTATGGAAGGTATGCCTACTTAAGCGAAAGGGTTATATAGGGATGGCTATTTAAGCGAGATTTAGTGACTATCCGTGCTCGAATAAAAGCTGCCGCCGAGATTTATCGGGATGCCCCTGCTTGATAGTCCCTTGACAAATGCATTCCGGTGAAGAAATAAGAGAAGAGGGGGGAAAAAACGTAAGAGGGAAATATATTTATATACTTCTCAATTCGGGAGATGAAATTTCAGGAATTTTCATTTGAGTGAGAATCATGTTTGGCGTTTACGACAATGGAGATTAAGAATTTGAGCGGAGAAAAGAAAAGGAAAAAAATGCATGGGACCAAAATACGAGAAAAATAATTTTGTTCAGGTGAAGAGTCAAGAGAGAAATTTTTGTTAGCAGAGACGGAAAAAGTTTAGCTATTTTTTAAATCTGATATATGATGCCTTCTTTGGAATTCTCAACTGGAATAAGCACATAAAAAAAACTTCCTCAACATCAAGAATTAATCTAGAAATTTGAGATATTCTGATGCAATATATGAAGAAGGAAAAGACGTATTTTTAATTACATTAAAAGTATTAAAAAAGAACTGAAAACGACAATGAGTTCAATACTTGAATTTAGAGCAATTATTAATACTAAACACAAAATTAATTAATAAATTAACTTGTTAAAAATATTTTTAAACGTATTTTTTTAAAACTTTCCAGTACAATAATGTAACAGGCTTATTGGATATGAGCGCGAGTGGAAAAAAATAACACACACACACACAAGAGGGCTATTGGCGACGGACCTCGCAATTTTGAAAAATGGTTGAATGACGAGGTCGCATCTGAGCTGGCACCCCCTCTCCGAACTTTTACACTACGCCAACGGGGAAAAGATATGTGACGTCTTACGCGTCTTTTCTTTAACAAGTCCTTTGGGTTCTTTGGGCCAGAATTAATGACAACTCTTTTCCAACCAAATCCAAGAAATAATATGTGAAGTAAAGATGCACAAAAGAACGGACTTTAAATATCGGATCTCAGAGTAAGCGAGATGGCAATGTAAAGGAATGTTAGACAATTGATGTGCATTGTGGCAGTTGATGATTATTACAGTTCGTGTTTCAAGTTTGAATAAGTTCTGCGTGACGTGGATACATATATTGGTACTCGATTAGAAGGAAGCCGTATTGCGTACAGCTGCATCCCATTGCAGATAAAGACAAGAGATACTACAAGATATAATAAGGTAGGATTGAATACTTAATATTAGAATCGAGGATTAGGAGGTTCGCTTATTGATATTGGTCTGGATTGGATTAGATCTTAATATATATATGTATGTATGTATATATATATTGACAAATTACAGGTGAAGGTTGGCGCCGCAAAACTTGTTTAAACCTGCAATCCTGGTTCCTAAGGCCAGGAATTTGTCTTTATACTATGTACCTCCTTCCTACTTTTAGTTATCTTAGGTATATAACTATATGTCTATTTTTATATTTTTGTTTATGTATATGTATTTATGTATATGTATTTATGTATATGTATAAATTTATTTATATGTGTATGTATATGTATATGATTATATTTTGTAAAAATTCTTTTATTGGATTATATATATATATATATATATATATATATATATATATATATATATATATATATATATATATTGTGTGTTGCGTATTGCGTCATCGTAGATTCTCTCATATTAATTAATATAATTGAATTTGTTAAAGGTTTAAGTTGAATACCTTAATAAAATCATATTAAGATAATGTTTGATCCTAGTTCTTTGGTGGAGGCGCGGGGTACAATTACGTCAAACGTGGATAATAACGGCAACCTTCGCAGGAGCCTCCGGTTAAGAGGATTATCCCCCGAATTCGGACTGTTAAAAGAAAATAGTAGGAAGAGGACAAAAATGCCAACCGAGCAAGAAGCCAAGCCCGCTGTAGTAACACCTTCGTTACAGCAATGGAGGAGCCCATCGACCTTCCGAGGAGCGCCTGGGGAAGACCCTCTCAAATGGCTTAAAGAGTACGATCGAGTAGCCAACTTTAACAAGTGGGATGACATGATGTGCCTGGCTAACGTTTATTTCTTTCTTGACGGTACTGCGAGACAGTGGTATGTCAACAACGAAGACGCCTTAGATTCCTGGGAAGCGTTTAAAAATGGACTAAGTGGACTTTTCGGTGACCGTCAAAAATATACCAGAAGGGCAGAAGAACAGCTAAAATGCCGCGCCCAGCGTTCAGGCGAGAGTACACAGTCCTACATACAAAGTGTATTAGGACTTTGCCAAGAGGTAAATCCTCTGATGAAAGAAGACGAAAAAGTGTCACACCTAATGAAAGGTGTTGCTGAGGATATTTATCAGGCCCTGTTGACGAGAGAAATCAACGAGGTGCAACTATATCGAAGATATGAAGCAGAAGAGAGTTGGTCGACCGAGATTTGAAAGGCTTCCAAACGTCGTACCAGTTGCATCCCTGACGGATGAGACTGATTTGGTCTCTCTTATTCGCACAATCGTACGAGAAGAAGTCCATCGACTAGTTAACCAGACGCAAGAATCTTTGGACTCCGATCCCCAATCCTTGGAAGAGATCGTTCAAGACGAGGTTGAAAGGGTTTTGGCCCCAGTGTCAACAAAACCTACAGAAACTAGACCACGACCAACATACGCCGCTGTAACCAGGAAATACAGAGCTCCTGTTCAGAAATTCCCACCTGAACCAAGAAAAACAGATGTGTGGAGAACGGCTGACAACAGACCTGTTTGTTTCCACTGCGGACGTCCTGGACATGTAATGCGCTACTGCCGAGAGAGAAAGGCTGTCTTTGACAACTCTCGAAACCGCCGACGGAACTTCGACGACGTTGGCACTGAAGAAGAAATACGCCGACCAAACTCTTCTCGTCGTTTTACGCCAAGTCCAACGAGAGGCCGATCCCCAATACGTCGTTACAGATCCCCGTCGCCATATCGCCGATCCAGTCAGTCGCCAGGCCGTAGGAGCGAGGAAAACTAAAGAAAGCGACCTTCCAAGGAGGTGAGGCCGCGCGTACTGGAAATCCTCCGTCGACCGCCAAGATGACTGGTAACCAACTAGACGTAATAATAGATAAGAAGCCGATACGTGCTCTAGTAGATTCTGGGGCATCGTTTTCTGTCATATCCGATAATTATCGCCGATTTTTAAAGAAAGTTCTGTTTGCTGATGCCAAGAGCGTTATGCTGAAAGTTGCGGATGGAAATTTTGTTCGGCCGATAGGGAAATGTGTTTTACGTGTCCGTATAAACAATCGAGAACTGCCTTTTGAATTTATTGTTTTATCACATTGTAGCCATGACGTCATCCTAGGATGGGACTTTTTAGAGGCGTCTCAAGCCGTTATAGACTGTGGACAAAATGAACTTGTTCTAGACGACATCTGTCGAGACTCCACAGCGCCTGACGCCTGGAATTTGTATGCCACCAGAGACTATACACTTAAGCCGCATTCTTTAACTAGAATAACAGTATCAGGATATCAAACCCGAGGAGACATAAATGTAGTTCTAGACGGCAGCAAACATTTGCTCTTCGAGAAAAATATTGCTACACCGTCCATGGTATCCACATATCGTAACGGAAAAAGTGATGTCTGGGTTACCAACCTGCAGTTCCGAAACCAAATCATCCCTAGAGGAATGTGCATAGGCCAAGCTGAACCACTAAATGAAGGGCATCTATGTGTTATTTCCGACACATCGGGTTGCTTGGATGACCAGCAAGAAACTTCGGAGTCACAGATGAATTGTTCGTTAATGATGTCACCCGAGTTAAGTGACGAACAGAGAAACAAGCTATCCGAACTACTCCGAAAATTTTCTGGGCTTTTCACGAAGACCGACAAGTCGACAGCCGCGAAGACGAATGTGAAACACAGGATTTTTACTGGTGATCATGCTCCAATCAACCAACGAGCCTACAGAGTCTCGCCGACTGAAAGACGCATCATTCATGAAGAGGTTCAGAAAATGCTTGATGAAGGTATCGTCCAACCCTCTGAAAGTCCTTGGTCATCACCCGTTGTGCTCGTAAGAAAAAAAGACGGTAGTTGGCGTTTTTGCGTCGATTATCGCAAGCTGAATAGCGTCACGAAAAAGACGTTTATCCTCTGCCTCGTATTGACGATACGCTCGACTGTCTGAAAGGTGCCAAGTTCTTTTCTTCCATGGATCTCCGATCTGGTTATTGGCAAATAGAAATAGACGAAACGGATCGTGAAAAGACGGCATTTATTACCCCGAAGGCTTATACGAGTTTAAAGTCATGCCGTTTGGTCTCTGTAATGCACCTGCGACCTTCGAGAGAATGATGGACAATTTGCTACGCCATTTTAAATGGACTATGTGTCTTTGTTACCTAGATGACATAATAGTGTTCTCAGAAACTTTTGAAGACCATCTTATACGATTAAGACTTGTTCTAAAAATGTCTTCAGGAAGCTGGTCTTAAATTAAATTCAATGAAGTGTCTTTTTGCTGCCCAAGAAGTAAAGATTCTAGGCCATCTTGTATCTAGTAATGGCGTTCGTCCCGATTCCGACAAAATAAAAGCCGTAAGAAATTTTCCCACTCCAAAGAATATACATGACATACGAAGTTTTCTTGGCCTTTGTTCATACTTTAGAAGATTTATTAAAGGTTTCTGTTATCTCGCCGAACCTTTGCAGTCGTTGCTGAAAAGTGGCGTGGAGTTTCATTGGGGTCCTGAAGAGGTGGAAGCATTTCACAGTCTTAAGAAAGCACTTACTTCGGATCCAGTATTGGGGATGTACGACGAAAGAGCTTCTACAGAAATCCATACTGATGCAAGTGGGTACGGTATCGGAGCTGTCCTAGTACAAATTCAGAATAATGTCGAGAAAGTTATAGCATACGCTTCTAGAACTCTGACAAAAGCCGAAAAGAATTATTCCACCACAGAAAGGGAATGTCTTGCCATCGTATGGGCTACCAACAAATTCCGGCCGTACATATTCGGAAAACACTTTACTGTTGTAACTGACCATCATTCCTTGTGCTGGCTCATGAATTTAAAGGATCCTTCAGGAAGGCTTGCCAGATGGGCCCTCCGACTTCAAGAGCATGATTTTGACGTAAAATATAAAACCGGTAAGAAGCATAGTGACGCCGACGCTCTTTCGAGAAATCCAGTGGAAGAGGAAACGGAAACACCAGACAAATTTTTAGCAGTCACGACGAGTATGAACCTTGCGATGGAACAGAAAAAGATCAAGACCTTGCGAAATTAAAACTTTTGAGCAACTCATGCAAAAACGAAGAATTCAGATTCATCGACGGTATCCTTTGCAGGAAGAATTTTGATCCAGATGGAAAGTTGTGGTTGCCAGTCATTCCTAAACATCTACGAGCAGACATACTAAGGCACTTTCATGACGCCCCCACCGCAGGACACCTTGGTTTCGCGAAAACTTATGACAGGATTCGCAAGAGATTTTACTGGCCGGGAATGTACCGAAATGTCGTTCGGTATGTCATGCATTGTCGGGAGTGCCAAAGGAGAAAATCCGTTCCTCAACGACCACCTGGACGTTTAGTTCCCATCCCTCCAGCTACAGCTCCTTTCCATCGCATTGGAATTGATCTCCTTGGGAGATTTCCAAAGTCTGCTCATGGAAACAAATGGATAATAGTCTGCACGGATTACTCAACACGATATGCAATAACAAAAGCCTTGCCGACAGCCGAAGTCGACGAAATAGCGAAGTTCTTACTTGAAGAAATTGTCCTCAGGCATGGAGCTCCTCGAGTAATTATCACAGATCGTGGAGCCGTCTTTCGATCCAGACTCGTTTCCTCTCTCGTCGACTTGTGTAACATTGATCATCGTTTCACAACGGCGTATCATCCCCAAACAAATGGACTGACGGAGCGCTTCAATAAGACCTTGGCCGACATGTTGTCAATGTATGTGGATGTAGAGCAGAAAAATTGGGATGAAATTCTACCATTTGTGACCTTCGCTTATAATACCGCTAAACAAGAAACCACAGGTTTTACGCCGTTCTATTTACTTCATGGTCGTGAAGCGGAAACGACACTAGATACAATGCTACCATTCTGTCCTAACGATTTTGATGACAGTAACATCACCAAGATAGCAGCCAGAGCCGAAGAATCACGACAGCTAGCCCGAGTGCACACTCTGAGAGCTCAAGACAAAGATCGTCGACGTTACGATTCCAAACACCAAATGGTATCCTACGCTCCCGGAGATCTCGTATGGGTTTATACTCCAGTGAGAAAAGTCGGTCTCTCCGAAAAACTCTTAAGAAGGTATTTCGGACCGTATCGGGTGCTACGCCGTTTATCAGCCGTGACTTACGAAGTACAAGATTTTGATCCTGCTTCACGAAAAAGAAAACTAAGAGAAGTTGTCCATGTACTGCGTATGAAACCGTACCATGATCCCGCCGAGCAAATCGAAACCGAGGATATTCCTCCCAAAGAATCATACAAAGGACCCATCACTCGTTCCAGAATAAAGACCCTTGAACAAAATGACAGCGGGGCGCTGTCTTCTTTTTCGAGGGGAGCAATGCCGTACGCATAATTTGCTACAAGTCCCGATAGCCGAGTTGGCAGAGCGTTGGACTGAACTTCCTCAGGTCTCGGGTTCGAATCCCGGCCCCGGCAGATTTATCCAAAGACTGGAATTTTGTTTCCGTTTTTAATGTATTATTTCTCTAGGTTCTAGATGAATCCAGATCATTCTTTAGAGTGCATACTGGGTATTTCTCGAATATTCCGAAGTGTATAAAAGCAGAGTTCATAGCCAGTTGGGCATGTTCTCAGTCCAGTGTTGTATCGAGCTCCCAGCGTTAGAATAAATCTAATTGTTTGTTTAATTGAACTGTGTACTTCTTTCGAACTCCGTGACAATATAATTGAATTTGTTAAAGGTTTAAGTTGAATACCTTAATAAAATCATATTAAGATAATGTTTGATCCTAGTTCTTTCGTTAATCCTACACCTCTAGCTCACGCTGATGCTTCGAGAGATGTACTTCCAAGGGGAGGAACATCACAGATAATATATCTTTGTGGGAATCAAATCTCTCGACCCACTTAACCTCCGATCCTATCGTAATTCCTAAAACAGCACAACAAAAGCATTTAAAATTGTTAAATACACATTTCTGATGGTAAAACTACCAGAAAGCATTTATTTAGTTATTTTAAGCGAAAACTTATACCAATAATGAAAGATGAAAATCAATTAAATAAGTATAATTAGAATATCTTAAGAAGTAAATAAGCATATAACAGCAAAAGAATAAATAAATCAAAATACGAAAAGTAAAAATGCTTTTACCCTACTTCCGAGCTGTTTAACTTCCAACAAGTTTTTAACATAAAAAAGAATGAAAATCCATATGTTATAACTTTTGCGAAAACTCCCTTCACTGAATAAAATGTTCGAAAATAGAACCAATTACGTCAAGAAATTCTTACATATTCAAAAAAAAGAAAGGGCGATGCAAATAAACAAGTAAAAAAAAGATTCAGAGAAACAAAATCTACTTCAGACAACGCGAATATTTCTCTGGATAGTAGATAGAAACTGTCATTTCTTGATGGTAATAAACACGACTCTAAAAAAAATATAATCGCCGTGTTGGATTCTTATGCATTTTTAAGAAGTTATAAGTTATGAAATACATAAAAAAAAAATGTACTTTTAGCAAAATATTCTTTAGAATTGGAACAAGTATGTTTCAAAGACATTTTTTTCCCTCTCTCCTTTATGTGTTTTTGTAAATATCTGCGTGAATGTATTAAGTAATAACACTGTCAAGCTAAATTCCACTGACTACAATTCGCATAGAAAAATCATATTCTGAAAGATGCGAAAAATAATAATGCTTCAGTCAAAATAAACCATGCCCTTCTAAAATATTTGTAGTCCCGAAAGATTAAAATTAAGATAAATGACTAAATAAGAACAATTTATCAACTTTTCTTCAAAAAAGAAACTGAGTCAAATTTATGTGACAATAAAAGTAGTTACTTCAATCAGTTCTCTTTAAAACTCACAAGTAAATCATACCATATACAAGAAGCAAAGAGAAAAGAAAATCCCAAACAGTGTTGATCAAAACGTTACACGACGCACAATACAATCAGATAAACGCGAAACTAAACATTTGCCAGTAGGGCACGATTCACAGACAAATGTAGTTGGTTTGAATTAAAGGTTACACTAAGGCTTATTGGTGATAGACTTAGTAATTTAGTCAGATGATGAAGACTATATTTGAGTTGATACTGTCCTCTACTAACTTCACCACCAAGTTACATGATAATTTTGAGGTCCAATTTCGTTTCAAGTCAGGGACGTTTTACGGCATGGGAGGGTCTAGGCCATGAAGGTGGGGATGCTCACTTTGTTCTCAACATCAATTCTAATTGTCAAATATTATTTCCTGACATATCCTCCAAAAAACTTGGAATTTCGAATTATACGCCGGCAACAGTAGTAAAACTGCATTATTATGTCGTGTCCGTCCCCGTGTAAAGGTCTGAGCCGAGGCTTACTACCATATACTATTATTACTCATTGAGTCAAAAGGCGGCAGTCAGTTTGTGCCTGGATTTGTGAGAACGTGAGTCACCCACGTTTATTTGTTACTAGTTACCATTTTTACGAATATTTGACAATGTGGGAGACGTAGAAGCAGGTGTCGAACTTTCCACACATTCGACTTCCAACATTACTAGAATCACGAATCTCATGATCATCACCACCGAGGTTTCGCAGATCCCACGGAACACACATAGTAAATATACAACCTCTGACATTTAAGTTCGGTGAATAAAATCTGAACGGCTGATCTGACAATACTGGGAAAACAAAACGCAGCACATGTGTAGCGGCAGGTGCTGACCATTTGTGCCCCCTCCGTTCTTCACTTGAGCGTCGTTTGTGTTCCGTGTAAGACGTTTTACAAAGTGCTTGCTTAGTGCGTTGGTTCTTAACTGAGAACAGAAAAATGAACGAACAAAAGATCAATATAAAGTTTTGTTTTAAACTTGGCAAGACACCGACAGAAACTTATTCGATGCTGGTACGTGTTTATGAAGATTAAATCATTGTCTATGAAGTGCGTGAACGAGTTTTTCGCCCGTTTTTGAAAAGGCAGGGAAAGTGTTTCTGGCAACCCCCGCAGCGAAAGACAGGCGATCTCCATCAATGACGAAAACATTGAGAAAGTGAGTAAATTTAAAACAAAAGATCGTCCATTAACTGTGTGCATGATAGCTGGACGATGAATGCTGCAAGGTACATTGAAATTTTGACCCGTAGCATGAAACGTCTAAGCAGGGTACGACCCCAGTACGCACAACAAGGTTCATGGTTCTTTGTTCACGACTATTATCGCCCTCCCACAGCCAATATCGTCAAACAGTTCCTGGCAAAAAATGGAGTGGTACAAATTGAACATCCATCATTCTCATCAGATCTCCATCCTCCAGACTTCTTCCTATTCCTATAACTCACTCGCGTTTTGAAAGGAAAGAGATTTGACGATATTCTTGACATCCTACAAAACGTGACGAGGCTTTTGAACTCCATTCTTGCAAAGTTTCCAGGACATGTATAACAGATCTCAGCGGTGCATAGTTATGGAAGGCGACTATTTTAAACGGACAGTAGGTATCTTTCGTTAATATTTCATCTACGTTAATGTTACAGGACTATTCACCGAACTTTATTGCCAGAGGTTGTATTACCATTTTTGCAATGAATTTTGCAACAGATTAGTAATTTTAAATTTCATCAAGCACGATTCTCACGAGTTAAATATGTCAAACTAATTACTTAATTTCTTGTAATTTTTTTTAATAACTTATTTCACACTCTATTCATATTTGTCTCTCATACATACTATAAAATGAAAACAAATACAATATACCTAAAATATGAAACTTTATTTTTCTTTCTTTTTTTTTCAGAAGATTGGGACACGTCGGTGTGAGATATATATATAAAACCGATATTGGAATACAATTTATAATCAGTCACTAGCATATAGCTCTCTTTAAAAAATTCAATGCTTCACTTGTTATAACCAAATTCAGACTACATATTATTTAACAAATTACAGATATTGCTAATTTGTGTAATACATATGCTGCATGTCAAGCATTGACTATACATCCCAGATTAAAAACTATGCATTAAAAAAATTATTTACAAAGATTTTTGAGGTTGTTTTTCATCATCTTTGAAGCTATTAAGAATAAATATAATTAAAGAGCACCAGAATAAATAAAATTCAAGTTTTTCTCTTGCCAATAATTTACATTCCAAGAATCTGAGAAATAAAGAATGGGCAATTTTAATGTAGAATTTTTACTATTAATCAATAAATTAGCTTGCATACGCAGTCCTTTTTCTAATTCGTCACATGATTTCCTAACCAATTTATATATATATTCTTTTAAGGTAATGGGGTTTTAATTTTTATAAGTTTTCTTCACGTTATAAACGAATTGTTCATCGGTATTCTTCACGTTGGTATTTAACTATGAGCACAATTGCAATTGTTCTCCGAATTCTTTCCGCTTTGATAAATAAACTAAATCCAAGACTTATGGTTATATTTTTCTTCCATTTTTGGCGATTTTTATGGGAAGTAATAGCAATTCACCACAACATTCTTATATCTAGCCATCTCATGTTTTTCTGCCTATCATATAATCATCGCAAAATGAATTACTGGAGTAAATTTTCTCGAGGGAGGAGGGGGTCGCCAACTGATGTTGATGGGATATCAATCAATGACATAAACAAATTAATTGATACTACCACTCAACTGATATGCTCAATACACGCATCAATAATTCACGTCTTAAATCCGGGAAAAGCATTAAGTCGATCGCGATCGACAGGCGAATCTCTAAGACATATTGAGTGAGTGAGTGAGTTTGGGGTTTTTGGGCGCAAGAGCCAAATCTGGCTATACTGCGCCAAACATAGTGAAAATCTGTGATCTAGACGGGAAAAGAAAGAAAGGATAAATTGAATGACAAGAAGGAGGGTCGAAAATAGAGAAAGATCACTAGGGTACCCCAGGTTCGTGAAGCCCGCGTTTACCAATGATAGTAAACCCCTTGGGAAAAGGAAAAGATCACTAGGGCACCTCGGGATTGTGACACCCGTACTCACCTAAAGAATATTGAAGTGACTGCTTGAAGATTAGCAGTTAGCAATTATATACCAGTATGCAAGCTAAGCCTTTTACAGACTATAATTAAGAGAACTAACTTAAGATGAAAATGCTTTATTTTTAATATGTTTTAAATTGTCTGATAATAAACGCATCACTTGATATTATATTCGTGGCTATTATTATTATAAAATTTGTATCTTTCGTTTGGATTTAAACGCGGTTTTAAAAATGTGATGTTTTTTTTTTAGTTATGTAGATAAGTACCGAAATAATAAATATTGTAGACATTTTTCTTACCTTACCACACCTACGCCCCTGGATAGACCGTAGTATGTTGAAAAATTAGAAATAGCCGTACCCTGGAAAAGTCTTCCCACCCCTGTCTTAAATTATTCCAATGGTTTATATTTAAGATAAAAATATCAAATATTTTTAATGGGTGTACAAATATAAACCGAGTATGAAAGCTGCAACAAAAAGACTTTTCTCTCGCATACTTAAAATTATAATATTTTTTTAAGCAATGAAATAAGAAGGATACAACAAAGTAATCTAAATAACCTCTACTCTTCATGTCAAATACTTTATTATACAAAAGGAAAGGGATTCCATTGTAGATATTATACGTCTACAGGCCAAAACTAAAAAAAAGTCCCCATTTCCTTTTTATTACTGTAAGTCTGTATTTGTTCATTCAACCATACACTCGATTTCAAAACACTTGCGACTTAACATCTACTTGTATTTTGAACAAAGAAAAGACGAAATGTACCTTGTGGAACAAGCAAGATTTATCCCATGATTGTCATTTGAAATTCAAAAATCAGGAGGCGAAAGGGAAAATAATATATTCTTCCCCACCTTTTTCTGTTTCGGTTCACACAACGAGTAGTAGAAATCCCCTATGGGTGTTAGTTTTAGAGGAAAAGGGAATAGATGTTTTCCATATAACACACACAGAACTTTTTTCTAGAACAGAACATAAATGCTGAGAATACACACCTGGGAATAATCAGCACGGGACTATGATTTATGATGATCACTTGGCATATTTAAGTAATGTAGTTATTTAAATGAGTTCTCGGGAAAATAAAGCTACCAACAGCATGGCGGCAAGTTACAGACAGAAAATTGCGATATGCTCTTGTGTACAATAGAAGTCATAGCGGAAAGAAAAATAATAAATGAGGAGGGGGGGATATTAAAGACATTGCATCTGAAGCCAGAATAGTGGCTTCAGATGCAATAAGGGGGAATGTAATAAAGTAACAGCAGTTTGAAAATGGAGTGACATAAAAAGGGCAGAATAGTTTATGGTGCATTAAGCTCAAAGTGCAATTTATTGAAATGACTGCAAAATTTTGTTTTTTCAGTATTTAAATTCAATATCAGAAATTTATTAAAGTATGCCGTTTAGTATTACATCGGGAAGTTTAAAACAATAATATACACACTATTACTGAAGGACAAATACTTAATTTAGGTAAAGATGTTTTCTTCCATAAATGAGATTATGAAAACAGATAATCTGTAAAACTTTTAACTAATGATCCAATTCGAAAGAAATAATATTAATTTATATTTTTAGAACTATAATAAATTTTTGTTCAAGAGCAAAGTAAGGAAATAAAAATTATAAGTTATTTTACACGTTTCAGCTTATTCCTCGATTTCTTTTATATTATCTATCTTTTCAAAGCATTATATTTTGCATTTAAACAAATTGGAAAAAGAAAAAAAGAAAAGAAAGGGGGAGGGGTTAAGTAACATCAAACTAAATTCTACACGAGAACTGCCTTATGATTTTGAGCCATGATAAAATATTGAGACTGGCGCTGTATAAATGGCGTCTTTCTCTTCAAGCTCCAGTTCCACAACACAGGAGGCTCTATTATTCTGTATGAATAATAAAGACTACTATTATTAATTAAGTGGCACCAGGACTCCAACCCATGACCCATCAGTCTTAAGTTCGTTATGTTCACTAGGGTACCACGGACAATATCTGTCCATATTGTTAAAGGTAGATGAAAATATATTAACTCTTTTTTTTTTTTTTTTTTGCTGTACAACGCCTGCCGAAAATGTTGCATCTGGATGTTAAGTTGAGTTGTTTACGTCTTCTAATTAAATTTTAAAATAGCTACAAGAAATTTCAATAACGGGGGCATCAACATACTAATTCAGAGCTAACAGTTATTCATTTGGAGTTGCATGAATGGAATCATGAGAACAGTTCAAAGTTGGTTCAATGAGCGATCCCCGCCAAACTTCTGTTGAATGTGGAGTTTTTTTGCTTGTTGATGATCGCTTTTGATGTAACCTTGTTAGCCTTTTAATGCATTCTATTGAAGTAATGTAACGCATAAAAAGGTTTGTTATACTTACACCGTTTTTTTTTATTTAAGCGTTTATGTTTTCTTTAGACGGCTAGCATGCATTTCCGAAAACTGTATGTAGGTGCACAATGATTTAGATGTGTTCTGGGGAAGGCTATAAAAAAGAACTTAAAAAAAAATCCAGGAGGATCCCTTCTCTCCCCTCTTTAAGTTATCGTTAATTTTCCTTGAAAACAAAATAAAAGGCGTACTTTCGATTCTCTCGATTGCTCACGTTGAAAGCGAAACATTTAACCAAATTATTTGGTTTCTGCATTGGAATTAACATAAAAAATGCAGATTTGTAAGAAATATATTGTCGACACGTGTAGATTGAGAATTTGCAGAGGTAGGGAAAAAACATTCCTAAGACATTCCATCGCAAAGAAAAACGAAGTCAAATATTTGTCCCAATCAATACAAAAATCCATCGAAATCACTTTCCCTTCTCGGAAATCTTCATCAAACAGTAAAACATTCCTTTTAGAGACACGTCCAGATCAATATTAAAACGGCGTGTCTCAAGATATTTAGTAAAATAAAGACATTCTCATTTCAGAAGAATGAAGAAATTTATCAAAAGCACAGTTGAATAAATGAAAACAAAATGATCTCTTCCCCCCCCCTTCTAAGAATAAAATAAATCTGTCAGTTTGGAATAATCGAATTTGCCATTGATAATGGAAAGATCACGGGAACGTAATTTATGCCTGTCCTCATTAAGGCACGACTTAAAGCATGAAAGGGCGTTCCGGGTATTATTCGTATTCGGCTATTTTACAGCTCCGAATGATTAGAGAAATGAATGAGGTGACACACATTCAGTATTCAAAGCGGTATTATCTAATGATTGTGGCGCTCTACGTCTTGTTCCGCTAAATTCTCTTTGGGTTTGCTAGATTTTAGTAAGCTAGATGTTGGGAAAAGATTTCAACAGCAATACACTTAAACTGTTTGATAGCATTTATACGCAACTTAAAATACGAATATTAAATTTATTTTATCCGGAAATGATAGTATATCGAAACTTCTTCAGAGCTTTGAGAATCGGTTAAAATGTTTCCATGTGAAGACTTTTATGTTAAATTATATACAAGTAATGATGAAAGTCACAAAGACAATTCTTAACGGTTATATTAGTTACTAAACTATTTCCTGATTTTAAGTGAAAACTGCACTATACATCGGTCATTACGAGAAGAAAATGCACAATACAATGACATTGCTGAAGTACAAAATATTTAAGACAATTAAATAAATAATAATTTAAAAAACTGATTTTAATTAACGTTGTAAGTACTACAGATACTCAAAGTACTTCATTTTGAACCATAGTAAAAAAATAAGTAATACATATTTTTTTGTTACGTCAATTCCTACTTCATTAGAAAAACGTACTGGCGCCATCTGTTGCAGCTGGTTGTAACTACGACAGGAATAACTGAGAATAAATTTAAAATTAAAAAATAAAATCTAATTAATGAATTAATATTTGAAAAAATTGTATTAACATCAAGTGTCATCCACTACAAATTTAAAAAAGATTTATTTGAACTCGAATCGATGAATAGAAATTATTTTATTAACATATATATCTATATAAATAGGGGAGAGTAGACTAAGAGTAGGAATTGAATAAGGATAAAACCTGAATTAGAGCTACATTCCTCTAATATCACACCACATGAGAAGATCATTTTAATTTTAATCAACGCCACACACAAAATCTGTGCAAGGGTTATTGGCAACGGACCTCTTAATCTCACTCGAAGTCATATGTAGACTATTAAGAACAGTTTCGTTTAACGTACAGCAGGCCCTGCTGTTCCAAACGATTTGCATTTGATCGAATCAAGAAACAACTTCATAATTCATAAGACAACAAGCTTTCGAACATTTAACACGGGATTTCTGGGGTTTGTGAAAAGTAGAATCATTAATGGAAACGAGTCTGGTTTGAAATCCACAATCCATTGGCCACTCGATTGTTGCTCTCACTGATCATGCGTTCAGGAATCTTAAATTATCAAGTGGCAAACCATACGATTTCAATACAGTATGCAAAATAAAATTCACAGAATCCCTTAGTGATCATATACATATTGGGCCTCTATTTTAACTCTCTTAAGACCAATTTTCTTTACATCATTACGGTCCAGAGTCTTCCAGGACACATCGCATGTGATGTTCAATTCTTTTTATTTATCTGTTAAATGGGAAGTACAATTTTAACTGCAACATTAGTTCTCAAAAAAAAAAAAAAAAAAAAAAAAAAAAAAAATGTTATGTCGTTAAATTTTTGTGAGTATTGCATCAAACACCAAATCCAACCAATTAGCGGGCTAAGATTGAAAAATCATGCGATTACAGAACATTCCAGAAATTTCTTTGATAGATATAAGCTGAGGAATTTGAATTGAGAAAAATCAGCGTTTTGTGTTGTCGCTGATGCTTTTAAGTTTATTGCAAATAATTTTTTGTATGATGTGCAGTTTCTAAAGAATCCGCATAAAATAAAAATACAAATAAATGTTGTCATCATACCTTCTGAATATTATGGTTCACAACTACGTCTAAAATGATATAGAAAAACCTAAAATGATGTAGAAAATGTATATATTCTCATTTGGATACTTCTGAATCGCAGGCAATAGCTTTAAAAATATTTAGAGAAAAAAAAAGAGAAGGATAAAAGAATTAATTCCTCCCCCCCCCTTATGCTTTGGACTGGATTTTCCAGTTGAGAATTAACCAAGAGTAATAAACTAAATAACTTTTGTTCTTAACATTAAATTAAAGATTAAAAAGTTGCAAGTTATTTAGAAAATATTTTTTGAACAAAATTAGATAAGATTATACAGAAGTTTATAGAAACAAAAATTTTTCTTTCAAGAGAGATCCACGTTAAACAACAGTGAAGCTGAACTGTTGCCTAAAAGTAATAAACATTCGGCTCCTTTAATAAAAGCGAACTCAAGCCGCAATAAGCAATAGTTTTGGTTAGACCTTTTGAAATGTTTCTACTAAGGATTGTGCTTTTTATTACAAAAGAATAACCAGAAGTATAATTCGCAGATCTATTTAAAAAAAATACTTCTGTTTTAGAATATTTCCTCTACATTTGGAAATATTAGTAACAGAAAAGTTATATCACACGCAAAAAACTACTTAAGGAAGAAATATATATTTGAAATATAAGATACGCTTATGAGAAAACTAAAACCATCCACAAAAATTTTAAATTTCATTTTTGATACTTCTAAACATAAAACTTTGGCCGCATAACTTTTCCTGTCTTTTTCTTAAAACCGCAATATCATCAGATTACGTATTTGCTATTTTTACGTTTATCCGCTACAGAAAAAGCTATTTACATTTTTGTCACGGTTTCCAAAACGAGTATCATGTAAATGCGTTTATCATCCAAATCTCCTTTAAGCCATTGTTTACGCTTTTTAGATTTAAACGTATCGCAGAATACAAGATGCAATATAAGATATTTGTCCAACAAACATTGCATTTTTTTTCTAGTTGCACTCCCACAGCGTAACACATTTGATCGAGATGAAAGATATAGCAAATTAAAAAGAAGTCAAAATTGCGTAATATGATAAGTTTTAGGAAAAATAAAAGATAGAAGAGGAAAGGAGGGAGGGAAAAAAGGCATGCAAAGTGGATTGAACACACGAGCCTTTTAATACCCCTCTTCCATTCACTAAACCAAGTCCACCGCCTTAACTTCATTTAAAATTCCGTACAAACCGGCAAGTTTAGACCGAACTTTCATTCTGAGAGAGATCCTTACCCTCAATTTAAGGCAAAAGGAGGAGACTTGGAAAGAGAGGAAAAAGCATAAGAAAATAAAAAAAAATTCCAAGAGTTGAATTTTCCAGGAAACAAGAAAGAATTTCGAAAGTTTTCCATCGTGAAACGAAAGAGAAAAAAAAGCAATATAATGAAGTCAAAGAGAAGTAAACCAATAAAATTATTTCTAGAATATCCAGACTTTAGCTGGGTGGATGCCTTATTCACCTGAAGACACTATTTAAAATTCGAATGCACTTCATCCGAGAAGCTGTATTGAATTCTATAATGCGAAATGCGGTGTGCAGAAAAGGGAAAATAAATTCGAATACTTTATTTGCTTATATGAATTTTATCCAGCATATCAAGATAAGTAATGCGTCTTAATTTAATTGTATTATTCCATACTTCAATTTGTATAAAAGTAATTATCTTTGAGCAATATTGTAAACAATTTTTTCTACAATTTCACCACGAATATAAACTGAATGACTGTTCAGCTAATTTTCTTTATATTTTTCCAGAACAAACACAAAGAAAAAAAATATATTCTAAGAGAGAATCGAAAACACGTTCCACAAGTACATACAACATTTCAGCGAAAATTCTAAAGGGGATGCTCATATTCTAAGCTTCATAGGGTATCCAATTGGAAAAAAGTTACGATCGATTTATTGTTATGTTACACATATGAGGTACTGCCTTTGTATTGGCGGGAAACATTAGCCTGATGTTATGTTCACGAGGTAAGTTTTGTCACCTTCTAGTTTTTATTACATCAATTTTAACTCTATACTAGTAAGTAGTCTATCAAATTTTGTTATATATTAACAGTATAAAATATATTATTTGGTAACAAAATACACTATAATTTTACTTCCTTTCATTATGATCCAGTGTATAGACAAATTACAGGTGAAAGTTGACTGGTCACAAAACATTGTTTAAACCTGAAATCCTTGTTCCTATAGTCAACAATTTGCTATTGTACTACTGTGGCTAATATTTCTTACTATCTTGACTGGTTATAATTAGATTTATAACAATATATGAAATGTTTCTTTAATATTGCTTGTATGTAGTAATGATAGCTTTATCTATATATATAAAGGAGAAAAGCGACTCACTCACTCACTGACTAATCACGATATCTCCGGAACTATTAAACCTACAAACTTGAAATTTGGTAGGTAGATTCCCTTCATGGAGTAGACGTCAGCTAAGAACGGATTTTGCAAAGTTCGAACCCCAAGGGGCGTTACGGGGGTTTAAGGGGCGTTATAGATAATTATTTCCATTATTAAACTATTACATGTACAGTCTTGAAACTTGGTACACAGATTTCTTTCATAAAGTAGAGATTCCTTACATAATGATTTTTACAAAAATCGACCTCCAATGGGCGTTGAGGGAGCTTAAGGGGCGTTATACATAATTATTTCCATTTTTAAACTATTAGACGTACAGTCTTGAAATTTGGTAAGCGGATTCCTTTCATAGAGTACAGATCCACTGCAAAATGGGTTTTGTCAAAATCGACCCCCAAGTGGCGTTGTGGAGAATTAAAGGGTGTTATAGGTAATTATTTCCTTTTTTAAACTATCAGACGTAAAATCTTGAAATTGAGTAAGCAGATTCCATTCATTAAGTAGAGATCTATTCATTAGTAGATAGGTTTTGTGAAAATCGCTTCCCAAGTGGCGTTGCGGGGGCTTAAGGGGCGTTATAGATAATTATTTCCACTTTTTAAACTATTAGACGTACAGTCATAAAATTTGGTAAGCGGATTCCTTTCATGGTGTAGAGATCCGCTACCAAATAGTTTTGGGGGGAAATTGATCCCCAAGGATCACTGAGGGGGATTAAGGGGCGTAATAGATAAATATTGCTGCTTTTCAACTAATAGACCCACCTGCTAGAAAATTAGATGGTATGTTCCGTTCATGGAATAGAGTTCCTTTTACAAAGAGTTTTTCGAAAACGGACCCCCAAAGGAGTGGGGTTGCAAGGGATTAAGGCGTGTTATAGAAAAATTCCTGTTTTTGAATTTAACCCATTTACTTGAAATTTGTTGAGCACGTTTCTTTAATTGAATAGAGTTCCAATAAGAATGGATTTTACGGAAATCAACTCCAGGGGGAAGCGGGGAGAGTTATTGGGGCGTATTGATAGACAAAATTCTCGTTTTCGAACTGCTAAGACTATAATAATAAAATTTGGTTTGCATGCTTCTTTTGTTGAATCTGAATCCGCTAAGAATGTTCTCAACGAGGTATTGATGATAAAAATTCCGTTTTTGCTCTGTTAGATTTAGACTTGAAATTCAGCACGCATGTTTATTTTATGGAGTAGAGATCCACTGAAAGTTGCTTTGGTGGAAATCCACTTGATTATTAGGTTAAGTGAGCGAAAAAAATCTTTCTACTTCGATTTTAGACATAAATAGAAATTAGATATTATAATTTATGTTCTTTTTATAGCAAGGGGTGAGAGTGTAACAGCTATAAATATATTTTTCAATACAATCGAATTCTTAATGCTAGATATCAATAATTAATATATATGTAAACAGTATACATATATGCAACATCGTGAAATACCCAGTGAAGCGGGTGGGTAACGGCTAGTTAATTCTATAAACACATGGCGAGTGGTAATGATACTGTAACGAAATGACAGGGCGCGGCCGATGGTGAAGATTACTATAAGGTTGATGTTGCATGTTTATGTTATCGACAAGGCAGTCCTTTGAAATAGTAAATCTGGTTTATTCAGCATTTAACGAATAGCGTTCTAATATCACAAGAAGCACAAGGCACATAAAATATAGAACAAAGAAAACTAAAATACTACGCGCTGCAGTCGACTACATGGTTTAGGACAAAGCGGGATTTTCCATAGTCTCGCTTTTATACCAAGCGGGAAATCACACTATTTGGGGGGATGTAGTTCAAGATACTCCCGTTAGGCGGATAGCTAGGTTATTAATTAAACGTGGGTCCAGAAGGAATGGGTCAAAAATAAATCAAATCTATTGAAGATTAAATGATGGGGAATTTTAACATTTGAGCCTCGACATATTTAACGTGCATCGGTACCTGGCTCGAACTCATGATAGGTCGGCCCCAAGACTACGGCGGCCAGTTTTTTAAGGGAAGGATAAATATAAAAGTACTTTTACACAGCCAATTTAAGAAAAAAAATTGTATTTGATGACAGTAGTCAAAGGTAAATAAAATCTGAGAGCTTTAGCTACATTTATTTTCGTTTCTGTGAGTTTATTCATAGAAAAAGTAAGTATAAGATACATACAATTAAATTAAATAAACATATTCATAATTAGAAAGAATGTGTCGCCCATCCGGTACAGTGGTTAGCGACGCTGACTGCTGTACCGTGGGGACTGGGTTCGAATCCCGGAGAAGATATGGATGTTTGTAAATGTATAGTGCCTTCGCGGCATGGGGGTATAAACAGCCGTCGAGCCGCAAGTCCTCTTGTGAGGTTAGTGGAAGAGGAAGAGAGATGGGAGGCATCTGACCCTTCCCCATGGAATTATCCCTTAAAATTGGGGCGGAACCGAGCTAAATCGTACTGTCACATGTATGGTGCTCAAGGCTACGGCCAACGACAGGTGTACATCTAGCCCCTTGCTAAAATGAATTTCATGGGCCTGGAACTGACGCAGTCGAGATCTGGTGGCATAAGAAACAACAACAGAAAGTATGTAAAAAAAGTAGTAAGAAAATAGAAAAAACTTTCGTGACCTCGTTTTTTTTCCCCTAAAAGAGTTCACTTGCTTATTTTATACATTACAGCTTTTGAATGTGACTACACACTGTTTTCTCCTCAGAATAGTACCGATCGTAATAATTCGAAATGTGCAATTACTATTTGGTAATTGTCTTATTGGTGTTCTTCTAGAAAGGAGAAGTAATATCTGAGTAAAACGTTTAATTACCTAATTAATAAGAATACATTTGATCTCAAATGTTAAAAAATAGATTGCTTTCAAATAAACTTAGTAGAACGCATCTTTATAGTCAAAAACACACAAACAAATTAAGTAGTGCGGAAAAAAAGTAGGCAAACTAAAAATAACTCAAAACTACACACACGAAAATCCATAAAGATTATCCACGCATTTCTTCTGTTTAAAAAAAATATCGTACCAATAAGATTGAGACATACGTGCGTGATCACCCTTTTATTTTTTTGCTAAACCCTTAACCATAAAAAAACAATTCTTATTTAAGAAAACGAGTACCACACTTACAGAACTAAAACCTTCCTCACGCGCAAATATCGAAAAACAAAAACCAGATTCAAAAGAGTGGGGGAGAGAGAGAAGAAGGAAAGAAGAGAGAATATATGCAACCACAAAAACAAAAACAGTGGACAGGGAGGGAATGCATCTTTTGTTTCATTGGTGTTCGAATTATACAGTACATTAGCGTTGCTAGGGGAGAAAGAAGATAGGAGGAGGGACTGATGTGGATAACACGTCCAAAAAATGATAACAACGGAAGAAATGCATCTTTGAGGATGGATGTGTGAAAGGACTCTTCTTCGAAATTCCCAAAGGTGGAGGCGTTTGAGAAAAATGTGACTATTGTACGTGATTCGCATTTGATTGCAGATGGCGCGAAGAAGTAAAGGTGGAGGAAGACGTATACAAATGTATTTATTATTCCTTTTTTAAAGATATATTTGATTTATAATGCAAAGAAAAGGTTGTATTCCTCCACGGATACAATAATACTTCTTCCCCATCCCCTCCGATAAAAAAATTTAACTAGTTATAGTAAAAAAAAGTAATATATAGAAAATTTTAAGTCAATTCCTACTTAGGTTAACAAAGAAGAATTTTATTTTAGTAATTTTTTATAAAATAGTTACAATTAATATAAATATGTAAATACATATGCCAGAATTACAATAGTAAGTGACAAAATAGAAAGCGATTTTCCTTGCAATTTTCCATTTTCCTATCCATATATGGTGTTGGACTATTATTTGTGTTTGTTACTATTTATTCGTTTTTTAATTTAATGAATGAATTAATATTTGAAAAGATTGTATTAACATCAAGTGTCCTCCACTACAAGTTCCAAAAAATTTATTTGAACTTTAATGAATGAATAGAAAGTATTTTATTAACGATTGAAAATTTGAACAAGATATATAAATAAATACATATGAATGTATAGCGCGAGAGTGAGCTAATAGTAGGAAATGAAAAAGGGGTAGATTTTAAAATGTAACTATTTTTTTAAAGAATTTTTTGGAAACTAATTCGGTTAAAAAATTCTTATATAGATACTTTCAGAAAAACAAGCAAAATTCTACGGAATCGAATTTTTTTAAGCAAAAAATGAAATGAAAACTTTAATATAACGAATCACACATTTCTCAAACCTAAATGTTTTCCCCTTGTATATTAAAAAGTTATTTTTCTCTCCATACTGCTATATCTTCATCCTGCACTAAGTAATTAAAACCTATTTCTTATGCAATGTATACAAAATCTAATATTTTGAAACTGAGCAATTTTCCCCCCTTCAGTTTTAATTTTTAAATAACTCTAAAACTGAAATTCAATAAATATGTTGCGGAATTCCTGTTCAGTTGTAGCATTTTGGAAAAAAAAGTATAACAGCTCTATACTGAACGCGTTTAATCTTTAAAACATTTGATAAGTATTACACATGAAGTATGTCTAAAATTTTGTTTCAACATTTTTTAATGTTCCCTATTATACACAGGTTAATGAAATATTTTCATGTATGGTTATTAAGAAAATGGAGGGAAAGATATTTGTTTATATAAGTGTTTGTTAAGACATCTACTTAAATAAAAATTTATCAACTGAATAAGATTTATCCAGCAATTGAAAGCTTTTTGCAAATAAAAATGAATACATAAATCGGCAATTTCATCTAGAATATTTCACAGTGCAACAAAAAAATTCAGTACACATTCTAGAGTTTGAAATTTTAACATAGATATAAACAAATAATTACCAATTTATGTATGCGATTTATATAATACACTAGCTGTTATATCCGTTCTTCGCACGGGTGAATTGAAAAATTAAACAATATAAACTGAAGGATAAAGAAGTTTTTAATGAGTTGATTTTACATGAATTGCAACTTAAACGAAACAAAATAAAAAAAGCTTTTTGCATATTTTAGCTGAATAAAAAAAAAACCTGTTTGTTAAATTTTAAGTCAGTCGATCTAATAGCTGATAAAAAGGATTTTTTTGTATCTATAACTCCCCGTAACTCTCTTGTGGATCGATTTTTGAAAACACCTTCCTAAGCTGATCTCTGCTCAGCAAAAGCAACACATTGTTACAAATTTTGTGTAATGAACTCTTAAAATAGTACAAATAATTTATATCTGGAAGTGTAAAACGTTAATATTACTTTTTGTTGTATTTATTTTATGTTAAAATTGTAATCAGTCTCACAATCCGCCTGTTCAAGCTTTCGCAGTTCCTGGCGCCTGGCGTAGACAAAACAAAATGCAAAGCTTTGCTTCACACATAAAAGATAGATATATGCTGTCACGGGCTTTTTTGCAGATGGCAGAATTTTTTCCCTACTTACTTGACAATTATCGTGATATTTTCGACATTTCACACTTTCTTAATTATAAATTATAGCCTATGTGTTATTCTGATGTATAAGCTATATTATGGTAAGGTGTTTCATTAAAATCCATTCAGTTATTTTTTCGTGAAAGAGTACCAAGCAACCACACAAACTTTCACGCTTATAATATTAGTAAAGATTGCAATCTTACAATAACATATAACCAAATACGAACTATATATGCATGAAAAATAATATGAAATCTAAACATTTTTTTAAAGGTAGATCATATATGTGTACACAGTAATTTCATTGAAACTAGAAAAATATCCTTACAATTCAGAATAACACCCAACATAATCTCTGATAGATGAATATCTTTCTGTCGTGGATCATAAGTATGTCACAATGGTTAATCTATCCATTAAAGCTTAGGACAATATATGTGTGAATCAGAGCTTTAACATATCTTTGAGAATCTAAATCAGAGAATCAATCTTGAGAATCAATCAATCACTCAATCTAAATCAAAGGACTAAACGTAATGATGTTTCAAACTCACGGAACCCCTAGAATTTGAAGGTGTTTTCGTGGAACCCCTAGAACTATAAAGTATTTTCGTGGAGCCCCATTCCACACACATACTTAAAAGAATATAACTCAAAGTAATATTTAAAGTAGATCAACATGTTATAGGTACTTTATGTAAAGGCAATTAATAGAAGCATTGCATTTATTATTAAAAAAATTCTAATCTAATTTTTTATATAATTTACTCAATAATACCAATATAATCCAAATGTCACCTACCCGTACAATATATTTAGTAACTGGGATATGTGCTTGCTTTTGTTCACGCGAACTGTTGAAGTCTAGGTTTATTGAGATTAAATGCAATCACATTACATTTTCTGCATTTAATTTGTTTTTATACTTTGTTTTTGTAGCCACTTTTGTTGAGAAATATATTCCCCTTAAACACAATGTTTTGAATGACATTAAAATGTTTATAGCTGTATGAGAAATACTATGTATTTTGCATGAATTTGCAACATAAAATGTAGGAGCTGTTGTTGCTTAAATTGAGATTTTAACATCGAATCTGTAGACAATCTGTTTCCTCTCCTTCATTATAGGCGGTTTTTTCCACAAATTCAAAACACAATTGCAAAATGGTGCATTTTCTATTAGAAAATTTAGTTATGCAAGACATTGTGTTAATTAACGAGTATAAAATTATCTCGTGGAACCCAAGATAGTAAACAATAAAATATTCAAAATTTAGTGGGAAGCATGTGTGTGTATATAAAACACATTTTAATATTCTTTTATTATATTGTAACAAAAGTTTTAAAAGTGTTGAAAAATAAAGTTTATTATATATAAATAAAATTTTCAGCTTCAATAAGATGAGTTTTAGATACTTGTAATTATACAAACTTAATAATAATTTTGCATACATATATAAGTTTCTTTTCAATTTTTTTTCGGAACTTGTGAAACTCCTGGGTATGCCTTGTAGAGCCCAAGGGTTCCGTGGAATACAATTTGAAGACCACTGACATATACAGTTAATCTTTTGACACAAGGGCTCATTAATGTCTGTTAATGGTTTATTTGTAATACCAGCAAACATAAAAAGATTCTATTGTATTTAGATTCAAAAGGATATATTGTTGATAAACGAAAAAAGTTACAAAGATACTTTAACTATAAGTTATAAAACATTCAATTTCCTCAATAATTGTACGACTGAACCGCTCATTGATTCGATTAGATTCTCCCAAGCAAATTTATTTGGGCAATATATTCTGCGAAGAAAGAGTTCCATTAAAGGTAATACCAGTTAAAATAGCCAATAAATTTTCTGCTCTACGGAAAAAAACTCGCCAAGCCCTTCAAGGTATCAGTAAACAAAACTTCCGACAGATCTCCAAAGCATGTACCTTCTCATTCACGCCTAACTAAGTGAGAAAGACATTTGGGGCACAATTAGGCCGCGTCGTTAACGACAATTTTTCTAGTTAAACCTTGCCATTCGGAACATTTAACAACGGCATTTGGAGAGCGATAGGCTTAAGGGCAATAATCACGGACTGATAAGGAGAAGAAACTCTTCAATCGTTAAGATTTAATTAATAGTTTTCTCTTACGACTGCAGTTCGCAGAAATTAAGTTCCTGAAATTTAATTAATCCCACGTGCGGACTGGAAGAAACTAAAATTAGCAAATTCGTGAGTTATCTAATAAAGAGATATTTCCAAAAGGGAGTGTTTGGTTTTACTGTATTTAAGCTTACGTTCGGATTGAGATTTGCCTCAGAGCGAGTGAGAGCCCGTTCATGGAATAAAACAATTATCCTATTCTGCGGAACGATTATTTAAAAAAGATCAAGTTAGAAACATTTTTCGGACAGAAAAATAATCCACTTTTAATACATTCAAATAACTTTACCACAAGGATATCAATATATTTTAATAGATAAATTCAAATAATCCTTTTTTTTTAAATCTGTCTTTTTTCGAATGTGATACATTCTACATTTTGCTGTCTGCCTTTATGCGAAGTTAAAAACTACATACGATTAAATTTTATATAATTTTGAGGATTTCTTTAATAAAACGTTACATATTTTAAAATTATATTATCTTACATTACAATCATATTATAAAAAACCCCATTGTTTTAACCGAACAAAAACGTAGCGTTTTTATGCTGTTATTCTAACATCAGGTTTAAAAAAAGCCTTCAGGCGTTCCACAAGTATAAACAAAAAGTACGATAACATTAAATAAAGAAAAAAAATCAAGATTTGACTTCAAAGTATTGGATATTTCTTTTAAGAGGAAGGATTTTCTCAAATTGAACGAGATGTGTACAGAGCAAAAGGATTCACACAAAGCACGCCATAAAACTTTTGAAAACTAAAATCCACGTCTTTTACTTTTTAAGCAAAAAAGAATTTGGATTCGGGGGATAGAATTCTTATTACGACTTAAGTATTGGATTTTAGTCAGAGACAATAAGCCATGTCATACTGTACAGATATTTATATAAATTATGTATGAAAAAAGTACATATTATTTTTATAACTTTAGAAAGAAACGGCATACATATATACAGCTATGATATACACTTTTTTATTTTAAGAAGGGGGGATGGAAAAAATATTTAAATTTTACGATATTTGAGGTCAGTGGCGCACACAGGAATTTTTCAAGGGGGGTCGAAAGTTCACCATTCTTGTATCATGCTCCTTTTGATTTTGTCGATTTTCGGGAACAAAACACAGTAAAAAACTAATTATTGAATAATTACCATTAATTAATAAAATTAATCATTAATAACAAATACTTAATTAAATTTTACGTACTATGTACTTAGAATTATAATCAATTGGAAAAAAAATCACGGGCTTTTGGGGGGCTTTCGGACCCCTCCCCCTGTGTGCGCCATTGATTGAGGCAAATCCTTAGGATGTATTCGATACCAGCATAAATTTATATATCTTTTTAACGAAAAGACTAATGGAATTTATTATACATCAACTGTATGGCCCGGTGTTGCACGGGCCTTCTTGCGTGTATAACTGTTTGCCCATGTGTAGAAATTTCCCCTTCCCCTCTTGGTGTCAGCACTTCCTAGCGTTGAATGATTTCTATATTAATGCTATTAAAACTCTCTTTTCAGAAATTTCTTCCACTTCTTTGCCCTAGACCGCTAGTGTTAGTGTTAGTCCCCAAGGAAACTTGGTACTCATTTATCGACCCACTGCAGTAGGGGAGATGAAAGGCTGAGTCGACCTTCCCCAGCCCGGGGATAGTTTATTAATAAGAATGCATACCCATTTCCAAAAAGTAATAAAAGATAGAGGATTAAAATTTTCTTTATTTCGAGTACTTTCTTTTCGAAATTTTAAAAAACAGGTTCTAATTGAGATAAAATAACGAGCAATTTGAATTTTAAAATAAAAAAAAAAATTCATTCAAAAACAATAAATTTAACTATTCAAGGGGACTTTTCTCTTGATAGAGCAATTTTTAAGGTTAGTCAACTAAAGGTTCGTTAGGTAAAACTTATTTTTGTACAGAATTAAAATAGAAAACAAACAATAATTAAATTCTTTTATCATTAGAACTAAAAGCATTTACTACGACCTAATTAGAAGATGAGTACTAAAAAAAACAAGAATTAAGACAGCTTACATGGAAATGATGAGTTTAAAAAGTTAACTAGGCCATGTACGCGAGCTGGGTATCTCGAAATTAATTGAAAGAGTGCCGGAAAATAAACGCAAAAAGAGAGGAAAAAACAGATAATTTAGGATTAAAAAATGTAATTGAAAATCCATTACAAAAACACAGAGCAGAATTTGAAAAACATATTTTGCCAGGGAAAAAGAAAAAGTGATATAATTTTTAAAAATTAAATGCAACAATTTCAAAATCTTTCTTGCAAATTCCCCATATTACATTAAATTTTTAATGTGTAAATTTTATTACTATTTTCCTTTTTATTGCATAATGATACTAACTGTTTCATAAAAATTTCTTACCATTCGAATCACTGGTTATTTGCTTAATGGTATTATTCCAACCAATGGATTAGTTAATAAATACATTATTAGAAATAAATGAAATCTACCAAAATAATAATGTTAAACTACATTAACACTTAAAGAACAGCTATGATTAAAAATAACGATTCATATTGTATTTCCCGAAATTTTCTCTTACATTTTAATTTTAATCAAACGTATATCCAATTCAGTTTACCGGTTGATTCAAAACTAGTGTGACCAGTTAAGAAAGTATATAAATAGTTATGATGAATTTCTATCGTTTTACTACTGGTTTTATTTTTAAAATGAAACATCTAAATTACTAATTTAACCATTTTTGTTAATGGGAGTAAATTATAGTACTAAAATTAAATCTTCAAACCCGGAGCGAAATTTTACAGCTTTTGAAGGATAGTTATAGAGATTCTGTAAAAAGTAAAGCATTTAAAAAATCAAAGGAAAAAATGTGAACGAAAGGAAGTCCTTAATGAAAAAGAAACAAAAATTGAAAAGAATTATCGCTGTAGAAAATCCTTTTCCTCAAAGAACTATGGCAAAGAAACTACAGGTACAGCAATCGACGGTTTATCGTCAGATAAAGAAAATTGGCTATAAAAAAAGCAAACTTTCCAGACTGTCATCAAATGTCTATCAAGACCATAGAAAAACGAAGAAAACATGCGTGGTCTCTGTACTCAATATTATGCAAAGGTAGATACAAAACATGGATAACTTCAAATAAAGCACTGTTTCATCTGTCATTCATAACTGGCAACACGAAGATACAATATATTTAACCCAAAAAACATCGAAAAGACGTTGCAAAATGCTAGTTGGCCGTTAGGTGTTGTGGTACGGATGGGAATGTCCTCTCAAGGCTTAAAAAATCATTCCTTGTAGAACCAAAGGCTAAACTCGATGCCGAATACTATCAAAATAAAGTTTTGAAACACTTGATCTGAGAAAGTAAACGTCTTTACACTCAAGGAGACTTCGTTTTTCACCAACATTGTGCACCAAATCATAGTGCAAAATCAACTATAAAATATATAAAAAAAAACAAATTTTCTTCCTCCTGATAAATAGCTATAATTATTGTCATGTTCTATGTCTGTATAATTATTGCCATGTTCTATATCTGTATTCCTTGCGATAGTTTTTTATGGGGAGTAAAAAAAACAATTAAATAGACGTAAAGAAGAGCATTTCAAGAGCTTCAAAAAGCAATTTATGAGGAAGTTGGAAAAATACTCTCAAAATGGTCGAAAAAACTCTTTTAGCTTAGCCGAAAAGCTTACTTTGTTAAGTGTTCTGTGCTAGAGGAAACCACATTGAAAATTCCATGTAAATAACTTTATTCAATAAAAACTTATGTTCCTTTAAAATTGATTACACAATTTATGAATCAACAGGTATTTCATTAAAAATGAACTTGCGCCCCCTCAATCTTTGATTTAAGCTGACCAGAATGCCGTATCTTAATTGTTCATCGATTAGTATTTTAACATTGATAAGTTTAGTAAAATCTTATTCTTTTGAAAGTAACAGAAATATATATTCAATATTAGGTGATACATATTTATTATCCGTCACCAAGACAAAATATGAAAAATGATGATGTAAAGAATTAGCGCTGTAAATCGGATACTGTTTCGGAATGAAAATTAAATTTTCATTTAAGACTGAGACATTTAAAAAAAATATGCGACCGCACTCATATTAAGAAATTAGAGAATGCAAAAATAAATAAATAATAATAATGTTCCCATTAAAGACAAAAAATTGTTATATGTTAAATTACATGCATAATTTACTATTGTTGGCATCAATATTTTTTTTTATTTTTCGCAAACCGAAATCCAGTATTTCTACTGTATGACGAAAGAAAATTCTACAGGCGTCAATATATCATAAGTGTGTAAAAAAAAAAAAAAAAAGAAGAAAAAGATATATACTTTTTGTTGTGCAATAGAGCTCAACAAAAAAGAGGAATATGTTTTGAATTTAGAAGATATTAGATTTTGTGAGGGGGAGGACTCATTTTATTAGTGCATTTTAACTAAATAACGAAAGAATAAGTTTTAACGAATTAAAGTAAAAACTAATTCTTTCTTAATTCTAGAAACATTTTCCTCATTAAAATATACTAAGATAACAAACAAAAATTATATTTGCATTAACGAGCTTCAATGCGCTAAAAATTGCAACTAACTAACATACCTGGTAAAAACGAGTTATCTATTTTTAATTGAGGCCACGATATTCCAATGGTTAAATTTGTTGGCTTATTGGCTGTCAATGTTGAAATTGGGTCCTCTTATTCTACTAAAGAATAAAGGAAATTGCAACATATATTAAATACGTTTTGTCCCATCGGGGTGTGGTGATTGAGATGGCAGCTCAAGTATCACCAACTGACCGCAGTTCCAATTTATAGTCACCAACAAATTAATTCAAAATATACAATATACAGTTAATTTGAACAATATACATTCAAGATTCACTCTAAAAGGGTTTCGTAGCGTTACTGTCAATAGAAATTACAAATTTATTCAGTCAGCCTTTTAAAAATCCCGTATTCCACCTCGCTTTCCTTCTAAAGCCAAGAGCCTGCTATACATGCATATTAACTTTGACATCCTAAAACCGCAATTGGTTTAAATTAACGTCGTTCTCTAGAGATATTCGAGGGCCAACGGTCTTTGTCATATTCTGGTAATGGATATCGTAATTTGGAAACTCGATCAAGTGGCGATATATCTCGCTGAGTGACCTCTGTGTAGTATTTGGGCTTGAAATCTCTGCTGTAGATTGGAGGACCATTATATACAAGCGCTTGTTTTGAAAAATAAAACGTTAACTAATATTATTTTCAAAATATTTTATTTTTTAAAAACATGTTTATTGCGTTAAATGCGTTTTAATGGTAAATTGTTTTATTTCGACACATTAAAATAAAAATTACCAATTTAGTACCCCCCCCCCTCTCCGCAAATGGAAACAGTTTCAGACTTCATAAATCAAACTGAGTATTATATTTGTGTGGCATAATACAATTTTTTTTAATACAATGTGCATCCTAGAATAGATCCTAAAATAGATCGTGACTGTATTAATAATTGGAGTTCATCTTTTTTTTTCTTTTACAATTACTGGATTTCCCTCGAATATAATATTTTATCAAAAAAGAACTAGATGGAGCTGAATATAAAAGTTCAAAGGCTGAAAGGAGAGAGAGCAGTTCATAACCCCCCACCCCACCCATATGAATTTAAGCACGAATTAAGGAATATTTCGTTTAAACACAGTCTCATCTCCTATTTCTTCCCACATACGGCAAGAGTTTCACATTTTTGATTTTCCGACCGGGCATAAATCTGAAGAAAATAATAGGATAAAAATCTTTTGTCTGTGTTATAATTCAAAGCATCCGTTGTAAGTCTCTGAGGTACGAAATAATCTGTCCTTTATTTGAAATCTCATACAAACAATGAATTAAAAACATTTATTTTTCTAAGAAAACTAAATCCTTCACAGACATAGTGAATAGACAAAAAAAAAAAAAATAAATAAATAAGTATGTTCGATATGTATGGATGACAAGGAAAGCGTTAATCTAGTCCAGGGATGGCAAACCTTTTTGGATCAACGTGCCATTTCTTCTTTAAAATATTTTAATGAGGTATAGACGTGCCGTCGAATATAATTTTGACTTAATTTTGATTTTCATGTAATTTTGAAAATAATAAAACTAAATACCCACATCACAAAATTCTTTTATTTACTACGAAAATATACATTTTGCACTGTATAGTAGTAAATGTTTCAGTTATTAATTTTATAATTACATTAAATTTAAATTTAAGTCAATTAAATTTAAGTAACATTAGTGTGACTTCTGTTGTTGCAGATTATATATATAGATGACAAATAACTTATATTAGGATTGTAAAATGTTTCTTTTAGTAGAATGCATGTTGAATTGAAGTCATCTGCCAAATAGTTTCTAGTGAGTATTTAATGTTATTCATCTCTGAAAATAATCCCTCGCAAGCATAAATAGATAAAAAATATGGTTAAAATATTACAAGCTAGCTTTTTAAAACAGTTATATGTGTCTGGAATCGAATTCCATGTTACCAAAATTTCGTTAATCGCATTTTTGCTTATATTGCTTGTTAATCTTTCTGTTTCAATAAATTCCAACTTTTTCCTTGTTTCAATCAATTTTTGAATCCATGTTGAACGAGACTAGAAATCAATAAGTTGTTTTCAAACTTTTCAATTTCCAACAAATCGAATTGGAGCAAGTTAAGTTTATCAAATGATGTCACATCAGGGTATATAATAAATTTGAGCGTTTGTTACAATTCTTTGAACTGAGAAAATTTCACTGAAAACTCCTTGATTGAAGACTCAATTATGAAAATTATTTCTTCAATAACTATATCTTTGTCTGGTTTCTCATGTACATTTTTATCGTTGAAATTGTTTTTCAAGTTTGGGGTTACTTGCAATAATATACTTTCTGAATTAAAATGCAAACTATTTTGATCGGTGACGTGCCCAAAATATCGTGCTGCGTGCCACCAATGGCACGCGTGCCAATGGTTCGCCATCCCTGATCTAGTCAAAAAATCGAATATGAATAAAAATATTAACTACATTAATGTGTCCCAAAATGATAAAAAGAACATATTAATAACAGCATAAATATAATATTTTTTATCACACGTAATAAAACAAATAACAAACAGAGGGAATGTTAACAAAAAAAAAAAATGTCACTGTAGACTAATTATAAAATATAACTTTATTTTTCAAATCCTGTGTTCTCTTCCTCCCTTCCTGTATCAAATTAAACGAAAACAAACAGGACAATTAAAACTAACGAATTAAAAGAATCGCCTGATAAACAATTGGTTTGGACTCCTTAAAATAAAACAAAGGCAAGAAAAATCCCAAGATTTTGACATTGATTCCTCATTAAGCGAGTCGTTAAAATGAAAAACGACTCAACACACAATCCCCCATCTTCATCCAACGATTTCATTTTCGCCTTCGAAGAAAGACATAAGTGGGACGGAGATACTGAGAAACAAACAAGGTGAGTGGGGTGCTCAATTCAGGAAATAAAAATCCCGATTCTAAAAAAAAACAAAAAAAAAATCCCCCCTCCCACCCTTAATTGCTCTCTCTCCCTGCTCTTACCCCTTAACTCTCGAAATCGCTTCGTCCAAGATGAATGTATCAGGAGAGCACAAAATGGAGAATTGCGCATGCTCACCGGTTCATGAAAATCAGCTGCCGAAATCCGAATTATAGTTATACCCATTGAATTAATTTCACGCTATATTACGTTCATACTTCTCGCACCTACTATAATAAATCATTTTTTGTAAATAAATGAGAACATATATTTATAGGCGTCTAAAATTGATTCGGCGATAATTGACTCCAGTAAACTTAACGACTACTATATATATATATATATATATATATATATATATAATATTCTATAAATATATATAATTTCTATAAATGATAAAATAGGTAATGAAAATTATATCCAAATTTCTTTTATCTCCTTGGCCATCAATAGATTAACCATTTCACATTTTTGACAATATGTCATCATTGTTTAATACCCACAAATGACTGTGGATTTTTTTCTTCCAATAAAATTAAATTAATTGAATAAGTAATCATAGCGTTTTCCTAGTAAAAAATATTTCCTAGTGTTTAACTCCTAAACACTCAAAACTTGTGCATTTTGCTTGGACTTATAATCGATTTTTTTTTCATACAAATTATGTGACGACTACATAATTTAAAATGAAACTAGATTTTTTTTTTCTAAGAAAACGCAGCGCCATTTGATAGAAAATCAATAGCCAGTGAGAAAGGGGAAAAAGAGGGAGGATCACGATTACAAATACATATTGATATGTTCGCCTTTTCAATATTCCACGACTATCCCACTAACTGCAGTTCTCTCTCTCTCAATATGCTTCTTTTTCTAGTTGTATCTACAAAGACAGTATTATCCTTTAGAATAATAGGTATACTTGTAGTCATATAACTGGATAAAATATTCTGTATCCAAACTTTTCTTTGGATAAATTTGAAGATCCTGTACAACTTTTATCAGTTGATGTGATTTAATGATATACATTTTCAGATAGGGGTTGCTAATGAAACATTCACACCTAAAATATAATTAAATAACGACAAGCAAAAATCCAATAAAGCTCGAGTTAAATAAACAAGCGAGATTAATTAGTAATATTCATAATTAAACAAATATGTTATCATACCAAGCAATTATGTATCAGAAAATCGGGAGTTAACTCTTCCGGGAACTTTCCCTTCTTAATTTCAAGGAATTAATAGTTTATATGCTGATTATTCTGAAAATCTATTTAGTGAAAAAATTTAAGTTCACACACTCAGAGGAAAAACATCAATAAAAAAGACGTCAACTAAGGCCATATACTTAAGTTTTTAAGAAAATTGAATGAATGAAAAAATTAAACACACGATTTAATAAAATAAGTATACATAAAAAGGTGCCAGAATAAATGCCGCACATACATGGAGTACAAATCTATTTTTCACATTATGTACAATCTATATCATTATGTACAATAACAGTGTGACGTAACGTACACCCTCGCATTGCGGGGGGGAGAGCAGATCTTTTAGTATGCCTAAACCGTGACTGATGCCAAGTACGTATTTGGTCTTGGGGCCTAAAACCTGACTTTGAAGGGAGGGATAATATTCTCTGTTACGCCACTGTACGAGGACAACTATTCATACAAAAATTTAATTTTTTATTCAATGTACATTTTGTAACTTGCTTTAGCGAAAATAGCATTGAAATTTATAAATCCAACATAGTCCAACTAGTCGGAACAGTGGAAGGTGGAGGAAAAACCTAGTGTGCGCATATTGCATGCGCATTAAATATTTTATACATATATAGTCTTCGTAAAAATGTCTTTAAATAATTTTTAATAATATTCATATGTTCTCTGAAGTATGTATTTACTTTTATTAATAACATATCTTTTCGAAGAATGTGCCATGAATTTTGAGAACACCTTAATGAAAACCGACTATTGGCATCTGTCCAAAGTCCAGTTCCAAACATTTACACACATACAGGTTCCCATCGAATACAATGTAATGTAGAGAATAAAATATACAACAAATCCGACTTTATTCCCGAAGCATATGAGCATGCGCCCAAGTCCAACCTTTACTGACCCGATCCGCTCTCCGTCCGAGGATCGTCCTCCAATGGCACGCCTGATGACGTCATGTGATCCTCAGAACGGACGAGGGAAGACCAAGATCAGAAGGGCCGCAGTATACTGGGTTCTGTGTTGGTGGTAGTAACCCTCCCCCGCTACGCTCGAGAATTGTCGTAGTGTGTAGATCAGGAATATAATTGTTCTCTCAATTATAGCTTCTTCCTCCCCTTGTTTAAAATCGTTTTCATTCCTTCCCTGCTCCGGATGGAAGCGAAGAGAGGATGAGACCGGGCACGAAACGCACGTGGAGCAATACGGTGGCCTCTTGTCAATTATAATTAAGTCTCAGTTCCTATCAATCGCACATTTGTTGAGATTTTTCAATCCTACTCACTATACGGATTTGGTGGGGTTGGCCTATATCTGCCTTATTTGGTTGTATACGAAAGCGGGATTACTTTCACTGCCAAGGTAAGTGAATAAGAAAATATAGTTAGTAAGTGTGATGGTTGATAATGCTTAGTTAGGTAGTAATTGTAATTTCTTATACAGAGGGCTCATTATAAAATTCTTCGAAATCGAAGGCATTTTAATAATAAAATTCAATGCTAATTTAAATAAAACGGTTTGGGAGTATAATAAATTCACAGGTGAATGGCTTATATGCTTCCAAAATGTTAGTCGACCAAAGAGCGATATTATGATATACAAGGGGAAAATATCAGAAAAGGGAATTTTTAAATTTTAAAATGAGGGGGAAATGCATACGAATTTGATGATTCAACCAAAGACTTAATTGTAAAAGGAAACATATTGTAGATCTAAATAACATATCAAACACAAAATAGAAACATACAGTATGATTACTAATTACTTAGGGAAATAAAAACGTAATAGAGATATTTGAATGGGGGAAAAAATATTAAATTGCGCATCTTTTTATCGAAATCCGACGAGCGGGACAGAAATAAATTTTAAAAAGAATCACATGATTTGCTGACCGATATGTTTCCAAAGCTATTATAATAAAATGGAAAATCTTTAAATTAATAAACAGTTAAAAGCTTTAAAATTGTAAGTTCAAAAATCTTATATTTAAAAAAAAATTTCATAGTTAAAAAGTTACTATCTTATTTTGTAGCTTCTTTAAAGGGGAAAATTTGATTGAGAAAGAGAGAAAACACTTGCGATTACTTTAAATGGTTTATTTTATAAAAGTGTTCTTATTAATTAGAAAATAAAAGAATAGTAGATTATATTTGAGTCATAAAACATTACAAAAATAACTTGTTAAGATTATTTTAAAAAACACGCACATTCCAAAATGATAACATACATAATAAAAAGTCCACATAAATGTACGAAAAACATAGTGTTATTTATGCACCTGAAGAACTTTTCGCGATAATTGGGATATCTTACAAAAAGTACATGAACCATACAGCTGCAAACAACGATTAATAAACTGATCACATTATATATCAGTCGCTAAAACTTATTTTAGAAATTTTTACATAATTGATGACGTTAAAAGTTAATTGACAAATGTACAGCCAAAAGCAATTTTTTACAAAATTGAAATTATATCAAAGTCTTCCCATTACAAAAGAAATGATTCACTAAAAGATGATAGGAAAAAATATTTTAATATTGATATTAGAAAAATGGGGGGTTGCAGATAATACGGCAACTAAACTCTTTGATTTAATAATATATAGAGCATTAGTTGGCAGCATATATTTTGAATAATTTTCTGTTATTTAACAAAAATATTAATTTTTCTAAACCACGGGATAAATAACAGCGTTAATACTTGATATAACCTTCAAATTTAAGTTGTGATGTTAAATTTTTTTAGCTGATGAAAGCACACGTATATTTTACAGAAAAATTTCTTTTGGACTCAACATTTTATAATTTGAAAATATACAAAACTGTTTTTAATTATTTTTAATATAACACATTGAAACCTTTAAAAATTAACTATATTTAGAAAAAAATGCACAGAATTAAAAAAAAAAAAAGTTATTACATGTATAAAAATGAGTAACCAAAAAGCAATGAATTCAAGGATATTCCTAAACTGAGATTATCCTTCTTCCTCTAAACTTTTACTTATTTTTGAGAAAGCAGAATAAATTGTAATACAGAATTACAAAATGACTAATGAAGATTTTTTCTTTATATCAACTAAATTTAAAAATATCCAAGTTCACAGATAAAAGTAAAACTGAAAAGGCAGAAAGATATAGTCTGTAAAACTGTATTTCCTGCATATGTACCATCTACATCGAAAAAACAACTCAAGGATCAAAAAGAGATAATTTGCTTTTCTTGCAGAAGCATTTACTTTACATTTTTTTTTCAACGCTGATCGATTTAAAATACATGTTATTAAATGCAAGGTTAGAGGCTTTTTCAATTCGGAAGTTGTAAAATTACACTGTTTTTTGTTTCATGCTTTCAATAATTAAATTATTATAATCTACTTAAAATATTTTTAAGTAGTAAAAATAGAAATCGAGGTACTTGTTTTGAGATTTGATATAATGAAAAATAGCATTAACACTCGGTTTTTTTTTGTTCTGAAATCATTTATAATAAAATAATATGATAATAAAACATCCATTTGAAACTTTCAAAGAATTAAAAGGAATATAATTCCTCCTCTCCTCACCCCCCCCCCAAATTAACAAGCATAAAGAATAAAACACATTTAGTCCCCCTTTCTCCCTTTTAATATTAAACCTAATACAAACAATGGATGAGTACCGTAATTTTGTCATTGGAAGTAAACAATGCTATGTATTTGAAGGGGGGGGAACTATTTTCTCAAACAAAACTTACGATTTCAAGTTTAATTGTGTTCACAGTTCCAACACATCTCTCTCTCCCCCTCCTTCATAATACTAATAAATTCTTTCTGAGTACTTGATATTTCATGTTTTGAGAAGGGATATATATATATATATGCATGCTAATTAGAGAAAGAAAATAACTTCTAACGAGGTGATTCAGACGCGTCCCATTCTCTTCTGATAAAGGGGAAAAGAAGCTTTTCGAAGTTTTTAGTTTTGTTCTCATAGCCGATTGATTAACTTACTCAACTTGGTAATTTAATGCCGTCTGATTCATTAGCAGCAAATGAACGATTACTTCGTTTACTTAACTCACCAAATAAAGCAAATCAAACAAGAAAAAGTGCCAAGTAACAAAATTCATATTATAATGAGAGAATAACGTAGGAACTAATTCCTTGATACTTACATTCGAAATAAAGAGCAAAAATTTGATGTACTATGCATTAAATTAAGTCAAAAGAATATACTTTTCTCTAAGATGAAATTATCTGTTGTTTGCATAAAGGGGGGGTAAGTGCAAATTCTTTCTATATATAATCACATACACATAAATAGAAATTCTAAATTCCATAGTTGACACAGCATTTGATTTGAAACGTATGTAATATTCCAAATAATAAAAGGAATCCATTTTTCCTCCTTCCATCAATTTGATTGATAAACGGAGTTCAAATTAAGCTAAAGAGATTTTAAAGAGAAAATTCAATCGTTTTAATCAATTCAGTTTCTTCGCCTTTTTATTTACTACGCGGAAGGGGGATTCACAAGAAGCAAAAAAAAAAAAAATAATAATAATAAGTTTCAAAGAGCCATAAATCAAGCTTTTCTTTCACCTCACGTTGCATAACAATAAAAAAAGCAGACGAAATAAAATGTACGACTATTTTTAAGAGAGAATTCGAATATATTTTTTCTCCTTAATAACTTTATGAAAGTTTAATGTTGCTTTTGGAATGTATTTCATTTATGTTTTATAGCAGACAATGAACTATAGAAATATTTTTTTTTACATAATTGTAAAAGGGAAAAAGAGGTAAAAAAACATTAATTTTGTTTAGACGTGAATTTCAACTATCAATACGGACACTGAATAATTTATCAAAAAAAGTATTCAATCCAACATATTTAAGTCAAAATTAATAATAAATTAGGGTATTTCGAGTTGAAAAATTATTAGTTCGATAAAAAAACCTAGAGTATATTTTAAAATATTTTTTTCTTTCCTTAGACGCAGTTTCTAACTTTAAATAATAAATAGAAATATAGAATTTTTATATTTTCCCGCATCTTAATTTCGTGATTAAAAAAAATTTCAATTTTTTTTGTAATAAATGAGCCAAATCCACTACGATGGGATTCAATCCATTTTGGGGGGAATAATTAAAAGTATCTCATTTCATTTCTTAAAGAAAAGTACAGACAAATGAAATATAAACTAGGAATATTTTTTAATTCTAAAAAAAAAAATCTTTAAAAGCTGACGATTTAGTTCGTGATAAAATGAAGCATAGACGAAAATATAATTCTTTACAGAAAAAAAAAATAATTGCTAGTTTTTTTTTTTTTTTTTTGCTTTATATTTCAATAAAGATATTTTAAAATTTTCGATCATTTACTCAATTCTTTATTTAAACATTGAAAAGAAATATTAAAAATTAGAATTGTTATTATTTAACTTTATGCAATAATAACCATATAAGACTACTTAAAAAAATCGCTGCTCGGAGAGATATCAATTCCATACACTGTTAAAATCTCAACATATAAATGGTTTTTAATAAATTAAAAACTTCAAACCATGCTCAGAATTAAAATGTGTTTTCTCCAACAACAATAACGAACAATCCTCGTTAAAAGGATGAGTAGAAAAACAAATAAAAATCGATCATTACAGTAAATCTTTAAATCACATTTCACCCTTATAAACTTTGTATATTCCTAAGTAAAGGTGCTTAGTTCGCTTTTCCCAAAGAAATAAAAGGTTTATGGGAGAAGCCCGACTAGGAAAGGAGACACATAATTAGCTCTTTCGCCGACACGAGAAACGTTACTCGTGAGAGTCATCAGACTTGATGAGTTTCTACATTTGAAACTAAGACAACTCTTACAACTGTCTTTGTATTCAACACTCTCTCGAGAATTTAAACAATTTTTTCCTACGACAGACGAATATTTTCAACGAAAGAATAACAAAAGAGACGAGGAACAGACACATCTTGACCTTTAAATCTCACAATTAATATTTTAAATTAAATTTCTGGCAAAAACATTTTTCGGTCAAAATATTTACAACCCCTTCATAAAATGAATCTCTAAAAATAAATGGAAAGGACAATCTGTAAAATAAGTTTTTAACGTAGATAGTTTAGAACGTGATACTGTTACACGGCCAATGACCATTTTCTTATACACCCACCAGATCCCTATTTATAAACTATCTGCGTAGGCTCTACTTAATATGCGACATACGCCCACGTAACTTTTGCAGAAAATAATTTATTAACAGTTAAGATAATCCGTTGATAATCTAAAACAGCGAGTTACTGGAGTACTTATTTATATTTAATACTTTCATTTCGCTACTTGCAGCAAAAGTATATTCTTTATAATTTGAGGGTATACTGTAGTCGGGGATTCAAGCAGAACAAGACTGGACCTCCATCGAGATATAGAATTTACAAAGGAGTATGGAATATTAAAATAAATCAAAATCAGTCAACAATAATGTTTGTATTGACACAAAAAATGATGGTATACGGGTATTAATTTCTTTTTGTGGTTCCTATTTGAAATTTTACTAGTTTGGATTTATTGGAAACTGCAACAATCGATATTTAACTGAATATAACGTAGCAAAAGATTCAGAATTTTTTAATTTTCGTTAGTTATACTAAATTAGTTATGAAATGTTTATTTGGCGAAATAGACACAAGCTGAATTTTTCAAATAAGTCTAAATCCCCCTCCCAAATTAGTCGCTGCTTTCGAGAATTAAATATATGAAATTCTGACACATGAAACAAACATTTGTTCTTAAAAGCACAACCACCAGCTCTCTGATATATACGATGGAAAACAAGATAAGATTAAATAAATGCTCAAATGAAATTCATTAAATAAAAAAACCTAATTCGAAAATAAAAAGCAGCAATTATAAACTACGCGTTTTTAGCTACGAATTCCTAAATATTCGGTCTTCAAAACGGACCAACTTTTACACGATACCAGGAAGAAGAAAAACTTAAGATGGAGTATAGGATAACTTATTTTAAACACAAATCAGAACTTTTCTCAAAAAGCACGATTTATGTTATTCTCTGGGGGCATCTTCTTTCTCGAAACCATCTTACTATCCCGAAACCTAACTTTCGAGATAAAAACACAAACATGCTTTAAAGTCACACGAAACCAGATAACAGACTCGGTCGGAGCACGCAATAGAGAACTAGATCGCATTTCCCGCCACGGTGCGAAAGGGGAGAGGGCGCTCAGTGAACGGTAAGCCGAGCCCCTCGCAACCTTCCCGTGTGGCGAGAGTGGCCCGTTCCGAACATCGATCCTGCTATCTTGTCGCTCCCTTTTCTTGCTAAGCTTTATTATTTCTACTCCCGACGTACTTACCGACTCCCATTTTCAGCTCAACTACTTTAGGTATATTGCCTCCCCACTGGAACATTTTTAAGGGTTCTCTCTCTACCACTCATTCGGTCTGAAATTCGGTCACACATGGATCCCAATTTTTTTCTCCCGCGCTCCCACCCTCCTCGAAACAAGTGGTTCTTTGGAAAGAAAAGGTGTAAGTAGTTAAAAAGTAAAAGCATTATATCAAGACCTCGACAAGCTGAAGAGGGAAATTAGTCACAAGTATTTTTATTTATGTTGCACAGTGTGGAGAGTAAAATTTCTCGAGTTCTTGGAAGAGAAATTTATAATTGGGGAGTAAAAAAAAAAATCTGCTACTGTAGAGCTTATTTTAAGATACCTAGTTTTAATCATTTTATAACAAAAAATTATATTTTTATATATAATTCCACAAACACTGAAAAAGTAATCGCAAAGAAAAAGACAAACGCGGAACACTTGGGAAGAAAATGACCTAAATACATATCCCAGTTAAATTTAAAAAGTTACACATAAAAAAATATGATAGATGAAACACAAGGGATAAATAACAAAACCATCACATTTCCTCATACGACAATCTATCGTCTTTTTTACATAGGTATTCAACAAAATGTGAATATACAAATATTTGAATACTACTGAATAAGCAATAGTAATCTCTGTTCATACATTGAACAATTTAATGCGTCTGCATAACACTGTACCTCACACAGTCACTGTACTACGTTGAGAAAACAACTTGCATATCATTTAAATAAAGACTTTCTCCTACAAATGTTTATGAACTAAGCGCGAAACACAATTTCATGCAGAAAAATGTCACAATTTTCATGAAAATGTTCAACATTGTAATTCATACATTTGTTTATAATATATTGCTTTTTTAAAATTCAAGATATTCCTCAAATAAGAAATTCTTTACTTTAACATGTGAAGTAAAAATTAGCATTACGGGGTAGAAGATGAAATGGGCTCACAATTCATAACGGTCACATGATAAAGCCAAACACGTGTTTTCCATTGAATTCAAAACGAACATCAAACTAATTATTGTATTTGTTGCTCTGCTTGTAAAACTTAGATAAATTTCGAATTTCATAATTGAGTAAAAATGTTCAAAAATGTTACAAAAAAATTCTTAAAAAGGTTTTAAAATTTGAAAAAAAAATTTATGCATGCACTTTTAAATAAAATGCATTTTGTTTACCTATGTGTATTATTATTATTGACAAATTTGTACCTTTTAAAAGAAATTTTCTGAAAAGATTAAAAAATTGGCAACAAGTGCATGAACTACAATAATTAGCTTGAAACACATGATTGCTTTTATCGTGTGACTATGACGTCATATGAGTTTTTGAACTGATTGGCTAAAAACACGTGGCTATCATGATCATGTGATTATGACGTCACATGAATTGAGCCCATTGGAAACACACACTTACACTATACTACATACTTATACTAGAAAAAGAGATCAACTCCGGTAAAATTAAGTAGCATGATAAAATATGCTGCTCTTTGTAGGATAGAGAAGACAGAACATAATTTTAACATTGGAACACTTTTCTACCTAAAAAAGAAGTGCTCAGATTTTTATAGCTCTATTCTTTAACATTAAGCGAAGACAGGCTGAGAGAAATATGTCATTTTTTCCATTCATTTTTAATATCCAATAAATTACCTGCTACAAATAACCCGTAAACCTGTTTTTTCGAGAGATCTTATAGAATAATACAGCTCGTCCCTTCTTTCAGTTCAAAATCAAAACCAATAAAATCAAACGTTTTACGATACATAAAGATTTTGAGCTTCGCGATATAGAATCAATCCTTCGAAATAGTGCTACAACGTATCCTAAATTATAGATAAAAAAAAAGGTTAGAAATATATTTTAAAGATTGACCTATTCCTTGAGTTTACACACATCACTCCTGAAAATCTCGAATTTCAAAAGACAACTTCCGAATAATCCTACGGCGCCTAATCGGCGTGAGTTATCACCGTGAGAAATGGAATGTATTGAGTCAAAGAATGGCATGAATCATTTCCTACAGCACCCAACATCAGACGATGCGGGACTAAAACGATTAAGAGATAAAAGACAGGATTGGGACCATCCATTAACAGAAGGAATTTGGGGTTGAAAAGGGGGATTTTCTCCAACCACGTGAGGACAAAACCATTAGTATTAATAAATGTTCGTCAGGATTGAAGAGTGCCTAATTTGATCATTTCATGCTTATTAATGTTGTTTTAAGAAAGGTTCTTCGTTTTCAGGTCACCTGTCTACTTCGAAGCGGATTGCATTGTTGAGCTTTTTATATTGTACACACTTCCACACAGCCTTCATCTAAGACAATGCAGGTTGTTACTACTTTCTTTCTTTTTTTCTTTTTTAATAAAGCATGCTGCATGTGGTTATTTATTTTCATTTTACTTATGCATTTTCTATAATTTTATAAAAATGCTTTATTAGTTTATCACTGAAGAATTTTTTCCCCCAATATTTTTTGAATAAAATTATACGAAAAATTTACAGAAAAGAGAGAAAGATTTCACATTGCAATAAAGTTTTTATGGTGACACTTTTCAATTTACTCACATTTTTATTTTCGAGAATTTTCAAACTTTTCAAAATATTAGGGGGGGGATTTTAATGTGCTTGGAAAGTTCTATGTTTTCAGTAATCTCCAGCAATCTATTTTAATAACTCTTTTTAATAACATGAAAGTTTTATAAGGAACAAAAAAATCCATTCTTAATCTTGTCTCATTGAATAATCCTACTATACAAACCCGATACATACTTTATGATTATTATAATAAAACTTCGAAATATCACATTTAAATATCACGAAATAATATCAAATTTAGGCGTAAATACATTTTTTCAATCTATTTAAATATGGATTTTTAAGCACAGCGAATCCCCACTATATAAAACAAGGATACATTAATACTTAACGAACGTATAAATATTGACAATAGAAATGCTTTTCAGACAAACAATGACTTTGAATAGCAGTCATAACCAACGAAATTTTCACAAATAAAATATTTTAAAATATATTAATATTACAAGATTTATACTTATGAAATTTCCTTCAAATAAAATCATTACAGATTTTTCTTCTTTTTATAATCTAAATATTATCCAATGTTTAATTTTTTTTTGGGGGAGGTATTGAATGAAAAATTTAGTTAATTCCGTTAAGATAATATGATACGATGGTTCGAAAATAGCAGTTGAATTAGAAATTATTCATGCAATCATAAATTTGAAACAAATTATGCTTCGTACCAAAAGTGACAGATATATATTGCATTTTAAATCAAATATATATTTACTACTTTCAGTAGGAAACCTGATAAACGTTAAAAATAAAATTAAGTAACTGAATTAAATTAAAACATCATAAAGAGGTTAAAAAAGATAATGCAGCACTTAAGAGATTTTTTTAAAAAAAAAATTCCCCCAAAAATGTTTGTCTTGCAGCAGTCCAGGTAAATGCTTCATCAATTAAATTTCAAACTCAGAATCAATCTCAATCAAAACTAACAGTTTTCGAAAAAGGAAGATCAGAAGCAAAAAAAAAAAAAAAAAAAAAAGAGTGGAGGGGAGGGAGGAACACTTGCACATACATATAACAATAACATTTTTAAAAAAGTAGCGAGCGAGAAATGCAATTAAGGTTGCATCACAAGGGGGGAAAGCTGAAAGAATTCATGAAAATCAATTAATGGGAAAGGCGCTAAAGGTAAAAATGTGAATTTAAAAAGGAGGAGGATGTGAAGGGGAATATTTAGAGAACTATCATCTTGCATGTAAGAGTAAAAAAAGTGAACTTTAATATTAAATTATTTCTTTATCCTGTCGAGCTTAATTAAGAGATTAAAAACTGCTATTAAAAAATGTGAGAAGTCAAAAAAAAAAAAAATTCGGGAACAAGTATGTAGTCTTATTCTCTTTTAGAAAATGTTATTGAACCAGTTCACGCACTGATATTTTTTAACATTTTTTTAAAAAGATATTAGCAAAAGATATTTATAAAAAAATCCTTTAATTATATACATTAGGGGGACACCTTAAAATATTTCATTCTACAGAAAAATATTAGAAGTTAAGTACTATAGGAAAAAGGGACATTATATATCTCTAGTTACCTTATTTCAATATCACATTTAGTTAATTTTCAAGCTTCTTGTTAATTTGTATGTATTACAATTGAAGTAAGAGAAAAATACTGTTTTTGAGTAACAGTAAGTTCTGAATCATTTCATTCCTCGCTTTAAACAATACATAAATAAAAACACCATCAACATGAACAGTAGCAGATAAAAGATTTTTCCTTCCCAATGTATGCATAAACGAAGAGGGAAACGTTTATTTTATTAGAAACTACAGAAAAAATAGCAAAACTCTTCTAAACACAGTTAAAAATCGGAACATTTTTTTACAAATGTCATTTTTCCCCATCACACACACACACACAGGAGCATTATTCAATTTCAGGTTTTAAATCATATATATATAGCTTGAAATAAAATCTACCTCCAGCTGAAATTCAGTTTTAACATATAAACTTAAGACATACATAATACATGAACAATGTGTTTTTTATATGAAATATCACAAATCATCCAATTGAAGGAATTAAGAAAAACATTATTAAAATAGATAACATAGCTTTGTCATCAATTTACTACTCTGGAACCCATTTCTTGTTGAACCCCGACGACAGTATAATTTTATTTTCCCAAAAGACTTTGCCAATAATCTAATGTTTCATATAAGATTTCTCCTTTGATTTAGATTCTCTATAACAACTCTTAGATGGACATATTCATTCATTCCGGTATCATGAATTAAGAGAAATGAATAAAGGAATCTATTGATTAGAACATCAAAGGAACAATGAACTCTCTTCTAGGCCCGAAGACAAATAGAAGAAAATAATCGAGGCACGTAAAATAGTTATTGAATAAACTCAAAGACAAAAGAAAATTATTTTTGAAAGAGTAAAATTTCCTTAAATATTATAATATTATAGTACTTAACAAATATGTATTCGATAATACATTCGTTCTCTTTTCATTCATAATTATTAACGTAATAAGTTAAAAATAGTCGATGAACTGTTTTTACAAGGACGGCTGAAATAATGCTTAACCGATTACTCCCCACTTGCAGAGACAGAAATATATACAAATTATTTTGAGGATTGTCATATTTCTCAGAGACATTAATACACGTTTTATTCAAGCTTAGAATTGAATTCTGAAAAATTTCTTACATTAAAATAATTCAATATTTATTCAAAAATTTTAACCTTATACACATTTTTTCTCTAAATTATAAATCCAAATACCCTATTTCTAAACGCGTCTCATTTAATCTCGCATTAAAGGATTAAAGTTATATTTTGACAGATTTGTACTCGATTCCACGGAAAAAGGATTAGACTCTGAATTTCTGACCGATTTATTTAGGATTGCTGCAAAAGCAATATCTTAATAGCTTACACGTGCCTTACTGAGCGGTTGAAACTTTTCCCTAAAACACGTAATTTCTAAAAATAACCATTACCTAGATTTCACATGATCGTTTTTTTCCCCGATATTTTTCCTTGTACTTACACGTAGAAAAGGGATAACTCCTTAGCTTGTTCCTTGAGCAGAGAGTACGTTCAAAATAAATCTCCTGGAGTTAAAATTACCAAACTACACAATGTTTTGATCTATAACAAAACTTTTGAATTGCTCCTACTACATCATTACCTTTAACAAAATGAATACCTCTTTACGCTCTTACACATATAATATTTCTAACTAGCCCAATACGTTACATGGGAATTAGTTTTTTTTTAAAGTAAAATTTAGTTTAATATTTAAAACATAAACCCCAAGAAAATAATTTAAAATAATTCATTTTTCCACGCAAGTTCGCTTTATTATCCTATTTAGATGCATTGCCAATAAGTGTATGTTCCTGTGGAATACATTAGACAGAATATTATTCCACTCCAAAAACTTAATACTTAACCCAAATCCCCAGCTTTTTAAGTCTTAACTGGTTCTGGAAACTTGAAATTTAAGGCAACAAGTCAGCGAGAATTTCAAACATAGGGCAAAGAGAAACATAAATTTCTCTGCCAATTTAAGAGGCAACGTAAAGCACGGGTACTAGAATGGGAAAAGGGAAGTTCATTCCTTCCAAAACAGGCAACCGAAGCACTTCCCGACTTAATTTTACAATGCGACTAAGCACTCGACTGTAATGGGTCCACGGTATTCCTCTTGACTGTAAATGCAAAGTCTCAGTATAAGATAAATTTAAAATTATGCTAACGATAATGGAGGCCTAAAACAGTTTTGGGAATAAACTACAGAATTGCAGATCGGTTTATGGAGAGGCGATTCTTGCCCCGGCGCATTGTCCCAGATTCGAACATTTTAGAGGGATATTCTCCCACATTTCTGAAGGCAGTCGCACAAATAAATTTAATTATTCAAATGCAACTTAGGGTAAAAGATTTCCTCAAAGCACTCAGGATTTCAGAATTTGGGAAATTCGCAGACAGTGTCCAATCGCAGGTGTTTATAAATTCTCATTCGTTTGATTGGTTTTGAATAGTAATACTAGTCGAAAAGTTAAATTGTCTTTAATATACAGACGATGTGAACTAGTGAATTTCTTTCAAAAAGAAAAGGTAATAGATTGCAACGTATTTTATACGTAAATATTGATATATTATTTAGAGATAACATATTTATTGATAAATTATTTAAATCGCATTTAGGTCACATTTCTAATAATTTGGGGGTTGGAAATTTGATAATGGATTGTGGCACTTCAAGTAAAATATATGTAGGGAATAAATGACCCCGTAAAAGAACTTTCAAAAGCAAATACCAATTGTATACAATATAGAAAAAAATATTAAAATCAGATGTAGAATAAGAGATAAAAACTTCGTAATTAGTCAGGTGCAATTACATTTAAAATTCATTTAAATCACATTAACCAAAGACTTTTATTACGGGATCAAAAAGAAATTTATTTAAAAATTGTCAGTAACATGTTAAAAAAATTATTTATGTTTAGAAAAAAAAAAAAAAAAACTCACACAAAAAAACTTTTTCAGAATTTTTTTCTTTTTTTTAAAAAAAAGCCCCAATATCAATTAATAGCGTAATAACATTTCCATAACCGTTTATCACAGCGGCTTTAAGATTTTGAAATATTTAATAAATTCGCAATTATTAATTTTCCCATTAAAAAAATAAAATTTGACTTCAAAGTACAGGAACGATGGGGAAAGATGGAGAAACTGGTTGTTAAAAATGAGTATTATATTAAAAATATTTCGCTCTCTCTCTCTCTGTGTGTGTATTAGTTAAGCCAGGACATGATATTAAGCTACCCCCCCTTAACTACTCTCCCCTTTGAAAATGTTCCAAATTTCAGTTCTATTCCTTAATAATAGGTGGAAACAGTCTCTTGTACATAATTCTCCATTTCCAAAAGCAAACTTCAAATGTACCACATTTACGTAGACTGCAGGCTTGACATTAGTTTCTTGCGTTGCTGGTGGAAGACCTAAACTAATTGCTTTGATTTTCTACAAAGCCACTTATCCAGATCTTCTTAAACATATAATATACTAACTGGCAACACTAAAAGCATTTCCATTCAAAGCATGCAAAGCTTAATTTATAAACGATTTCATAAATTCATTGATGAAATGGCTGTCTGTGGTAAACGAGCAAATCACTATTTGTGCCTGGGAAAATACTTCCTTTATTATTATTCCCCCCCTCCTTTTCTATCTTCCGTATTACACATCTCTCCAGAGAAGATGGAAAGGGGAAAAAAGTGAAGGGAAAAAAACTAATCTAATAATTTTCCCTTCACTTCTTTTGATTAATATCGATCGACTCAAAACCCAATTGGGAGGAAAGAGATACCATACATTATGCACGCTAGTTATGCTTTTTATTTTTCTTTAACTTCTACCTTTTCTCCATCTTTTTCTTTGGGTAAAAATGAGAAGCCACGAATGAATGTGAGGTAATGAAATAAAGCAGACATGAGAAAGGAAGAAAAATCTCATCAATAACATTTTGTTCGACAAAAATTGTATTAAAAAATATAGGAAGTCAAGCGTACTATTTTTTTTAACTAACATTTTTTTGTGTTGTATTTTTAAGCTGCTCCTCGGTCTTCATTTTTCAAAAACGGTTTATCTTCCTATACTGGAGATACTTAACTTATTTAAAAAGAAGAAATTTCATATAATGTATTTATACATTATGAAGCAGCCAGAAAAACTGTAGCTACACCGCTTAAAGGAAGCTATTTTATACATAATGAAAAATAGTTAATGTAAACTTTTAATAACATATCCTTTTTTAAGAAAAATAAAATTTTAATTAAGGTGAACTCGTCTCTCATTTTTGATAACTATCATTCAAGAAGAATTTTCCATATAAAATTAAGTATGATATCTGCTCATAACAGCTGTATTGATAAGCAGCTTTTTACTAAAACTGATGGAGTGGGAACCCTTAAACAAAAATTCTATAGCAAATTATTAAAGTGATCATCACAGTTTATAAAACGGAAAGTATGTTAAAATAGATTCCAAATTTTGCAAGTTAATCGCTAACATATCAGCACGAGTTTGCTAGCGTTATATTAAAATCATTATAAATGTTTTGAAACGATTAACTGATCTTAATAGATCACCTAATTCAAAGGTAAAGTAGTTATAATGAATAATTAGTTTATTAAGGGGTTCACTTTACAAAATTCCGAGCAAAAACCGATTTTTTCAATTTTTAGACGAAAATACACCATGACTCTTTCTGCTGGTAATGTAGTTTAAATTTTTACTCTAACTAAATCAGAAGTATTTTAGCAATTAAAATTTAGTTACTAGTATGCATTACTTAAAAGATAAAAATGTTGTTTTAAATTGACCTTTCTCAAAAATAGAAATTACAACACAAAAGAAACATTTTTTGAAAATTCTACTGACTAACAGCTTTGCACACATATTAGTACTATATAAATAAATATTTGAATAAGGGATTTTGACAAAGAAGTTATTCAAAATAATAATAATAATTACAGGTTAAAACTTGCTAGAATTTTCTCCATTTGGAAGAATTTCCCATATTACTTCAAAATTTGAATTTCTTAAAATAATAATAGTAACTCAAATGTTTTCAAATGCTCTCGTTAAAATAATAATAATTGTGCTATGAATGCATACATACACACAAAAAAGTTAATAATTGCAAAACCAGTCACTTTTTTTAAAAATGTTTCTTAAACTTATCGTCTTTTTGAACATTATGGAGATGAGGAAAATGCTGCAAAGTGGCTCCCCATTTCAATGAAAAAGTGGTTAATTATAACAGAACTAAAGTAATATTTAAACGAATCTAAAATAGTTAAAATCTAAAAACACGCATCGTATTGGTTTTGGACATTTAAAAATGAACTTAACGAGTTTAAACAAAGGATTACCATAAAATAAATCATTTTTTAAAAAATTGATTTTTGTAAAGAAAATATTTAATGTGAAAGAAACCAAACGTTGAGACATTTGCTCCAATAGTTCAGCAGGAGAGACAAACCACAGCTCGATAGCGACCCTTGAATGGATGAGTGCTACGCGAGACATGCTTCGATTTTTCCCGCAACACAACAGAAATAAATCAAGTTATGCGGGGAGTGGGAAGAAAATTCAGGTTAACGGTTGCAGTGATTCCCGTCCGCCGAAGAGTTTTTGAAAAGTCGAAAAATAAATCTTTTGCTACTCGGATAGTGTCTTCCAGGTTCATTTCTCAATTTTAGAAGTCTGCAGCTGGCAAATTTAAATTCAAAACCAGAATTTTTCAGCTTTTAAAAGCTACCTCCACCAAAATGGACTTGGTAAAGAATTCTCCGATTTAGAATTAGTTTCTTAAAAAAATTTATATAACATGAGCAAATATTCAATTGACCCAAAAATTTAACTACTAGTTAAAATAATACACTATATTAAAGATTGTAATATAAATGAATATTAAACAAATCGTTGCTTAATAATGATAATCCACAAAAATGCTCAAAAATGCATCATATATCAGGGCAAATTTCAAGTTGCAAGTATAAGTTTAAAGATGTGCTGAACACATTTTTCATAAATTTCAGTCACATTTTAAACTTGAGTGAGTACTATTTTATACTAGAGAATTGAATATTACAACTCATACTATACAAATGCAAAAGTTCCCCAGAAAAGACACAAATTCTCATATGTAATTGAGTATGCACAAAAATTTGTTTTTGCAAACAGAAGAAACTTATTTAGTATTAGTTTGCTGATTACTTAATCAAAAACTAAATTAAATATAAAGAAAAAGGTAACAAAATAAACAAAGTGTATGAATATAAAAATAAAATAATCAAACCATAAGAAACAATCAACAAAAATCTCAAAGCAAATACTGAAGTGAATTAAATAAATAAATATATAAAAAACTTCAGTGAGGCAAAGCTATATAAAATTATACAACAAACAAAAAAATCTAAGCGTTAAAATGCACATAATTTCCCTTCACCTAATTTAAACAGAGTTTTCAAACACCTGAGGTCAGAAACGGTAAAAAAAGAACTGAAGATATATAAAAAAAGAGAGATGGAATAAATAAATTCGCCAAGAAAGGAACTGAAAGAAAAATCTCTAGAAAACAATTTGTCATCTACACATGCGACCGAGAATTCATGTCTCTCACAAATCAAAACATCGAAGCAGAAGAAAATCTTTCCAGCTATGAAATCATGTATTGTTAAAAAGAAAGTGAAAAATAAAGGCATTCTTTAGTCCTTCTGCTTTGCAGAAATTGGATTCGTTAGCTTTCAAGAAATGTCAGTCGAGGCATTCATTACTTAAGTAAAAGATATTATATTGTCTTGCACTGCATTTACTTAAGACAGGCATCCATTTATTTTCCTCAACGCGCATATAGTTAAAAAACAAGCAAAACATGACAATGGCGTCAGTTACATTTTGGTTGCGAAGCTCGCAAAATATATTCCCAGTCAAGTGGTTTTTATCTTGTATTGAAATAAAACTGTATTGGATGAATAAAACCAAATGATAAAAAATTAGAAGACAAGTAGATTTTGAAATTTTCCTTTAATTCGAGAAAATTCTAGAATTTAATTTTAATTACAATTATGCATAAAAGTCGTACAAGAAAGTCAGAAAAAAATTGCTAAACATGACAATGACGTCAGTTAAATTTTGGTTGAGTTGCTCGCAAAATATATTCCGAGTCAAGTGGTTGTTACTTTATATATTTAAGTAAAATTGTAATGGATGAATAAAACCAAACGATAAAAACTAAATGACAAGTAGATTTTGAAGCTTTCCTTTAATAATTATTCGAGAAAATTCTAGAACTTAATTTTAATTACATTTATGCATAAAAGTCGTACAAGAAAGTCAGAAAGAAATTGCTAAATTTTAATGAGGGCAAGCTTTTTCACGGTCGCGGTAATAATGCGCAATAATTTTTTAGAACATTTAAAATTAATAAAATAATTATTAATGCCAGATTAAGTGATGAAATAAAGGAAAGAAAGAAGGTGAGAAAGCAATTTTTAGTAACAGCTGTCGATTTTTAAAACTCGATTCTTTCCCCTTAATTATGGTTCCATGTTGGAAAAAAAATTGTGATAAAACGGTTATATTATAAAAATGCGATAAAATAGTTAAAATTATATATGCACAACTTATTATGGTAGAATAATTCTTAGAAACATATATTTCATTTTTTTAAAATCTTTTTAAAAAATATGCAAAAACATTTTTTCTTAAATAAATGGAATTGAGAATTTTTTTTTACTGTCTTTTTTTTCTTCCAGTTAAGATATTTATTTTGACTGTACAAATTCTTGCGTTAACTAATTTTAACTATTCGAGAAGAAAAATAAAAGCTACACATGGAGATAATCATATTTATAACAATTTTCAATATATATATATATATATATATAATTTTTTAAAACCATATAATTCTTGAAATAGTTTCGAAATTTTGCTTTTGAGTTTCTATATATAATTTAATTAACTTTACTCTCGATGCTGACATCACAATTATATTCCTTATTAAAATGAAGGAGAGAGAAAGAACATGCCATTTCATTATACAATTTTTGCTTGATTCAAAGACGAGCTTAATAAATTTTACATTAACTTGAATTTTAACCTTACACATTAATACAGCAAAAAAAAAAAGATATTTAAAGAAAAATTCTGGATTTTGAGGTCGTAGCAAGATAAGTGGGAAAAAATGTCAAAATTAGATGAAGTTTTTATTATTATTTGAGGAGTTTTTTTTTTTTTTTTTTTTTTTGCTTTTATTTATAAAAACGATCTGAGTTCTATGTTTTAACATTGAGCGTATAAAAAATATTATCCATAAATTTAAATAGATTTCGTGAATTATAAATTCAGCTTAATATATCATATAAAATCCTCACATCCTACAAAAAAATTTCGAAAATATATGTAATCGAACATTTCTTAAACCAACTTCAACGTCATCTCTATTTACATAATAGTATAGAAAATATTCGAAGTTGGGGAGATATATAAAATACTTGCCATCTCGCACGTAAATAAAAATAAACAAGGATTATTTCGATATTTCAAAAAATGTCAGCATTATAAATGGATAGGAAATTCAGGTGAGAAAGTACCACCTGCCGTCGGTATTGGAAAGATTGGAAAAAGCGAACGCGGTTTGAAATGGAAGTATGAATAGAATAGTTCGAACAAAAATGGTTCTAACTTGGAAGAATTTCAAATACCGACAAAGAATGTGGTTAACGGGGTCTCTCCACTTCCTCAAAGTAATCTATCACAGAAACCCGAATCTTTGATCAAAGGTTTTATTACTTGTCTATCTTCGACAAATGTCAAAAATTTTAAATCGGAAAAATGGAATTTTATGCAAGGAATGTATCACGCCTCAAAGGTATTGGAATTTGAAATATACTATGCAAACGCGATTAGAATAACTATCCCAAATTTAAAAAGACTTATTTTTAGCGTGATTAGGTAGAAAAAAATTGGAGACGGGGGGGGGACAGTAAGTGCATATATTATGAAATGAACCCAATAAGAGTAAGAGATTAAATCTAGACATCATTCTAAAAACATATTCTATAAAACAGATGTCACTTTAGAACTGTACAACAGACTATATGCAAAAAAACAAGTAATATGGTCAGATTACATTGGTGCATTCATCACTTTTTAAGTTTCACACCGTCAGTTGAGCATTTTTTAAAATTACATTTTGTTTTGGCTATTGTTTGGGTACATATACTAACTGCCATAAATGTAATAAAGCAAAGCAACAAATAGAAAAAAACAAGACAATATAAATTTAAAAAATATATAGGACAGTCTCAGTAATATAATCACAAACTCTTAGCCTTAAAAACTAAAATTGAATTAAAGTCTTCCCTTTTATTTGCCTACATCACTGGATTGTAAGGAAGTAAGGCATTAATTAATACGAATGTATTTGAGTAAAAGACATGCGGTCTTAAATTTTTTTAAAACTTTGTAACTACCCATACATTAATCAATTATGCCCATGTCAGAGAGTAAATTACTAAAATAATATGCTACAAATTCATAAGAAAGGGACAAGACAGTGATCGGACTAGTGAGTAGTAGATTACAGTAATCGGTTGTTGATGAACAATGTGGTTTATTTTTAACTGCGTATAATTGAAACTTACTAAAAAAATTAAGCTGTAAATTAATAATTATGTTCATTACATACCACAAAAAGGTTCGGTAGTTACGTATTATCGCAACCTATTGGCGACATCATATCAACGAAGTACCTGAAGTGCGCGTATGACACGTAGGAAATCGGGGTTGCCACCTTGGCGAGTTATTAATAGAATTGGAGACTGTTGCGATGATACATAAGTACCAAATATTCATATTAGAGCGCGAGTATGAGGACTTGATGAATGTACTTGGAATCCTGCGTGATTTCGTTTCATCATAATGTAAAACCCTAAGCAATTTTTAATTAATATAATCAAACTATATTTTTATCTTGCAATAAATTGGTCCGCTCAACACTTCTGTTAATGTCACAAGTTAAGCCTGTTTTCATCAGTAATGAACTTTATTTTAAAAATATATTATACCAAAGAAAATGTTCATTTTAACACTTTATTTGAATAGAAAATTGTTATGAAAATAATAAAACCATTTGGTGGCTATCACTGATCTTTAGAAAAATCTGCTAAATATGTTGTGGAATAAAGTCGGTAAGCGGGATGCCAGAACAATTGCCGACCCCGATCGTAGTATTAAGTAAGTTTATTTTCTTCCACCTATTTTTATTCGAACATTTCTACCATGCTATCAATTTTTTTAATCAATAGAAAATTTATTTAATTAAATATGTTTAAAAAAATAAATTAGATCCTACATCAGAAAAGTATATGGTTCTGCTACTTATTTCCCTGTTGACAAAGAAAAAGACAATAAAGCTATTATTTTCCCGACTAAAATCAAATCGGCAGTTTATGCTTTAAGGTATATTTGTCTCAAAGGAGCTATAAAGCAGAATCGGACTATTTTTATAGGCAAAATATAAACAGCGTGGTTGACAGTAAACATACATCATTTTTCAAATACACTTTATATATTTATACATATAAATGAACAGGGGAGATATAAGACGTCGAGCCACAGAAGGAGGCATATCCACTGGTTGTAAAGAAAATAAACATGGGTTTTGCAATAACAAGAAAGAAAAGTGAAACGACCATAAAAGTAAAATTCAAATAGCATAAAGCTGTTGCCCTTTACTATCCAGACGCTGTTAGAAAAAGTAATTTGGTTTATTTTGTGCTTTTTTTCCCTCCGCCTTACTCCTCTTTTCCTTCTCTCTCTCTCTAGTTGAATTCCTGAAATAGCTAAAAAGTGACATTTAACATGTCAGCAATAAATTCATGACTCTTATTTGTTTCTTCTTCACACACTCCTAGACACAAATGAAAGGAAGTTATGATCCCTTTTTTGCACTGATGAAAACATTTCAATACAATAGAAGTTTTTAAAGTGTCGAAACGAATTTTGTCTCGTTCAATATTTCCTTCCGTTCTCATTTTTAGGTCCTTTAAAAGACAATTAGAAGACTATTTTTATTTTCTAATGTGTTGAGTTTATTTCGCTATTTTAATAGTTTCGAACTTCTTCCGATTTCAGCTAATGGTACTCTTCAAAAGTATGTTTATTAACGACTGGAGTGCCAGTATTACTTAGCGAGAGTAGGAGGGGAAACCCAACGTAAAAATATTTAAATTTGTTTTATAATTGCCATTCGAACAAAAATATTCGATAAATTAAATTTTATGTGACCATTTTAACATTTTTGAAGTATTTTTATGCAAAATATAATACTTCAGATAAAATAATTCAAGAGAGAAAAGTTTCTCGAATACCATTTTTAAGATGATCTGCAAATCATCAAGTTAGAGATGGAGGAGGTATTCAAGCACATGAAGCAATCATTTTAACCCTAAACCTATCGTTATTTATCGAACTGAGTTTTTAAAATATTCATTTAATAAAGCATCTGCTTAAAAATGTTATGTCAATGCATTAATGAAAAAAAATTTACAATCAGTAAACTACACACACTGCAAATATAAATTTAATCATTATGAATGATAATCAATATACATATTACTGCATGTAGTCGGTTATCGTATAAAACTAAAAAATAGGATCCAAAACTAGAATACTTTTTTAGATAGAAAAAAGCTCCAACAACAATATTCTAATTTGACTTCGCTATCCAAAAGGGAGCAGCATATTTATTACACTTATTTTTATCTGAGTTGATCAATTCTTTTCTGGATTCTGGAAGATGCGTCGCATATACTGTTATAAATGTAAAAAGAATTTTCACTTAAAAATTGCTTATTTATGCAATGTTTTCAAATTTTAAAAGCACAGCATTACAAACATATGTATGAGTTCTAACTTAGCTAATTTGCATGAAAATAAGTTCCAAGTTTCAGTTTAGGGTCTTTTATACTATAGCGAAGATAGCCTTTAGAGAATAAGATCTTTTGTTATAAATTCTCACACATTAATTTAACTTTAAATTATTTTTTTTAAAGAAACTCGCAAGTAAAAACAAGATTTCTTTTCTCCCCACCCCTCTCTCTTCCTAAAGTATAATAACTAGCTTTCTTACCAGTTTTGGAAAGAATGAGGGAGATACGAGGGGAAGAAAAAACGCTGATAAGACTGGTGCAATAGCAGCCGAATCACGGAATAGAGGCATAAAAAATCCATTCTGCAATCCATTACAGCTAAAATGATATCACAATAGGAAGCTCTTGGGCATCTCAGCAGTCCGGCGTTGCAAGACGCGCCAAATAGATGAACGCAATGAAAAATTCAGCAAAAATACTTATTCCTCCGTGGATGCGGAGGACGAAATCCTCCAGTAATCTTCAGAAAAACCTTTACCTAGTGTCATGAAAGGGAATTAATATTTATTCGCCCAGAACATTGGCGCCTACAGACGGGATGGGGGAAATCGAATTAAATATAACGTTTTCTCCCCCTCCCTCACCTCCCCCTATCACTTTGGACAAGCAACATAAGAAAGAAAACAAGAGTCGATAAAAACTCATCTCGAATAAAAGTAGCCTTTGTGAGCTAACAAGATTTTTTAAAAGCTTTTGTTTGTAGGGAGAGTCACACGGAAACAATTCAAAAGATATTAATATAAATAACAAGTTGGGATGGTGTTTTTAGAGATTTATTGGGGCAAAAGGGAGAAAAAGTCTATTGCGCTTACAATAAGAGTGATTTACTTTTTCATAAAAACATTAAAATATAAAGCTAATATATTAAAAGAAATACCATTACAAACTGAAAATAAAACAATTTTTTTAGACATTATTTTCTTCTATGTAATAATAAAATAAGAAATGGGAAAACAGAAAGCGGATTGAATACATATATTCTTAGTGATTCTCTGTTAAATATTTATTTATGCAAATCTTTTTTTTTAAATCATTATTTTTATAACAACCCTTCGATCCTTTTCAACTAGGACAAAGAAACGCATAATGGTTTATTTGTGGGTTGTTTTTTTTTAAATACTTAATTGTTTAACATTAAAAACTGGACAAAGAAATGGACATACGCCTTGAAAGGGATTTAGGCTAAACTATAGAATAACTCTAATCTTTAAATTTACATTAAATCGTCAATTATTGAATTTTTTTTCTTTCGAATAGATGGGAATAAATTAAGTGAAGTGTTTAAATGAATAGGTCTCAATCGACAAGATGCTATTTCTAAGAATCGTAAATGTAAAAGGAAAACAATTTAGGATAACTAAAACAACAGTTACACATTTTATATCTAGAATTCAATTCAACTAGAAAAATAATTCTTCAAATAAAAAAATACCAATTACAGCAAAACAGTAATTAATTCTTCAGAGCTCAACGACCGAACAAAGCGACCCAGTGAAAAAAAAAGAGCTTCAAAACGGTATCTGGTAAAAATCCCTCATTATTCTTAAGAACGGATGGAGAGAGAAACTCACTAATCTCTTCCAAAAGACGATCAATTAAAATGAAATTGCTTTTAACGGATTCATTAGTAAATTTGTCGAATCGCCCACGCATGTTGCATTAGATTAAACAAGGAAATGAGAGTGGCTTTCTGTTGAGCATAGCCTCCTACATTGGAAAGCGTTTCTGTAATCAATCAATCAATAAGAAGTGCATTAAAGAAGTATTGACGGTGAAACTAACAGCAAAATGTATGTTAAGCAAGGAAAAGTTATGAGGGTAAAAAAAAAAAAACTCTTATTTAAGCGCAATTTAAAAAAAATAATAATTGAGAATGAGAAGTAATGGATTTTCGAAATTGGTGAAAATAACGCGTAAATTTATCAGAAATCACTCAAGTTTAACTTAGAAAAATGCACTTAAATCATTCGAAATAAGCCATTTTACATAATACTTAATGATTTACAGAGACTGATTCGTTGTAAAAAAGAAGAGGAAATCAAGTTATGGCGAAATTGTTGTAAATATTTAAGCAAAGAATTTTGAAATTATATGTTCTTGAATTAATAAAAATGAAGAATGTATCACGGACCTTTATAATATTTAAAACCAAATTTTAAAGAAAAGCGTATATTGAGAGAATCGAAATAAGAAATCCAAATCTAGAGAAATGAAGGTTTTTCATTACTTCGTTTGCCAGAACATACATTAGAATATAAACAATTCACTTCTCTCAAAATTAAGTTGATAGCAGTATTTTTCGAAGAAAAATGCTCGGTATTTTTCAAGGTATTACTTTACCTCCATTCAAGATTCTAAACAATCTCATACCAATTATTTTAAAACATTTATTTTCTTTTTAATAAGAATTGCCGAATTTTATCACTAAAGAGGTAAATTTATTAAGTCGTGGTGACAGACTAAATAAAGCATACACATATATAGCAAATTAGAAAATATAAATCGACAACTCTTGATGACCTAAAGCGATGTTAAAAATTAAAGAGCTAGAAGGCATTCAAATTATCTATTTCAAACACACACTTGAGTAAAGCCTGAAGCAAATTAATGAAATGAAGAATTCAGTTAAAATGTCTCACACACAGACCGAAAGCGAATATGACATAACCCAACTGAGCAACAACTAAAAGGATAGAATGAAAATTCGACGACATTCAGAATTCAGTGTCGCGCACATTCACTTAACAATACTTGAAGATCAGACATATACAGATGCTCCGAGGGGACATCCAACTATCGAAGTTTCAATTGTCTGGGATATTACTCCACGAAAAGACGCACACATTACTAGGAGTAAATGCGAGCAATATTAAAGACGTCGTTCCATTCTTTTGTGTCGCAGCAGCAAGAGTAATTGGGACGTCGTTTAAAATGTCCTCACCCTCTTCTCTCTGTGGAAGAGGGTAAGCACTACTTGGAGGGATCGGCTCCATATTAGAAAAGAATCGGAAAACATTAATTTGAAGTTACGTAACAACGCAATGATGTGTGATGTACCCAATTTTAAGAGGACAAAGAATGAAAGACGAGCAATAATTTAGATTTATATCTTCAACCAAAAGCGTTGATTTGAGTCATATATGAAATAACAATAGTGATGGTTTCATTATTCGGAGAAATAAGACTGCGTCCCGTGAAAAGTTTATAGTATGAGGTCTTCAGGAAGATAAGCGAGATAATTAATGACTTTACAATACCAATTTAGTTAACTAGACATTAGCTAGACAGGGATGATACATGATGCACGCATTTTTATGCTGGCATTGGATAGAATAATGAGAAAAGCATTTGTATTAACCTGTACGCTTATCTAACTCTAACATGAATTTTTAAGAAATTAAAAGGACGGGAGTTAATAAATATCTTAAGTATTAACTTTTGTATTCAAAATACAAATAACAAAAACAAGTTTGATATATTCACAGGGATACTTTTGAATCTAAAATTAAAAAAAAGTAATAAATAAATTTCCCCATAAATTAACACATACCATAACAATATTTACTGCTTGAGCACACGATGTATCAAATATCACCATGAGAGAAAATTAATTGTAAAATAAAAGAAATATTAGCCCAGTTCCTGCTTATCCTGCAAAATGTACAGATCTCGATATTAACATTCTTAAAGAAACATATCAAAAATTATAGTTTAAAAAAAAAAACTAAAAAACACCCATTTATAGTTAATAGAAATAAGTTGTCAAATAAGTCACGAAATCTGGAAATGGGATCTGAAATTAGTCGCCAGATGCGGGAAGGGATCTGAAAATGGGAAATCGTTAATCCTGATGATTCTGATCAGGACAATGGAACAACAAAATTATTAAATTATTGTGTTGTCATGGGTCCTGGACAAGTGAGCAAAATTTCCAATTAATCTGACCTTTTAAAGTGGGTAAAAATTCAGTTAAAAGATTCCGTTACATACAAGTAAAGCCTAAAAAAAGGTGTTAAAAAGCCTCAAATTTATCAACAGAACATTACTAAAATATGATTACTGGTCGGCTAAAGAAAAATAAATCTGTCAAGAGATAAAAAAAAAAGATAGCGGTTTTATCTAAACTATAAATTTAGGATAAAAAATAGGTTTAATAAACTTGCAAAATTTGATATATTAACCTTTTTTTAGACGCCGGGCGTAGGTAAAGCGGCCAACGTGCTAGTGGGGAAAGCCCTTGGCACGAACGGCACCACAAGTAATCAAAGCCTGGGGTCTGTCTGCCATCCGGCCCAGACGACGGAGGCGATCGTGCTCTTCACCATAGCAGCACTTGGCATGGGTGCTAACATGTTTCTCATGTTGCTCATTGTGTTCAAGAGGCCTTTAAGACGGTATGCATTATTCATATTGTATCTTTTCACTTCAAAATCAGATATTCAATATTGCATGCCTTTTTCTGTCTTGTTAATTACAACCAAAAAGGCTAAACACGATGATTTTTTACTTATCTTCACGAATATATCTCTGAAATAGTTATAAAAACATATTTCGAAATATTTAATAATAAGAAAACCACATAGTTCTCCATATAAAACCATTTTTCTTAGAGAGTCTCTAATGTATGCTCGATAAGAAAAACTAATAATTAAATTTCAATTTAATACGTTATATTAAAAATGGTCTGTTGCGCATTGAATTCCTAAAGCATTAATTTAACTCAAAAATATATTAAATTTTGTAATAAGAGCCTTTCATGTGAAACTGACAACATTTATCTGATGTACTTATCACCGGGAATATGTAACAAAAGTTATATAGTAGAAAGCTCTTAAATTATCTTATTACTATATATACGAGTATCCACGAGAGATTAAATAATTACCTTCGTTAACGGTAGTGGATTCATTATAATGATATATACCCCAATATACTTTCCCTAAGCTATTAGCATAAGAGGAAAATTAAGAGATTCGCTCCCTCCCCTTACTATTTGCTGAAAAGCTAGATTTTCTTTCATTCATTCATTTAATTTTAAACAAACGGAAGGTTAACTTTTTTTTTATAATACATGAATTATGATGGAAAACAAGAAATTACAATAGCTTTGGAATAACGTTAAACTAAATAAGCAAAACATTTAAAAATTGTGTGAAAGTGTTCAATTCACTAATTAAAGTAAACAAATAAGGAAACGAAATCTCCGGTTAACTTTAGAATAAATGTAAATGCTCACTTAAATCAAGAAATAAAATTACACAGCGAGGCTGATTTTTGTAGAAAATCAGGAACAAAAAAGAATGTATAATAGAAACGCAATTAAGTGGTTTCTGGGAATTTTTTTCCCCGCCAAGGAAAAAAAAATTAAGAAAACTAGGATGAAACAAAAAAAGTATTAACAGATTTAATTAGATTAAACAAAGCAAAATAATTACCTAATTAAAAACTTAACTAAAATTCATGAAAGTCGCACAGCTTATGTAAAATCGAGATTCAAACTTGTTCAAGCACGAATTAATTCTGCTACTATTTGTAACACAAGAACACAAAACTATTTTGTGAAAAATGTTACCGTATAAAAGAATCTGTGTTCATCTCTTTACAAAAGAAAATTTACTTTAACAAGACGCACACGCAAAAAAATAAATCTGAAGCTTTTGAGAGAGCTAGCTAATAACTAAACATCCCTTCTTAAAAGGAAAGAAATTGGTACTAATTAAACAAGGCAACCAACGTCGTGTAAAAATATCTCTCGTTCATATTTCAACTTCTGAAAATTATGCCATAACGAGATTATGAGATTTTCATAACAAAATTTATTTTCTTGCAAAGAAAAAGGGAAAAAAATTCTAAAATCTATAAAAGGCAAAATGGTTGCCATGGTAACTGTTATAAAAGAGTTAATGGTAGCTATATTTTAGGAAATTACACAGATATTTTACTTTTAAATTTCTAACAACTTTTTTAACTGCTTTTGTTTGTTAAGATAAGACAGAGAGGGGGGAAAAGTAATCACTTATTACGTAATTTTTAATTTATAATCCTTATTTGATCAAGATATAATGAATATTTAAAAATGCTTTCTTTTACAGTTTATTTTCTAAAAAATAAAGTTAGAGATAAGTAATGGTGGACGGGGGGCAAAAAAAAAAGCTTAGAACAAAAACAGTAGCCTAACAAAAGAAATAAAGATAAGTGCAAATAGTTTTCTTTTAAAAGATAAGATAAAAAATGGTAAAAGAGCGCATATTAACACTAATTAAAAAATGAGATTTGCTTAAATTAAAGAACAATTCAGATCTATATTTGCTTTTAAAGAGTAAGGGGAAATTTAAATCAAAGTGGGAATCGAATTTATAAAATATTTTAAACATAAAGTATGTATTTCTGTGAAAACTTGATTTAGCTAACAATTATATATTACTTTGTAGGTGGTCGCAAGGCTTGCTGTTTCATCAAGGCCTTGTCGACTGTGGCAGAGCTAGTTTGCTGCTATTATTAGGAATAGGAGTACTGTTCTGCCAGCGCCTTCCTAAATGCAACATTATTGAGACAGCCTTTCTGCTGCTAGTAACGGTGTCTACAGTCAACATGCTCACCTCCGTCATCAATGATGCCTCGTTGTTGCCAGATCAAGATTTCCAGGTTTGAAATATTCTTTATTGATGGAGTCAAAATATGCTTTTAAACATACAACAAAACTTTGGGGATAATTGGTAATTGTTTAAAAGCATAAAATTCACTCTGTAATTATGTACTCGTGTTATATCGAAGTATTTTTCAGCAACCGCCTCAACAACCAAGCCCACACCACCACCACTACCATCACCAGAACCCACTGCACCCAAATCAAGACGTCACTGCTTCATCAACAGTGTCCTTGGATTCTCCACAATGCATTATATTTGGTCTTTTCATTATCTGGTTTGCTAGCTTCACCATCAATTTAGGACCCACTCTGCTCAGCGGGGCCTTGACCAGCTCTCGGGACACAGCTGGACATGTTGATGCATGCCCCATGGTCTATGGCCCCGTTGGACACTACGTGCTCAATGTCCTCTGGGTCACGGTGAATGTCATGTGTGTCGCCTTAACTGGAGTTCACTTGCGAAAACTGTACAGAGACTTGACCAGGTGAGTAAAGGAGCAAATACTTATAACTCAAGACAATTTTTCATGAAATTATACATAAGTTTAGAGGAGTTTGATTTTAAATTGAATAGGTCCAACTTGGAGGCCGTTAGGATAGCAGGTCTGGTGACGACTATGATATCCGTAAGGTCGGATCCCCACGACTCTTCGTGTAACGAGTCTCAGCAGATCCAAAGCTACATTCATCGCTTGGAACAAGAAGGTAAATATAACATAACGTAATTGAAACGTTGCCAAATCCACTCTAGTATATGTTTGTAGATCTTCAGAAATCCATTTCATTTATATATTTGATTTTCAGGTTAGAATAACTTCAATTTCAAGAAAAAGAGAAAAAGAAACAGCAACGCTAATCTTTTTTCATCCCCACTTAAATTAAAAATATGTTTTATTACGCATAGCTTTCATTCCTGCATTTATTTTAATTCAATGTTCGGTTTCAGGTATCCGGCGTGTGAAGAGCTTCGCTATCATTTTGGCCGCCTATATCCTGTTTTGGGGCCCATTATTCACCCTCACCTTGATCCAGCCTGGACGACCAGGTTATGCCATTACCTACGAAATCACCCTACATGTTGCCTTTGTACATGCCTTTGTCAATCCTACCCTGCTTTTGATGTTGCACAGAGACTTGAGAAACGTAGCAGCAGATTTTCCATGTTGTGGAAGCTCCTGGGGCAGTCCTAATGAATGCAGTGGCGTCAACGGCGTAGCTAGAAGCCATGTTCCCGTTTCAGATATGGCACGTGCCTGCCGACTTAATAGAGGATATATGTAAGTTAACATTCATTACCGTAATAAAATGTTTAGTTTTCACTAGATATAGTTTTTTATAGATATTTCGACTGTATAGCTTCTATAACATTTGTAATTTATTACAATTATCAAACGTAATCGATGCAGGAATGTTTGAAAAGTTCAGGACACATTGACGATACCATATATAGAAGATATCAAGTGATAGTAACAATATTTCACATCAATACTAATAAGTATTATGGATAAAATTTTATTTTTTCAAAAAAAAAAAAAAAAAGCCGAAACAGGAACTAATCAGATAATTTTATGACGTTATGCAAACGGGATAAAAAAACATTTATTTTCAAGAATAAAAAAAAATAATCAATTTGCTATAATTTCATATTAGTAGCTAAAAATATTTGCTATTAAAAGATTGTTTAGTTCGAAGTTATAAAATAAAAAAATTCTGAATTTAATTTCAATAAATTATTAGTAAAATGAGTGTAAATTTGTGCTACAAATCGGCATTTTCAAGAAATAATGTAAAAGTATACGACCCATCATGCTTTTTTTTTATTTACTTATTATCTATTATATCAATGCATTACTACAATATTTGTTAGAAAAGGCGTTTAGTTTTACATAAATATCGCGCGCGTTTGATATTTATGTACATAAAACTAAACATTTTACCTTTTCAAAGTACATTTGTTTCACATTTAAAAAATGGCCACAGCATTTGGATAAACACGCAGGAGGAAAGGAGTAGAGAATAGAATTTCTATTGATGTAAAAATTTCAAAAATATTGATACGAATTTAATTTTGAAATCATGTTAGCCTTAAACACAGCGAGGCTCGATAAATAAAACTCTTTCATTAATAAAACTATATAGCAAAAGGTACAGAAAGGAACGAGGCATAACAATCTCAGAAAATAAAAAGGTATACACTTTTGGAAATTCGATGGGAAACTGCACACTTCGATCGTAATCGTATACAGACGAGTAGAAAACTTATTCATGAAATTCTGCAGCGGTGGTTGTTTTTATTCCTTATTCGTAGGCAGCACAAACAGGATGGACAATTTACTTCTAACAGAAGGAAGGGATAGAGAAAGGGGGAGGGGGAAAGAGCACCACCTAGAAAGATTGGAAAGAATACTGAAAAGAATGCTGTTTTGTTGCGAATTTAGATAAACAAAATCCAAAGGAAAATAAGGCTTTTCCTCTATCCCCCTCTGAAGTTGAAGGTATATATTTGGAGGTAAAGAGGGCTCACAAATTTTAATTGAATGTTTTACAATTATTAAAAAGTTCATGTTTATGTTAACTTCTCATCAAAAATAAACACATTATTATTAGTGTAGCTACAAAATTCGTGAATAAATCTAATGTTTAATGAATAAACATTAAAAATTATTAAAATTACACTAAACACAGATAAAAAGAAAAAAATTTCAGCTAAGGTAACAATTCTGTAGATTTTTTTTTCTTTTAAATCTAATAGAAATTTAAAGAATTTTTCAAATGCTGCAATAATATCAATTTTTTACTAACAATGGAAAGTAAATATATTCTTCCGAATAAAACGGAAACAAAATAATTTTTCTCGAGCATAAGGAAATCATAAAAGGCGATTAGAAATTCTCTTTTAATTGATATAAAAGCATCAAAAATATTTAAAAAAATGTTTTTCGATCGTTTGGAGCAAATTATTAAATCGCGTGATACAAAGTAGCAAATCAAAAATAATTCAAAGTTGTCAGATCCGTAAATCGAACAACCGCCATAATAATTTTTTTATATTAATTTCGTGCAATGGCAAACGATAATTAATAGAATATTACCTAAAAATTTTAAACAACTTATTCGAACAAACAGGATGATTTTCTAAAAAATGAGGTTATTTTGTTAGAAATAAACGAAATTATTCGCAAAAAAATAGATTATATATTTTTATCATTATAAAGAATACAATAAGCTGTTTTATCCATTAGTATTACAAAACGAAAATCTAGCTTTCTTCTTTTTTTTTTCTTTTTCCTTCTCGGACAACTCGATTTTTTGCCGTCTTCAAAAGAATAAATTCCTTCCTGATGCGACAAAAATAACTTATTGAATCAACGACATCCAAACCCAAAGAAAAAGACATGTTTTATTTTGAACCTCTTTTCAATAAAGTTTCTGCGTGAGATAGACGAATACGCATCTGCTAAAGATACTACAATCTCAATAAGGCAATTAATAAATACTATCTACCAAATCATCTAAGTAATATAGTATCAAGAGATGCAAATGAAAGTTTGCACAGGATAATTACAAACCATATTAAGAAAAGTTCTCATTTTAACTAAAAAGTAAAAGTATCTTAGTATGTTAAATAAAATCTCTACGAAATTTAATCAAGAAAAATTCATTTTTTTAAAAAGAAACCTACATATACCATAAACTAAATATACTAGCATTCAAAACCAGAGGATAACAGTTTCGAGAAAACCTTAAAGTATATTGTCCTTTCCCTACTAATTTTTTTAAGAGCAAAGAAACTTATAACGATAAATATTACTATTTATAATTATAACATAAAACAGATTTCCAAATAAATAATTTTTAATAACAAGTTTTTTTTTCATGAACAAGATATAATTCTACCAATTATAAAGTATATAAAGTTAAAGAAAAATAGTAAACGAAATTACCGCAATTATGATAAAATCATCCTCCTAAATTAAAATTCTTAAAAAATGCAAAACACTTTGAAAATATTCACCATTTTACGGCTTCAATTTTTTTATTTTAAGAATTAAAACCAATGAATATAGAATATTATCTTTACTGCATGCACGTAAAAAGATGTTGCCAACTAAAAACATCGATATCGATTTTCTATAATTCTAACACGAAAACATTAATTTAAAGACGAGACTGTTTTATCGGTTAATCACACGCACACAAAAAAACCCAACAAAAAAAATTATAATATCCACGTAGTGCTTGGATTTATTCAATACTTTTTCTAAAAGTTTTGGGTAAAACTACTAACTTCTATATTTGTATATTTTTAAGCCATGGGTAAAGGAAATCGTTTGATCGATGAATTTCATCGCCATCTCTTTTCTTACGAAATGTTAATACTTAAACAAAAACAGAAAGAAATCAAAATTTTATTTTAATATCATTTCAAAGTCGCGAGCATAACCGAGAATCCAATCAGATGAAGTGCTAAGAATTTTACCTGGGGGAGGGGGAGAAAAATAATAGAAAACATTCCAAATATGCGTACAAGTTCTAAAATGGAATGCAAAGTTGCAAAATAAAAACAGCATCACAAAAATGCCTTTTATCTTAGTTTTTATTTCTATTATTTCTGTTTATTAAAAACAGGAAGTATAACTTACTTTTCATATGCTTTTCTTTTATTCGTTTTATCAAAAAAATTCTTTGTCTTACGAGGCTTAACTTTTATTTTAAAGATTTTACAACAGAGTTACTTTCGAAATTGAGTTTCAAAAATAGCCCCAAGGGATGATTTTATTATTATTATTAGTACTACAAAGAGAGGTGTGGGGAGATAATGTTTATGGCAAGGAAAAATAAAAACTACTTGGCGAAATACATCATAATTGAACATTAAAAACAATTTAATTAGAATTCTATTTAAAATTGAATGGTGACAGCAATTTTTATTGTGTCCTGTTATAACAGTGAAATGATTTGTAATTATGTCAAAACTGAAGTAGCTTTTGTCATTTTTTCTGATAATAAACCGCATTCTAAAACATTAAAAAAAATAAATGAATAAAAACTTGAAGATAAGTTAATATTTTTAAGAAAATAGTTATGAATAATGATTTTTTTTACAAACAATTCTAAGACACTTAAAAAAAACTTTTGTTCTTTTAAATACCAAATATGTGTGTACGATATCCCAACAAAGCAAATAATTAAGGATTTTTGCAATTAAATTGTCAACATGCCAATCTGAACATGTATTCCACCAACATAAATACAGCAGACAAAGTGATGGTTTTCAGACATTCTAGTAACTTCCTTTGTGAGGCTTGAGGTTGATATAAATAAAGCTAGGAAATATAAAGTGAGCTTGTAGACCGAGGGAAAGGGGGGAAAAACTTTTTTAAAATGAGTGATCACGTGTCAGCTGTGCACTTACCTTCCCCCACGTCCGCACCCCCTCCCCTCTTCTCTCACTATCTCCCTTTTCTTTTCTATCCCCTTCTTTCCATTCAATTTTTCTCAACACACTTTCTTCAAGGTCTTTTGAGGTTCCCAGTGTTTGAAAAGGTACAAGACTATCACCATTTTTCACTTTTTAAGAAAATATTTTAACTTTCCCAGACGCTTTTTTCCCCCTTGAAGTTTCAGTATACTTTTCTCAACAATGCTTTATTGTCTTCCAGCGTGGGCGAAACAGAACAACAGATTAAAATTAATCTCGCGATTTAGTGTTCGATTTATTCAGACCATTACTCTTAATATTTAACAGTGCTATTTAGGCATATACACTGCTGGACAATTGCTAAGGACGGATCACAAATTGCTATGTAGCATAACATTAAGTGAGACATGAGGCCTAGTAGGATAAAATATAGTTGCCACACTGTTCAGACATTAGAATAAAGAATATTTATTGTTCTGGAAAGTACAAAAGCTGTGAAACATCTGAAAGAAAAAAAAATGTTCATTTTATCTGCGTACGGAGAAATGGAACAATGCATCTAAAAGTCAGAAGGCACCTTAAAGAAAGGTATCAGCACGGGATATGTCCACCGTGGAGTGTGATGCAACATTCCACACGTCGTACCATACTTTGCACAACATTATCCAGCAGCTGTTGAGGCAATTTATCCCATTCCTCTGTGAGTGCATGGATGAGGGTGTTCTTGTTTGTCGGAGGATAGTTTCGACCAGCAACTTGCCTCCCCAAAGCATCCCACATATTTTCAATGGGGTTTAGATCTGGAGAACGCGCTGGCCATACGAGCCGTTGAATATCCTCGCTGTCTAGACAATCCTGAACAGCGAGTGTTCGATGACATGTTGCGTTGTCGTCCATAAAAACAAATTTATCACCGACAGCACCACGGAAAAGACGAACATGAGGAAGTAGAACTTCATCAATGTATCGTTGGCCCGTCATAGTCCCATTCATAACCACATGTAGGCGCGTGCGGCCATTGATCATGATGCCGGCCCACACCATGATACTGCATGTCGGATATCGGTCTTTTTCCTGAATATTTTCTGGACGATAAGCAGTACCACTCTCGCGCCAGATCAGTTGGCGTCTACAATTCGATGACAGACCGAACCTACTCTCATCTGAGAATAGTACGCATGCCCAGTCCTGTTCAGTCCAATTGTGATGCTCACGACACCATTGCAAACGGGCAGTACGGTGCTGTCTGGTCAATGGGACACACACAACAGGTCTGTTTGCGTATAGTCATCCTCCCCTCAAACGTCTGGCAACAGTTTTTCGGGAGATCTGCTTTCCTGAGGCAGCAAGAAACTGATTTGCCACCTGCTGAGCTGTGGTGCGCCTGTTCCTTTTTGCTGATAGGACGATATATCTGTCTTCTGCAGGTGTCGTACTTCTAACACGACCTCCCCGTGCCGTCTACTACACATTCCAGTAGTTTTAAATGACTTCCACAGCCGTGAAACAACGCTGTGAGCGATGTCGAACTCCCTGACAACATCTGTTATTTTTCGCCCTTCTTCGATCTTTCCAATAATTCGGCCACGCATAAAATCATCTATGTGATGTCGGGAAGACATGCCAAAAATTTTAAGTTCGTCTATTAAATCTTTCCTGTAAAACTTTGACTTGAAACAACAACTGTCCACACGCGTCAAAACCTTTAAAGCTCTTATGAACGCTTTCACGTGATGAACAGACGTGGGAAAAAAATTTGCATACTCATACTTCTTCTTACTAATATCACGCACTTATTCTAATTTTCCACATATTGCTTCCTTTCGTTTTGTGGTTGCTATGGATGATAGTGTTATCCGTCCTTAGCAATTGTCCAGCAGTGTATAACAAGTCTGACTCAAAGTTTGATACCTACATTCAATTCACTTACAATAAAACGCATTTGACTGAATTCCTTTTAAAAAGTAGAAATGGTATTTTATCTTATATATCTGTCTAATGCCATCCAATATTTACTAATTCAATTTCATAGAGAAAGGATTATGGATTATGGAGCTAGCTATCTTTGAGCGAAAAGATATATCTTTCGTGCTGTGAATGAGAATGGGATTGCGCAGACAATGACATAATTATGAATTATATAAGCTATTGTAGGAAGCAGATGTCATTAAATCCATCAAGATATGTCGTTTGAGGTTTGCGGTCAGCATCTGCCGTATGGACCCCACATCCTTGACGTTCAGAATTTTCAATCACAAACCTATTGGAACTAGAACTAGGGAAAGGCCCACATTGAGAAGGGCTGATTGTGTGTAGGGGGGACGATTTTAAACACTTTTAAGAGTGACTAACTGGAGAATGGTTGCCAAGCGGATATCGGAATGGAAGAGAGTACTTGAGTAGGCCTTGGTCCACCCAGAGCTGTTATGTCAATAGTAGAAGAGAAAGGATTAAAAATAGTACTTCTTTTAATGTTTCAAAATTTCTATTTCAATGATAATCTTTAATTAATAATTAATAAATAGTGTTAAAACTTTCATTAAATAATTGTATTGAAAAGATGAATAATCATTAATTAGATCTCATTAACATCGTTTCTATACGTATCGTATTCTAACGTTTCTATATCGTTCAATTAAATTATAAGAGCTATTTCTTAGATAAATCATTTATGTAAGAATAAAAATGAGTAAGATTTGTACTTGATAAAACAACTGGAATATATTTTTATAGTTAAGTTACAATATCGATTACCATTTTTTTACGATTTTTAAACGTAGTGCTGAATTATTAGCACACTCTTTCTATAAGTATCCATGTGCATGTTTTATCCTTTGAAAGAAGAAAATTTCACCATTATCCTTAACGAAGCTTCTTTACAGATACATTTTTTTCAAAAGAATTCTACGTCCCGATCTTCTGACAATGATTAAGGTAAAAATAGTTTTAATCCAGAGATAACAGACTAAGTCTATATATATTTATTAAACTATTAATTCGTAACTTTAGCAAAATTGCATGGCAACACTTGGAAAGAGGAAAATAAAGGAACAAACTAACAATTCTCCGCAGTAGAAGATGAATTTACATCTAAAATATAATATATCTTGCATTCATTAAACGATTTATGACGATATATCTTACTTTTATTTAATGATAAAAATATAAAATAGAACTGATTGTCGTGTCTTCCAAAACAGGGAAACGACCATCTGACAACAACTGCAAGCACGGGAAGACAGCACCGTGTATTCCGCCACCGCCCAATACGAGGATGCATCTCTTCCCGTGGTACCACCACCACCCCCACCTCGTTCGAGTGCCAGTTCACCGGCATCTTACCGACATTTGCACCAAGATGGTCATCACCACCACGTATCTACTATGACCAGTGACCATCTCCTCCAACCACCAGCGACAGAGGACGAGGATACAGCCAGTAGCGTGGACCCTGAAGGTCCAATTCAGTCTTACCAAATCTTAGAGTGGGAAGCACAACCTCCTGACTACGCGACAAGTAGCAAACATGCCTCCAACGGAGATATGTCTACTATGCTGATGCACTGAATGCCACTCATCCAACTCACACACTGCGATTTCATCCTACGTGATTTTTATTTTCCAACGTACAAAAACTCTGGTGATTAACTACCGCTTAGCAATATAGACCAAACGTACTTTCTTCCGAATGGATTTGTTGGGATCTACCAACAAAATGGATCACAACTGTTCTTGCTGTTGTTATTTATGAATCTTTCCGAGGACATGCACATACTTGGTAAGTATAGCACGAACTGGTTCCGTTATGTTGCATAGAACTGATATTATTCTTGGTTTAGCATTGCCATGTAAAATTGTACATTACGACTAGAAGACACTTCTTTTTTTAAAGAAGCAATAGATAGTAAAACGATATAATGATTCACCATCTCAATTGCAATTTGGCACGATTTCAGTAATTTAAATCATTTTCAAATGTTGCTTTAAAATACGATTTAGATTTAATACATCATGATGAATATCATTAATTGCTTTAATAAAAGTTGACGGATGTTAAGAAATAAAGCATAGATCTGTTTAATAAGTAGTAACATAAAATTCTAAAGAAAAAGAATTTAAAATGAAAATAAATATTTAAATGTTAACTTGATGTATGAAATAATAAAATTTTTACAAAAACGAGCAAAAGTCATAATTGCACACACACATATATTACAAAGGCAAATGATTTCATGAACTATGAAAGTGAGCTTGATCCTCTCTTCTTTTCTTCCTGGATATTACAAATACTTTTCATACATAAAAAAAAAAAAAAAAAATCACTCCCTTAAAATATAGAACAAAAAAAAAAGTATTTTACTTTGTATTTCTTTCGATAATTGGAATAAATTTTGATATCACTTCCTCACTAGTACTTAAATTGAATCAAACACAACCAAAATAAATCCTTTTTGTTAGGTCATCCAAAGTCATCTAAAACAGATGCGATTATCTGGAATTTTCGAACATAATTCTTTTATTCCAAAATTGTAAATTATTAAATTTTATAAACTTAAGAAACATTGGTAAAAGCACGCGTTTCTACTGCTTACTAGACATATTGTAGAATAATTAATAATTGCGAATTAAAGTTTTTTCTCGTCATATTACAACGTAATCGAAGATATTGCAGTTAATGAACTATTTCGAACAAGTTCAGATAATTAGGAAGCAAAAAGCGGCAGTCTTTTTGAACGTTAGGCCGTCATGGAAACGAATATAAAAATGCTAACAGCAATGGCTGCACGAAATGTACATAAACATAAATTATCTGGAAAGCAAGATATGCGAATCAGAGGTATGTGCTGCAACTGACTTGAACAGCTCGTCATACACATAATACATTATTTTTCAAAATAACTTACTGTGAAACGTTCACCATTTCATTGTGTTTTAAAGGATTATCAATCAGACGGAGTTGCGCTCACATCATATTAAGACATAGGAATAAAACTCAGCGACAAAACCATCTAAAATGGTATAATGTCTCATCCTGTCAAATGAGTACACTTGCAGATTAACATCATTCAATGTATAATGATTTCTGCTTTAGCTCCAAATAGAACGACATCGCTTGTTAGGAGTTTTATTAACGTAGCGCTTCCACGCAACGTAAGAGCTTTTAGCGATGAGCCTAATATTTGAACATCAGTCAAATAACATGGACGACACTTGAGCTGGCATCCAACGTGAGGACTTAGAGCAGAGATTCTCAAACTTTTTTTGTCTCATAGACCCCCTTGTCATGTTTTTCGGTTTTGGATAGACTCCTACTTACCTTATATTGAATTTTTTTCAAATTTATCAACTTAAATGTGCTTTTGACAGCTGGTACAGAGCTACTTTAATAATTTTTAATTTCTAACAGTATAAAGTATAGAGTTTAAAGCTTAAGAAAAACATGTTAATTAATTTAAAATTTAATTGATACATAAAATAACAGATCAACAAATAAATGTTAATAATGATAGGGATGAATCTGGTGCTTCAATAACAAATTTTCAACATTTGTCATCAATCTTGTCAGGTTTCACTCTAAATTTCCTCGGTTAGTAGTGTCTAGTCTTTTTTTTATTTTAGAGATTGACAACCACACTAAAACTCCTTCTTACTAGAAAAAGCAGTTAAAAACTTTCTCACAATACTCCATAATTTGACAACCACACTAAAACTCCTTCTTACTAGAAAAAGCAGTTAAAAACTTTCTCACAATACTCCATAATTCGAGATAAAATAACAGGTATGTCTTTTTTAAAGACAAAAGTGCAGACATCCGTTTCCAAACTTACTTTAAGATCTCCGTTACTGAGGGTTCCGATTAGTTTCATAAGTAAAATGACATTTTTTTTTTCCAATGTGACCATATGAATTCATCACCTATTGTGATAATTACCATAGTCAATGCATTCTAAAACCTAGCTTCAAAAATGTGAATAAAGGTCATTTAAATGTTGAACATAGGTTAAAAAGTCATTTTCCTGGCAGACTGTCTGTGGCCAATTAGGAAACTGGGAAATATTATACTCCTATAGCTTAATTCTTTAAATTAATTCTGAAATAATGGTCCTTGTTTTAATGATGAAATTTATGCTGTCATCTTGTAATTGCAAATTAACCTAATTAAATTTAGAAAATAAATCCTTTAAATAGGTAGAATCTAGTTTCCAATTGATTAAATTTTTTAAAAAAAATTAAAGTCACGGTCTGGTTTAATGAGAACTTTTATCATAGACCCCCAAATTAGTTTTTGCTGTCGTGGACCCCTTGCAGGTCGTCATAGACCTGAAGGAGGGATTAAAACTGGGTACCTTCCGATCCGAAAACGAGTATCTTAGCCTCCATGCCAAAACGATCGTCATTACATGAAGGCTATTACTGATTTATATCGATTGCACACCGCCACAGAACCCTGGGAGTCTATAAAGACCACTTTGGGAATCACTGACTTAGAGCCTCGACAGACTTAACACATGCATCAGCTCCTCTACACTACAATTCTTTAATGATGCAGAACTCGGCAGAAATAACACAGGCCACAAATTCGCAACCATGACCCTTCGATTACCTGAAGGCCGTCGCATTTGTGAATGGATATCAAGCAAGCACTTCCAATTAGACTTCGTTTAGCAGAGGTAACAAACATATTTCAGTGATAGAACAAACATACGATTAGTTTTGCACTAGAAATACCACAACTAATGAAAACATTAGCAGTTCAATGATATATTGACGAAATCGCACTACCAAGTGGCAATATCTATTATGGCAATGTCGTATGTAGCTCAATGTAGTTCAAATTTTAATTTGGTCAGATAGGCCTCTAAACTATTCGCCAATTGAACATCCACGTGACGTAGTGGAATGTAACATTCGAGTGCCACAAAATATCAAAATTCTGCACAAAAACTAAGAAATAAGTGGTGATATCAAACGGATAAGATTCAAATTTTGAATTGATCTTTACCAAGCAGTATTATAAAAGTAATTACAAACAACGGAGGTTTAGTAATTATTGATTGCAACATTCATAGTGTAAATCAAGGGTGTCAAACTCAAAGGCTAACTTGGGTCAAACAAACAAGGTTTAACTTTAGCTTGGCCGCAAAAAAATCAATATTTATAGAAACGTAAATTTATTTCAGATAATACTCGTACATTATAATAAACATATATGAAAGAACAAGGAAAATTTATGGTTTACATCCTGACACTTGACATCTCTTTTCTGCTACAATCTTTCCTATTTGGGGAGAAATTTTGATATTTTATTATATATTATTGTGTGCAGATATAATGGGTGGGCCGCAAACATGTTCATTGCGGGCCGCGAGTTTGACACTCCATGCTAATAATTTACTTACGTGTTTTATACATAATTTAACTTGAACGACAATAAATACTTCATTCAAGGTATTTGCCCTTAAACTGCGTAATATAGAAGCCAACACTACAGTGTCGTAACGGAGAATATTAGGGCCCTGCTGCAAAATCAGGTTTGGGGCCCCAAGCCGGATCTTACAAAAGATTACAAAACCATAACATAACACAGGCTTTCGGCCCCCTAGAATCCTGCCCCCGCCCCCCTCTACCGAGATGCGGGGATGTACGTTACGCAACTGCAACCCTATATGGATTATTTGTTTTCATACTCTTTAATTCCCAAATAATTATAAAAAACCATCGAAAAGGCATAAATAGTTAAAGTCGATTAACAAATCTATGCAAACTATTGTTTAAATTTTGGAAGAAAAAACTCTTCGATGAAAGTAGTAATGGCATAATCGATATTTTCAGAAACACCCTAAATCAGAACAAGAAAGAACTTGTTTATAAATCAAATGCCATTTAAAGAAAAATATAATGAATTTGGGGCAAAAATCGTGATCAACATATTCAAGTGAGGCAAACCGAGGTACAGAATTATAAAAAAATTGTGATAGACAAAAAGAAAATTGAACTTTTCAATCTTCGTACAGTAGCAATAAGCACGATTGTTTTCATATTTTACTCCAATTTTTCCCTTAATAAATAAGAAATTAAAAAATAAATAATAAAGTGGTTACAAAAAAGAATCAAAAATGTTTTTAAAACCAAAGTTCTTTCCATCTTGTTAAAATAACGAAGAACAAACTTAATGCATTCGTATATAGTAAAACACCAATTTGCATAACTTATTATTCATGAGAATTCATAAAAGTTTATAACTCCTTTTTAAACCCCTAACAAAAGCGACTACATCCAACGTGACCCATTTTAAAGAATTCTCATTAGAAATAAACAAGTCGCTTAGCAATCAGCAAAAAGCAAAGTACTGAATAAAAAATGGGGACAAGGAAAAAAATTTATGGTTCACAATTCTTTTAATTAAAAAAAAAAGGTGAAAGAATTTAGAAATTCTGAACTGTATAGATTTAAAAAGTTAAGAATCAGTAATGGCATAAATGAAGAAATCAATACACTTATCGAATAAAACCTAGGGAGAAAAAAAAATTTTTAATCTAAAAAAAAATAATAATTACATAAATGCTGTAACTATATATTTTTTCTAACAACCAAGAAACACTTTTTTTACTAAAAATATTATCTCATATTGTTTTTTTAAATGTAGTTTGTTTGATTTTCTATGAACATCAAGTAAATCTGTTTGCGAATCATTGATGAACGACATGAAAAAGCGCAATATTTTTTTTTTCGTAAATCAAATACTTTTTTCCCCCTTCTTTTTCGCTATACCTTACTATTTGTTTTACTTGTCTAAATTAATTAATATTTACACAATTAAAATTTATCCACCGATTTTACAATCAAATATTTAAAATGTATGGTTTTACTGATCTGGCCATGCTAATTTGCAAGCTCCGGCTATTTTTTTTTATTGGGTTGCATATTAGTTTGCAGACACGGAAAGTCCCCAAATATGAGAGTCATCTACTGGAGGCTCTCTCTACCAAAATTTCGACGCTTAAATTAATTTTAACCCAAGCTCAAGTCGGATGCTAAATATTGCTGAGTAACAGAGCCAAATTGATATTCAAAAGATCTTTTACTTGCCACATAATACAATGACATGCGTGCCTACGAGTTTATCATCCAGAAAATCTATCGACTTCAGCCGGGATCGAACCCGCAACCTTAGGCTTACGAAGCTGGCTTGCTACCTCTAAGCAACCATGCAAACTGCTCCACCAAAAATGTTCCCTAATTATAATCAAAAATTTTAACTTATTGCCTCTTCTAATTTTATCGCTTGCTCTCTATTCCCCCTTCCTTAGAAAAACAGAGGGAAATGTTTTTATTCATACAGTCGTTCTATAGTCCTTTTAATCGTTACGAACTTCGATCCATCTAACAGGAAGTTTAAACCATAAGAAAGATTAAATACCGCCACTTAGGATAAGAGCTGTAATAGATAAATCAATCATGGTCACAAAGGCCTTAAGCGTATAAATATAAGCTCTCTGGGCGTATAAATAAAAAATGAAATACTGACTCTTCTTTAAATTTACATGGCACATTAATTTATGTGCAACAAACTCGCTCTCCAGACTGCAGATTCAAAATGGCAAATAAATAATTCTTGTGGCAATATTTGGTAGCGACTATATTTTACTGAAACAGCTTGTCTTTTGACAATACCAACTACAAAGTTTTGAATAATTCTTCTCATATTTTTTTTATGAAAATCGAAACACAAAACTATTACTTGAAGAAGTGAAGGAAAAAGTTATGTACATCAATTTTTTTCATTCCAATACTCTCTTATATTATATCATTTCCGAAATCTTGCAAAGTTTTTAGATTGTATCAAAGAGATATGTATTAAAGAGATGTCTGATTTTTTTTCTTTTAACTTTACACTAACGATCATAATGCTACAAATTCAGAAGCGAAGTGAAGAAACTTTGTTTAAAATATTGGGGGGAGGGGGACCTTATAGGCTTAAAAATAAAGTGAATTAAAATGAATGAAAAAAATTCTGATAAAAGAACAGGAAAATGTTGAAATAAATTAAATTGATTTAGAAAACCACTGCTGAAGAATCTTCAAATATGTCTTTTTCAAGATTCGATTAATTTAAAGCGACATTAAATAAATCACATAAAAAATTTTCAAAATTAGAATAAATATTCTTCTACTTCAGAAAATCTGACACACATGATTTAGTCTTTCTTTAATACCAAAGTATTGCTTTTAAAAATGCTGTTAATAAGAATATGGCAACTTTTCAATAATGTGTTTCAGATTCTCGCCCATAGATGGCATTTCTGTCGCGTGAGAACGCTATTTGGGAAGGGGGTATCTTAAAGGATAGTGTAGAAATTTTTCTGTGTTTGAGAGGTGACGCCTGAGGTGTCCCAATTTTTGATAGTCAACTTGAAGTGGCACAAATTATGCATTAAATAAAGGAGTTGTCAAAAGACAAGAGTATTAATTTGTGTGATAACTCTTACAAATAATACTTTTTTATGTAAAATTTCTAAAGAGTTCGTATTTTGAGAACATAAATGTGGCATTAAAAAAACTTTTTAAAAATCTATAAAATTTCTTTGCCTATAGAATAATATTGCGTTTCATTTTTTGGAACTAAACCACTGAATTCCATGGTGGTTTTTCTTAGAAACTAAATAAATTGGGAATAGGAAATTTAAGAAATAAACAATTTCAGTGCTTTATATTAGTGAAAATAAATTTAAAATGCTCCATAAATACATTTGTCGAATAATTAGGAAAACAACGAATTTGCTGTAAAAGTGTCGAGATGCCAGTAGTGAAATAAACAAAACTGAGAACTGTTTGCCTTTTTGAAATGAGGAAATTTATGGTTTAAGAAAAATCAGTATCAGGGAAAAGTAAATTTCTGTGATTAAAAATAAATATCACAGTGTATATTTACCAGTGTGAAAAAAAAAATTTACTTTAATATTGACTTTAGAGACAAAATAGAAAGTAGTACTTTTTTTTTAAAGTAACTGCAAAATATGAATTTAACTTATATCCTAAGTTGATTAAATAATCATAGAAAGAAAAATGTGCATGAATTAAAGTAAAAATTAACATTAGAAAATAATTACCAGCCCGAGAGAAACTGATTACAAATCATATAAATATTCATATTTATTATGCAAAGTATTACAGGATTTCACATTATAGTTCCCTTTATGGAAACTCACACTTTAAAGTAAATGATAACTATTTTTAGTTTAAACATCTGTATATATTATATATTAGATCTAATATATGTATATATTAGATCTTATTTTTCTCCCTAGTTTATTTTAAAGTATTTTTTAATATGAATAGTCTTTCATAATTTTAATCAATTAACTCAAAACATAATGTTCCATATTTTTCTTTTAGTAAACATTGTTTATTATTTTTAAAAAGGATTAAATTTTTTTTAAAAATTATCAAGATAGATAACAATTAAAGTGAATAAAATGTTTTTTAACTTATATTGCACAACTAACATGAAAGTGAATTCAAGTAGAACTGACTTTTATTTCATTAGATTGGGAAAAGGGATTTTACTATTGATCAGGCACAGTATATATTTCTCTGAATACATATCTAAAAAGGCAATTAACTGAATAACAATGATGCAATTATATTATATAGAAATAAATAAGCATTATTTTTTCACTCAAGGTAAATAAAATCGAAATACTTCTATTATTGGAAAAATAAATATTTAAAGAATCAGATTTTAATCAAATGGGGAGGGGGTTAAAAAAAATCTCTCTTTTTTTGCATAGCATTCAAACAGCCATAATGTATAAATTTTCCTAAATTAAAAACTCTTTTCCATGTATAACTAACTAAAATTTAGAATCAAATCTTTAAATGTAAAATCTAACCATAAAAAACTAGCACAGCTCATTCTCAATAACAAATTTTTAAAAAACTACAAAAGAAAGCCCCCCCTCTTTTTAAAGGAACATCTGTGTTTTATCAACACTTATTGTATTCAATCATTTCATATGTACATCCTTTTTTCTTACATTTGAAATAGAGACATCACTTAGTAAAATAAAAACAGCAAAAGAGATACAATGGGATTTTCTACCTTTTTCTCCACTCCAACATAATCTAATAAAGAAACAGGAGAAACCATGAACAAAAATATAAATGAAACAAGGAGAATTCCTTAAAAAGTCGGTTTTATTTCATGGCAGGAAAAGATAAGGAGACATTCTTTCCTTTTAAAAAAAATTCTTTTTCTTCTAAAATTTGGTATCTTATACTCTTGATTTTGAAAAAGAGTATAATGATATTTCTCATTTTAAGAAAAAATAGCCCAATTTCGCTATCACTTATCTTTCTCAACACATTTAGAATTTCACCTCAAAAAAGCACGGAGTATATGTGAAGATAGATAAAAGTGATCAAAAGAATATTGTTTAAAATAGACATCAGTAGCATTGCTTTAAAAAGCACATGTAAAAAAGGGGCCTGAACCCCCTTCAGGTTTATAGGATGCATAAAATAAAAAATAAGACAGATGAAAATAAATATTTACTTTAAATGTAATGATCCCTATAATATGATTTTCAATAAAATTTTTGTATTATTTAAAGTTTTAAATCCAGATATATTAATTTATTTACAATCAAATTACACAAACCAGTAAAAATATATATATATATTGAATAATTTTGTATGTATAAAGGCTATTTAGACAAATTGTTTAATGATTCTAATTCAAATTAAATTCTCGAAAGTATCACTTATAACTGCCAAACTATAAACCTTTTTTTTTAATTTAAGGATATAATTAAGTTTTAAAATATTATCATTTATTAAGAGATTGTAACAGCCCCCCTCTCAGAAAAACATTTGATTTTTAAAAATGAAATAAGGTCCATTAGTAATATAAATTTAATAAAGAACTTAAAATGAATTCAACATTAAATTTTTTTTTTAATTTGTATGTTATTAACCAATATATAAAAAGGAAAGGATTAAATATTTGATTTTAAAATAGTCAAATAACACCATAAACAAGAACCATGTTTTTTAAAAATTTAATAATCAAACTAAATATATTTCAACAGATAAAAATAAATGTAATTATAGAACATTTGAAAAATGTATAAACACTCAGGAACATTGAAAATAGCGACCCAAGAAGGAAGCTAAGTACAATCGTGAAACTTTGCAAATAAGTACAGCGTAATGTGACATGCAAATGATCCAAGTTTTGTGCCAATACGCATGCTCATACACGCCGAGGTGGCGCTACAATCAGGAAGAGGGTGCTATATAAGCCAGCGCAAATTCGAAGATTCATAAATGTGACGATTACCCGCAGATTGTAGGAAGACTTTGGTAAGCGAAACATGCTAGAACACATTTCTCACAGTTGAGCGAGTTTGAGAGAGGCCTGATCATCAGGATGAAAACTGCAGGCTGGTTGACGCGCCGTGTTGCTGGCCAGGTGGATCGTTTGGAGTGTGCCATTAGAAATTGTTGGGAGCAGTGGACACAAGAAAGTACCCACGCGCGGTAAACCGGGTCTGGAGCGACCAGGAAGACCACGAGGAGAGAGGATCATGCGGCAAGCACTTGTGGACCCCACAGTGACTCGTTCAACGATACGAGCAGACGTAGGCATAGCAATTGTTCCACAAACAATTTCCAGCAGCACCTTGCAGAAGCAAATCTTAAATCCAAGCGCCCTTCCATGCACTCCCTTTAACACCGGAACATCGGCAACTGCGTCTACAGTGGTGCCAAGCCAGATCAATGTGGAATGTCACAGATTGGCAAAAGGTTGTGTTTAGTGATGAATCCCAGTTTGTTTTGGGGACAGATGATAACCATGTACAGGTGTGGAGGTGCCCTGGTGAGCGGTACAATTCCCCCCACACTGCCCGCACAGCTGGTGTAATGGTCTGGGGGCCATAGCCTATGATAGCTGCTCCACTTTAATTGTGATGCGTGGAACCTTAATGGGACAACATTACGTTGATGATATTCATCGACCCCATGTAGGATCCTTCCTAAATGGTCTCCCAGGGGCAATTTTCCAGCAAGATAATGCTCGTCCGCATACAGCAAGAGTTGCTCAAGACTTCCTACGTCATTTTCAGACTTCCATGGCCGGCCCGCTCCCCCTATTTGTCCCCTGTAGAGCATGTGTGAGATCAGCTAAAACTGCAGATGCCATCGAATCACTCTGTACATGATTTAGAGTTGGCTGTACAAGATTTGTGGGCCCATCTGCCTCAGGACAATATAAGGTGTCTAATCAACTCAATGCCGGACCGTGTGGCGGCATGTATTGCAGCTAGAGGTGGTTCAACGCGCTATTGAAGTTGCCCAGTATTTGTGTCGGTGCACACCCTATATTTGCTTAATTGTCTTGTTTTTGAGATCAAGTGAATCTCTCATTATGTCATTATGTGTATTAAATTTCATTTCAATCTGATGCTTTCTTCTTGGGTCGCTATTTTCAATGTTCCTGGTGTATATATATAATTGAACAGCCATTATATAAGAATAACAAAAGAAAAAAAAGGTAAAGTACTTTATTCACTAATTACTTCCAATTATTTTTTTAACTTGTAGCAATGCATTCATTTTTGTAAAATTTCCTTGATATTTAAAATACAAAAAAAATCTAAGTAATTATCCACTTTGAAAATGGATGTCTATAAAAATATTCTATGACACTATGCTAGCTCATTTTAACATGCTACAATTCTCCTAATAAACGAAAATATTAAATTCCATTCAAAAATTTAAACTTCTAAAAAATGCAATAAAATATTTTACTTTAAAAATATAAGAAAAATATTTTAACTGTTTTACAAATTATACATAAATATTTCAAAAACTATCTTGAGTTGTTCACTTCTGATATAATTACATTTAGTATTACTTTTCTATAATAAATTCTTTTTCTTTCTTTTTAGGTTTTGGAATCATGGTTCCAACACCAAATATTTGATAGAGAGACATTCCCAACATTTAATCTCTCGAACAATATCATCAATATATACTTAGCAAAGTGTTTTCCTTCTAGCATCTGTGATTTAATTTCACGTAGGTAGTACAATGGAATGCAGACTTTAAAAGGGGAATGGTGACCAATGCAAGAGAAAATGAAAGTTCAACTTTATAACATTGAAATGAATGCAAGTAAAAATGATGTAATATACTATTAAAAAAATATTGTTCTATTGTACAAAAATAAAATACATGATAATTCCTAAATCATATAATTGTTTTTCCCCAAGCTTAAATCAGCTCTTTTTAATTCAGCAATAAAGCATCCTCCCCATTTTTTAAAAAAGTATATTATAACTGCTTAATGCACACTTATTTTTATTTCAAGTCGATTTGAAAAAAACATTTTAGAACCTTGTTTTGGCCAAAAAAGACAAAATCAATCAAAATTTCTATTTTAATCCATATTGTAGAAAAGAGACAAATATCGCAATCTTGCACACGCGAATCCACATTTATTATTTTTCTTTTCGAATAGCATTTTAAAAAAAAAACATTTTTATCAATAAAAATACTTATTTATACTTCAATAGAAATAATAATAGTTGAATTTATTTTTAAAAATTATTCAAAATTTTCTTTTGTTGGATGTATTTGGAATCCAGGAGCAATAAATACATAGCCCAACTTTACAATTATTACACATGTAACGACTCTCTTTTCTTTACCTTTGCTATCCCTTTTAGCATAACACAGAACACAGTATCTTGTAGGAGAAATTTTTTTTATGTCGGTAAAACAAAACTGGGAAAATGACATTTGTTAGTTGAAGGATTCCAGAAGGATTTGATCTACTCGATTTTTTTCTATTTGTATCACTATGTTAACTTTGTACAAGTCTTTCTACAAATTTTCTTCTGAAATCTAAATTTTTTTCATTAAAATTTTTTTCATACAAAACATATGCATTCCAAATGCTGACATCTAGCAAATGAAAAAAATACTTTTTACTATATTTATCTAATATATACTATAAACTTTATCAAAATTTACAAGATCATGACAATAGATTGTAGTCAGTCTCACAGGTGTAGACACCGAAGTCTTACATTGGAATGTGAAAATTTCAGCCCCAGTGTAAAATATGACTCAAATCGAATTATTTCGATTGTGCACATATTGGCCTGTTAAGTGCAATCAAATTAACTTGATAATGTACATTAAGGGTTTAATAACAAAAAAATAATAATAAAGAAAATAGTAGAAAATGTTTAGCTTATAAATAGGATTTGAAATCTTATTATATTCCTGATGTTGATTAAAATTCAATCTAATTTATGAATTAAAATTTTAGTCAATAAACTCATCAACACATCTAAATATGTCTCACTTTAGAGTTTCAATATTTTTAAAAGGTGTTCAATAACTTTAGAAAATTAAAAAAGACAAAAAAAAAAAGATGGAAAGGGGGAAAATTTACATATATATATATATATATATAATCAAAAAAATAGAAACTTGCATTTATTTCAGGGAGGAACTACATTCATAAAACAGGAAGAGTAAAATTATATCAAACTTCTTATATAGATTTTAAAATCTGACAACTTTTTTGATGTTATACAGAATAAATAAGGTTAGTCTAAAAAATTACCGTATTTTCCTGTATATAATCCGCAGCGGCGTATTATGTGCAAAGCCTTTTTTGAGTAAAAAAAATAAACATTGTATAATCCGCGACAGTTTTTACAGCAAAAAATTCAAAAATATAAACTGCCGATAATGAGTATCATATAAGATAAAAAATACACAATATAATTAAAAATAGAAGTAAGAAATTGTACAGAAAAAATATTATTACGAAACTTCTCTTTAAATATGTATGATAATATTTTTTACGATAATCTCAATAAAACAAAAAAATTCTTTGCTACTGCCATCTATGTTTTGAGTTGTTAAACAAAACATTACACGCGGGAAAAAAAACTTTTTTTTTAATTTAGCAAGTTAACAGCAAAAAAATTAAGATCGAGACAGTTTTTCCATTGTTTCTTTCTTTTAAAATCAATTTATTTATTTCTCTTCCTCTCATTCTGGCCAGTGAGGTTTTCCACGACTATCGGCTCTTTAGCGTCGATCACAATTTTTGAAGGTTTTTTTTGGTCTTGTTTTTTCTCTGCAAACAAATATTCAATTCGTCAATTTTGAGAAACCTTGCAGCTTCCCGACTTCGATAGCCTTCTCTATAACTTTTAACTTGAAGTTTGCAGTGTAACTAAATACTTTTGCTTCAACATGATGAAAACTTTTAAAGGACATAATAGCTCTAGTCAAGAGAAAATTGGAAATGGCGCCAGCGACTCGTAACTTTTTTCCTTCTGAGGAATCTAATGCCTTTTTGAATATAATTGGACAAAAACTAGTTATGGCTGATATACGTCATTCAAGTCATGAAAGCGTTATCTATTATTTATTTTATAAAACATAAACAGCATTTCTTTCAAAAATTTATTGTTAGCTTTTCTGATGGAGAATGTTTTATCTCAGATAATCCCTGGCGGCGTATAATACGCACAACGAAATTTGAAACTTTTTAAACACTTAATCCGCGGATTATATACAGGAAAATACGGTACTTTAAACAGAAAAACAATTTACTAATAGAATATTTTCATAAAATTAAATTCCTGATTTTTAAGTTTTAATATACTGCTCTGCAAAAGAAATTGCATCAATGTGTATTTTTTTAAAGTAATTCTTAAATGAATACTTATGTTTTTAGGTAATCAAAATAAATTCAAAAAAAAAAAAAATTTTTAATTTCAGATAATTCAGCAATGATGTAGCTCAAAATACTGGATTTATATTTCTTCTACAATTTTCAATTTCGTTGGATACAACACTCTGAACAAAATAAAATAACCAAAATCTCATCATACACATAATGTTATAGAATTAATTTTTTTAAGTTTCTCCATAGGCTTAGTTAAAACTAATTTTCTTTCTCTTGCATGTATTTGTTAATATTCTAGTTGTTTTCATCAATTGCAATTCAGATTCGGATGAACATTACCACCAACACTCTTTGATTTTAATTTTTTTTTTACTCAAGTGTTTCTTCCTATAAATTATGAATTGTTTAATATTTGTGATTACTTACCTTTTTTAACTTTTAATGCAGAAATTATTTTATTATTTTAAACACAACCACCAAGCCTCTACAATGATCATTTTTTAACATTCTTTTACCTCAAAAAAAGTCAACACACTGAATGAAACTTTTTTTTATCACCATTTCCCACATATATATATATATAATTATTTCATACACTGTAATATTCCTTATTTTTGTGCATAAATGTAATTTAAAATACCTTTTTTTAAGATAAAAAAGCTATACTAAGTATCAACAGTAAAAAGTTAGTCGTAAAAAAATAGAACACTGTGATTGTCAACTGAAATTTTACATTGAAATTTTGATTAACTTCAAAATTGAAGTGCCCAATTCAAGTGAATGAATCAAAAATAAAATAAATTTCTTTAATTAGAGGAATTTTTGTAATATAAATGAATAAAGTGAAATAATATGTTTTACAAGAAAGTAAATAATGGAATGAATGTAAAGTTCCTATATAGAGAAAAAACTTGCAGTTACAAGATCATAAGAATTTTTGCAATTTAATACTAACATGTATAAGTATGATAAAAGGTTTTTTTAATTAACACTGTTAATTTCCAATTTGTTTTAAAAAATTTTTTCAGTTGATACATTTTGAGGTATACGCACTTTAAAATTGAAGAGGCACAAAATACAGACTACCCCCCAACTAAGTCTGAGAACAGAGTACTATAAACGTATCCATTTAAAAATTACTATAAAAAACTTCTATATTACTACTATTTTAATGATTAATGTTATATTTTTCACTAACCTATTACTAAAACACAACAAATTTTTCAAATATTTTTTCAATTCCCTAAATCATTCCTTAATCTTTCGTTTCCCCTTTTAATGAATACCCTCTCTCTCTCTCCGTTACATTTTTCTCTAAACAATGCCTAAAAAACAACTTAAACTTTTCAAACACTTTTACAACCAAAAGAGATTTTTTTATCCTCCTACGTTAATTGAAAGTTTTATAAAAAATTGATCAGGCAATTATAAGAAAATAAATAACACAAAAAAACACTACAAATAATCATAATTTAATACATTATCACAGTATATTTTCACTTTCAAAACATAAAAAAAAACCCAAGATACTTTTTATGAAGTAATTTAATACTTAACAATTTAAGTGATAAAAGTCATTTTAATATATCATAACTTAATTATGTATTACTTTAGATATTTTTTATTCAATAAAATTATTTGTGTTTGAATAAAGAGAGTTTAGTTATTTTTTTAAATTTTGAGTCTTAAGTCATGAAGTTGGTTGACATTTTAAAACTCGCAAACTTCAACTAGAAAAGTTTGGAAAAATAACTGCACTGCAGAACCATTTGAATTAAAAACAGTTATCAGTAATTAGTGTATAGTTTTTAAATAAGAATGTAGCATTTTATAATGTATTATACTTTTTAAAAAAAGATAGTAAAATTCTGTCGTAGAATACTGATTAACAGTAATACATTTTTCCAGAAAAATCAGCACAATTATCATAACAGAAGTATTTCCTGTCATTCATTCTATCTGCAGCGAATTCCACTTAATAATGTAAAATCTGTTACGAAATAAATTCTTAAACCTACAATGAAATGCAGTAATATAAAAGATTTTATATTTTTACCCCTAAAATCAACTAAAAATGCAAATAAAGAAAAAATTTTAAATTTTTGTTAATTTATGTCAATATATTTTAAAACATATTGATAAAATTAATATAATTTTACATATAACCTATTACTGAAATTCTCATTAAGAATAAATGTATACCTATACGCATATAATACTTAAAATTAAATTTAAAAATTTCAGTTACATTTTGAACTATAGCTTAAACACATAACTTTTTACCCTTCAAAAGAAATTTAAAAAAACAAACCTGTTCAAAACCCCCAAGAAGATCCATAGTATCCATTTCAGAGTTTATAGATAAAATATGTAATCGATGCCCAGCAAGTTCAGCTAACAAGCGCACCAAAGATGTTTTTCCACTGCCTGAAGGTCCCACCTGAAAGCAAAACACATCATTTATTTGAAATGATATTAGATAATAATAATAAAAATAAATAAAAAAAATTCATAGATGTTGCCAAAAGCAGGTTAAAAATAATTTTTGAAAAAGGCTTAATGGTCTGTTTCATGATTCTCGAGCAAATTTAAAAGTCAAGCAAGGATTTTCGAAAGCTTATTCAAAATAATATAGAAGTAATTTGGTAAACTTTTCTTATCTAAGCAACCTTCCTCCAAAGAAATTAAATAAATAGGATAAGTTTTAATACATGATAATTCAGTAAGAGAAAAGTTGTAGCAGTAAGACAACAGTGATTTATAAAAAAATTAAACTTAATTAAGTCATTTGTCGATACCTTAGTTTCATAGAAATTAAAATATATTGATAAGCGAGTTAAATATGAGTTAAAGTTAAATATATTTATGAGTTTCATAAATATAATTAACTTTAACTGAGTAAATAAATATGTTTTATTTCAATTCCTTCTAATGTTTAAGGTTGTTTTTTCAATTAATGTTGAAGAAGAAAATTCAAATAGGAGACATTTTAGGGCAGAAGAAAGATCCAATATTAATTATCTGCAATAGCAAAGATGCTTAAAAAATATTTTTAAATTCAGTGAAATAAAAGTTGTTAAGAATCTAAAAATTCAAATCTCTTAAAATCATTAAATAAAGCTTAAATAAAAAAGCAAATTAATGATCCTTGACAATTAAAAAGAAAAATTTTCACTTAATTTTTGTAACGCTAAATTTTGTGGTCTAACAAAAGAATTGTCTTTTCCAAACACTAAATGAATTATCTTAGACAGAAATGTTTTGAATAAATTATGCAAATTTCAACCATGAAAGTGAAATTCGCTGAAGTTCATATAAAAAAAAGTTCTAATACCTTCATAGTATTCACATTGCCTTTAAATAAAATTAACACTACACAAAATTATCATTTCAATTAATTTTCTCTTAGACTGTAATACATGAAAGAAGAAAAGAGTGGAAAAATTGACGACATATTAAATTTTAAATATAAATGAATTATTACAAACATAAATTGCATTTATGCATAAACTTTTGAGTAAATTTTAAATTAAATTGATATTAAGTCATGCAATTTATTTTATACAGTTATTATTGTAGTGATTTTAGAGTTTATGTGCAGTTTTATTTATTTTGTCATTAATGCTAAAATTTACAAATAGGCATTTTACATAATCAGACATTTCCAAATTCCTGGCAAAGTCCTTGTCAAAACCTTATGTAACAGATGCTAAGGTTCCTTTTAGTAGTGCATTTTACACATTTCAAGTTCAGAATTATGTTAATTCAAAATATATCCATAAAAGTTAAGTAAATATAATATATATATATAACAATAATATCACCTGCATTGCAAAAACAATATCGAATAGATCTTTTTTGTTCCCTGAATTTTTTCAAACTAATTTAAAACATCAGTTTGGTCTATTTTATTAAAAAAAATTAAGGGGACATCGTACAATTTACTCAATTTTTTTTAATTTAACCCTCTAACCGGATAGCACGGAAAATTCCGTCAGTGTAAAGATACTTTAAAAATGCACTGCACGGATTTTTCTGCCTTCAAGTAACGTTTTCAAAAGCGGATTAGCTGCACTTTTCTGAAATCCTTTCCCCCTTTTAAAGGTTTAACATCTTGAAAGATAATTGGGGACAGTGGAAGCAACACAGCAGGACACTGATAGGAAGTTTTATGGCTCACAGGAAACCCTGTGTTTTGACCCTGGGGCAATCGTAAAAAAACCAGGGGAAATTTCTTTAGACCCCAGGAAGTGTTTATTTGTTACCTCGTTTTTTTAAAGTTTTGAAAAGTCCCAACGCATAAGTAAAATATGTTACAATTCCCTTTTGGTTTCATATTAATTTGAAACTGTAACAAGTTGGGGCGTGTCAGTGCAATCTGCTATTTTATATAGTTAGACAAATTATCTTTTTTTAAGTATATTCTTTCGCTTCATTTTTCTTATTTTAATCAAAGCTTTCAGTTTTTGAAACATGATTATTTTATTATAAGATACCGAAAAAAATTAATAAAACACCAAACTCTTTAAAATTTGGAACCTTTTCAATTTTCCAACCACTAAAAATGAATAAATTTAAACTTCATCAAATCATTTGAAACATTTTCTTACACTTTGATAAAAATAATAACGAAAAAAAACTAATTAAGATTTATTAGTTTTTTTTTAGATTTCAAAGCCCAAGTGTTCAGGGAAGTTTAAGTACAGTGCCTTTTGTTATATATTGTTAAAATACACCGAATTATATTTGAATTTTAAGTGCTTGAACTTCAGTTTACATCAAAGACAACATGAATGAAGATTTTAACACATTTTTTTTATAACTTGAATGTTTGAATAAATGGTAATCAAAAATATACGGAAACATTTACAGTAGACATTTATGCATATAAATAAACATAAAAATCAATTTTAAATTCGAGCTATTCAAAAACATTCAAATTATTGTTCAAAAATATCTATTTATACAAAATACCTCAACATTTATCTTTTTTAAAGGCTAACTGAATAAGTAATTAAAATCTGGATATTTTTTGAAATCTCGACCGTATAAAGCTAGAAATTTTATGTTAGAAATTCCATTTGAAATTTCGAAAAAAAATGCATCGCGCAGTTAAAAATTATTTACCATAAGTTTTAGAAATTGTTTGAGTATAATAAAAATTTCAAATTTTATTATATAGCTTCTTTGGTATCTTTTAATATATTTCGAAGATTTCATACAATTCAGTTGAAAACTGCATGCTAAGAGCAAAAAATATACTAAAAAAACTGATGAATATACAATTACAATAAATTCTTACATAGAAGCAAAACTGAGAAGCTAAAGCGTAGGAATGAAAAATTTTGAGTATATCTGAGAAGTAGTTTTCGAAATATTTATTTTAAAGTTCAGAAAATTTGTGTGCGTTATGTTATACTTAATATTAATTAAATGGTTAAAATAATATGTTAATATTAGTCATGTAATCGTTTGATGACACATTCATATACTAATAAAAATTATCATGGTCATTGATGTGAATGTCAAGAATTTTATGTAATTTTAAATTCAGACATTAAGATATTGATGTAGAAAATATAAAATGACAATCTAAAGTACATGAAAAATGCAGTCTGCTAAAAAATGATCTTGACAAACAAAATCCGGCATTTTCACTTACTATGGCAGAGCCGGCTTAGTCAGGGGCGATCTGGAAAAACAGAGAGAGAACCGCGGTTTTGATGGATGCCGCTCTAGCTTTTAAAGTTCCCAGGAAAAATTATATATATATAAATTACAAATGCAAAAATAAATCTTGTAATTCTCCATACATTTTTATAACATCGAATTGTGGAATTGGCTTCCAATACATTGTTGTGTTTGACAATATGTAAGGTAACCAACCCTACTTTAGATAGATTTGTACTATTTCGTAACCGTATTCCTTGTAAAATTAATTCCTGCAACCAAAATACACCTTTTGCACCCTTAAAAATTTATGTAAACTATAATGGTTAATTTTAATTTATGCAACTTGTGAAATGTTCATAATTAACCATTTCCGTCTAAACAGTTTACATGAAAAAAAAAGTTTGGACTCCCTCATTCATTAGGGATTTATATAAGATTCTAATATTAAATTTTATTTTTCACCGAATAGGATCGAGTGGTAGTGTATAGTGCTTCCACATCACAAGTCTGGGGATCTATTAACGGGCTGCGCAAGGTCGACTTTGCCTTTCATCTCCGCTACATTGGGTCGATAAATGAGTACCAAGTTTGCTTCGGGTCTTAAACACTGAAGGTCTCTCTTCAGACAGACCACCAAATCAGGACATCTGTTCATGCACCTCAGCGTCCAATGGTCACGTGTATTATGATGGGCACAGTAGTTCCTGGCCCTCATGGATTGTTGTGCCACTGAGTTTGAGTCTTAAGTTTGAGGATTACCTCACTTTGGGGATACCCCTTAGATAAACATGTATTTCCACTCATTTGCAATTAAACATTTTTCTTTCAATTACGTTTATTTCAGAAGGAAGTTTGATTTTTCAAATGTATTTGCTTAATAACATGTATATTTGTGTATTATATTAAAAATTTGATCAATCCAAAATTACATGTTTTTAGCTCCTCTAAAAGCTTTTAGGATTTTACAACTGATCTTTCAATCCATATACGTTTTATAGTAGTATATTTAAAAATGATAAAGACATTTTTACGACCGTGTGAGCTGTTATGCCTCGTTTATAAATATAAAAAATTGCATTCAGCTACAGTTTTTAAAATGTACAGAAATAAGTGGAGAAATAGGATACTTACATATTATGAATATTTTTGACTGCAGTAAGATATATTTATATATTTCAGTTTCTTTACAATTTGAATAGAAGTTGTAAGCCATTTTGCGAATAGTTTGATATTGAGTATAAACCCATAGGCTGTTTAATATTGTAAAGTGTTTTACTTTGATACCAGCACACATTAAAATAAGGCTCATTTGCGGTTATATGATCAGCTTCAGTGATATTTAAATTTTCAAAAATAGTCTACACGTACGAAAACATTCTTTCACAACCGCACACCACATCTCTCTCATACTATATCTTCCCTACAGCAGGAAATATTTGCGTATACTGAAAAATTTAATACAGGATACATTTCCAAGTGTTAAATTTGTTTTTAAAATTTGGTATGAATACATTGTGGAACTGTCGGTTAACTTCACTGAACAAAATTGTTTTAAGTGTACTGTTTTGAAAGACAAAATTAATTAGGGAGAACTTTTCTCACAATAGAATTTGTAATGACTGAATTGTGTGAAAATGTAGTTATCGATGTGTGACATTTTTCCTTGTAATAAAAGAAACAGAAAGATAAGAAATTTAACTTGAGTAGAAAATGGTTAGAAGTACTGTCATGCGCATTTGAAGAAGTATATCCCTCATTAAAATTAAAAATTATTGACTGAATGTGTGTTATGTCCATCACAAATGCCGATGTAGAAAAGATATTTTTATTTAATACAAGGAGTTCGAAAAGGAGAGCACTAGGAATGAAAATTGAGATTTTTCCGAAAAATATTCAGTTAACATAAAAATAATGATTTAAATTTAAATAAATTAAAAGTATTGAAATCATTTTTTATGTTATTCTAAATTAAAAATATAATTGAATAGAGAAAGATCTGTTTTATTTCATAAATATGCACCATTTATTGTCTTAATGTTTAAAAAAAAATGATAGGGCCTTTACTCTTTTTACCTCATAACTTTTTTTAAAAACAGGAAAGTGAGCGCGTTTTCTTACTCTCATATTCAAAAATGAATACAGGATGCTTTTTTCTGGTTCAAATCGCAATACCGAAATATTTTTTTTTTTTTTTAATTTTTAAAAATGACAGAAAAATAAATTTTGTTTGAAGAAAATATAACTATTTTTCAACTTTTAACACGCCATTTATTTCATGTTTTTTTTACCCTGCATTTTGTTTTAATTTTACTGTGACTGAATCTATGCGGTAAACGATAGAGTAGAACTACGGTTTTCATACAAGATTGCCCAAGGCAACTTAACAGCTAGCTGTAAACGATTGCTATCCTGGTTCTCACTGAACAAAGACGCCTTACTTGACAAAGGAACCAAACTAGGTCATAAAATTGTCCCCTTTCGACCTCCCAAGTTTTAAAAGGGGGAAAGAATTTAAGTCTGTTGCATTTTTGAAGGGAATAGTAAAATATGAGTAAAACGCTTTCGGAATAACTTTTCAGGAGGAAGGTATCCACTTAGAGGGTTAATGGTTTTCAAAATTTGTTTAGTAGGTAAAGTAGATTAAATGCTACTCCTCCTACAAAAATTGACGTACACATATGAAATCTGATATAAAAGTACATCCATCAATGTATAACAAAAGTTGGTACGGGTTTTGTGATAACATGATTGGTATTTGTACTATGCATTTTGTGAAAGCTTATTGAAAATGCCTTAAAAGATGTTTAAAATCGAAATTCAATTATTTATAAAGAAAAATGAGTATTGCTATGATTCAAAAATGCATACTAACTTTTGTTACATGTATTATTAGCATATTTGAGTATAATAAAGTATATTAAAGTATTTGGCACAACAGAAAAAAAAGAGCCTTAGTATTTTTAATGGATACACACAAAATAGTTATCTTTCTGAAATAAGTCAGTTCAAAATTTGGATTTGCCATTGGAATGTGAATAAAAATGAACGTTAAAGTTATCATAACTGCTTTTTTTAAATTTAGAGCTTTTAAATTTGGTGAGATTATAGAAAAGTATATAAAGGATAATTTAGGGCTAAACAAATTTAAATTTGATTTTTTGAACGATTTTTGTCAATTGAACTGTACTGTGTCCCTTAGTGAGTAATAATATTAATTATTACTCACTAATTATAATTGCAAATAGTGAACTATTTGCAGCTTTCGACCTTGGAACATAAAAGCCAACCCCTTCAAAATTTATAATATTTTTCAATTATTGCCAATTTAAATTATTGTTTTTTAGTAATTTGTTACTCATTACTATGAATATCAGATTGTCTCAAATAAATGATTAAAATTTACTTGTGTGTATGTATACAATGAATTACTTTCAAATTTATTCCAAATCATTTGACATCAGATCTTTTAAAATATTACAAAAATACTCACTCAGATAAAAGAGATAGCAATTAAAACAGTTGTTAGAACCCTGTATAAGGTATCTTAATAACTAACTTATTTTGACAACTTTAAAATATTCAAAATTATAAAAATATATCATCAGTTTAAATATTATCCATTAATAAGAACAAATTGTTTAATATTGAAGTATGTAAATATTTACAGAACTGCCTAATATTCATTTAAATATAATAAAAGGATAGTGAGAGCTAAATACTTACTAAGATAGGAACCCAATTCATTTCAATACACTTCATCAATGACTCTAGAACAGAAAATTGTCCAGGTGCTAAGCTTATCATGGCAGAATTAGCAAGATTGTTAGTTCCACGTTCAATTGCAGAGTAACCTAAATGAATGGAGTTCTCATAAACACTTAACTCTAAAGGACGATTGAGCACAAAATGTTTGCTGCCCAACTTCTTGTCTTTCATCATTTTGTCATAGGTTTCAAACACCTGAAACATTTTCAAAACGAAAAAAATTGATGTATTAACAATATAATATGCTCTTATATTAATATAAATAGCTCCAACTTTGCATCAATAAAAAAAATTGAAACAAACAGTATTTATATATCCAGATTACAATTCGATTCTTCTACAGAAACATTTTTGTAATTACTGGATTAGTAAATTGGACACAAGTTAATTTGGGTAAGTGTTAAAATACACAATATTTACCTCTGAAACGATCAACATTTGCATCGTATTGTTCCTTAATCAAGATATTTAGTAATATTGCTATTCAAATTTTAAAAAATATAAAAATTCACATCATTACTAGACTCTTCAAAAAGTTGAATCGTGGTTGTATTTTTCCATTATTTTCTTTATATTTATAAATACAAACTATACACAAGTAAACATTCATAAAAGAATTGTAGAGGCAAATAGTGAATAGTCTAATAAGAATGTTTCTCTACATTTTTAAAATGTCAGTTTAAGCATCTTTTTTTTTTATTAAAAACATTGTTTATGATACATTTTTTTCCTAGTCACTGTGAATTCTGATAACCTGATCAGTATTTTGACTCAATTAATGTACATTTAGCTATGTTTTACTGAGATTCATTGAGCAATATCTGTAAATAATAAATGTAACAGAAAAATTACAAATGAAAACTAAAAGTACTTAATTTTGATTATGGAACATGAAAAAAAAGTTGGGATCATAACTTGTTGTAACTTAAACAAAAGACATAAAATCAATTTTCAAAAACATAATAAAATTACCAAAATAAAAAATGCCATACTACACTCATTTTAAATAAAAATAATCTTTGAGTATTCTTAATTATAAAAGTTCTATTAAATATTGTAAAATATAATATACCATTCTTTTATCTTCAGCTGTTCTCATACGATCTGCATATATCAATTTGACATATTCTCCGATGTTAAATTCTCCATCACACTATTAAAAAAGGGAAATATAATGTATTAATATTGTGAAATGAAAGTATTCAAAAGACTTGAATATTTATGTATAAAAAATATTTCTAACTAATATGAAAAATGTAATAATTCTTAACAATAACTGGAGATTCACATTAATAGGAATAAGAAAATTAATAATAATGTATAGACTATTAAAAAAAAAGATGAAAAACACAGCATATCCACGAGAATCACTGTCAGATCACTTTTTAAATTACATGTGTGTAGAACCTTTTAAAAATAACAGAACAAAATATTTTGATAATTACTTGAAAAAGACTAATTGCATCACACCATCTGAATATATCTCGAAGATTAAATTCAAAAGGGGAACCCGAGTGACCAAACAGCTTTTCTACGTTTACTTTTCTTTCAATCTGTAAAAGGGAAAAAGAGGGTTACTTATATCTACTTTTTACAACCTTATTGCTTAAAAGTTTTTTTAGAAAATCAAATAAATAATGAAAGAAAAAAATAAGCATGGAACATTTTAAAACATGATTTAAGATTAAAGAATTTTAAAAGATTTTAAAGAGAAAGAAAAATTTGTCTAACACAAACAAAGGCAAAAACATAAATATACCTCAGCATTGAATTGAATCATTGCAATTAGCAAGTGGTTTGGAAAATCTAGATACAGACTTTTTGTTATGAGTAAGTAATCCTCAGCATTCATTGGCTTCATGTAAACCTATATTGATTATAAAAAGTAATTGTTTTAAACATCAGTTAATACTACAACACATTTTTATTTTTAAAAAATCAAATGTAAATATATATTTAATACTTTGTTTGAAAAAAAATTCAATTAATTTTAAAGTTTAAAAACAATTTGTCATAATTTGATTTTAATACAATAGCCATTTAATATTGGTTTGAATATGTATGAAATGACATTTCGTCAAACTAAATTGAAACTGTTCTTTTAAATGAAAACGTAAATTTCAAATTAATCTAAATCCCCATTTGTGTTAACTAATATTCCACAACAAAGCATTTTTTTATTGGACACTTTCACACTAAATATTCACTGTCAGAATTTAAATCACGAAAACATGATGCCAAAAATGAAGAATTCCCCCTTTTAATTCTCTTCATTATAACAATAAAAAAAAATCAGAAAATTGCAATATGGGCCATTGACAACTTTTGGGCAACATGGGCAAGGGATTAAAGAACCAAGTGTGAGTTTGATGTATCATTTACCAAACATTCAGACCACACCAAATGAGAAACAAGGCCTAGTTCAATTCAACTCAGAGAAGCTTCCAATTATCCATGACAATTTTTCATAAAAACAAATATTCAAATTGAAATAGCTTTGAAATTTTCAACTCAGCCATCAATCTATTGAATCTTCATTTGATAGACCAAACAATTCTTTAAAAAGTATTAAAGGTTTTCATCCCCTTTAATACGCAATCTCCTCTTGCTTGTTTGGGTGTCTCCTGGGAAGCATTTGATTGCTCAGCAGCAAAGGATTTTTGAATTACTTGTGCAACAAGGTCTTTTGAACTTGGTGTGGGCTTTCCAACACCAGGGAGATAAACAACAACAACATGCAATTTCATTCCTTTGGAAAGTAAATACAAAAATTATACTGAAAAGACTGAGATTCATCATATGTTTTGTTATTCTGATACTATTATTTCAGAGAGATTTATGGGGACCTAATCCATATTTTTCAATTCAAAATTGCAAATCAAATTTCTAAGCAAGATTAAGATAATACATTATACATAGAGATAGACATTATATGTTATGGGTAGAATGAATACTAACAGTGTAATTTTTATGAATAAAAAAAAATAATAGAAAACATACTTGTGTAAATCTGTTTAAAAAAGATTGTGGTAAACCTTTACGCGATCCACCTTGTTGATGAGGATTTTGACAACCAAATATTTTGATTTTTGATTTGTCGCAATGAATAACCTGGCTTGTTTCAGGAATATGTATTGTGCTCCTGTGATCAAAGCAAGCATTTAATCCTTCTAATACAGACTGTGATGCAAGATTTAACTGAAAGAGAAAATGTCATTTTCATCAGTCAAATAACAAATAGCATATTATTAGACCAATTTCATATTTTGAAACAAAAAAGTTTTAAATTTATTCCAAACCAACAACTTAGGGAAATGAGGGAAAAACAAACAAACAATAAACTTGCCAAGGACAAGAACCAAGATTTTTATTTACATCTGATAAAGAATATGGTTTTGTTTTAAATTTTAATAGTGTCTTTCCATTATTTGTCACAGATTCTATTAAAAAGCTGACATTCACTATAAATTTCTAACAATAACTCTTAAAAAAATTTGTTTCTGTGAGACTGTAATATACATCATTAAAAATACTAGATATGGTATTAAATTATATGATTGTATAATTAATTTTGGATAAAGGAAAAGGCTATTCCCTAAGTTTTTTTTGTATAAATTTGTCAACTAACTGCCTTTTCTAACATTTCTATTAGTTGCAATACAAATATGTGTACAATATATTTTAACAACTCGCATTTAAATGTATCAAAACATTTTGACATGTGGATATTTTGATTCACAAAATAAATACACTAATAGTTGGCTGCTTTATTAGGAATTTCTTTAGGTACACAATCAGTAATGTGATTCAGAATATTTTGGAATTTTATAATTGAAACAAAAATTGCCTTTCCACAAAATAACTTTGAATTACTCATCTCCCCCTCCCCTCCAAACACATTTCTATTTCAGGTTGGTTACATAAAAGCGATTAAAAATAATTGCATTTATAACCAATTCTAATAACCAAAATTGTGCAAAATACATCAAAATTGCATAACACAGCATTTGTATACACACTATAATTCCTCTAAAAATGGTTTACTCTAAAAGGTTCTTAATTAATCTTATTAATGGTCCTTTAAAATGGTGCACTGCATGTATGCATATATATGTAGTTATTTTTAAAATATAGGTGTTGGAACACTTTAACTTAAAACTGCTCAGTCACTGGTGTAATAAATCAGTGATTTTCAGATTCTTGTTATTAAAACTTTGGCTACTGACCCGATTCATTCAAAAGGTAATATTATTCAAAATAAAGAATTTTACACAAAAATATTATAATAATGTTCAAATAATTAACATATTATAAAAAATAGTATAAAACCAATTATAAAAATAAAATATGACATTACAATGAATCAATTAGTTACTGAACATTTAATAATTATAAGCAAATTAGTTAAATACCTCATCAAGTAAAATCCAATCACCATGATCTATAGCTTGTAAAATTGGTCCCTTCCTCCAAGAAAATTCACCAGGCTTACCCCCTTCTACTGGCAAATCAGCACCAAAAAGGTCAGAAATATCCTATAATAAAAACACCAAAATAGGGAAAAATCGGAGAGTTTTATATAGAAAATATTATAATTGTTTTTATACTATTTAATTAATACATACATGCAAAACTTTAATTGTTCCAACTATAACCTCAAAATGTGTTTTTTTCTAAAATTCAAGAAATTAAACCTGTATTTTAAACATTCAACAAATCTACATAAGACTTCCATAAATTTTCCAATAACCACAGTGTGTATTATAGATATAATTCTTATAAACATATATATGTAATCTAGACATTAGGTGAAGAAAAAAATAAATAAACAAAAATGGATGGACAAGGAAGAGGCAAAAAAATCTACACTTTCCCACTAATAAATATAGATAACATTCCACAAATATATTCATAAAATAAAGTTGTTAATTAACAATTATCTGCATTAAAATATCCATTATATGCAGCAAAAATAATTAATGAACTAATAAAAAAAGTGAGTGATGGATTTTACGGCAAGAGCCAATTTTGGCTATAAGCTGCACCAAACATTTGTTTATTATGCATTCACAAGAATAAAATACAAAATTCATCAAATTCCCAATCAAATAGTTTACTGAATGTTAAAAAAAATCAACGATAAGAGAGAGGAGATAATTTATCCACGTCTCTATGTTGGAATATCTTCACTTTGCAAGACCACTGCTAGGATATTTTGGTAAACCTTCCTCCAATCATCTATTAAGAATTTACAGCAACCATACCAAGGCGAGTTGCAAATTATTTGCAGGTCGAAAATCATGTAATGCATTATTGAGTAGCTCTTCATAATGTTTTTGCTCCTTAGTGTATATTAAAGGAGTTTGATAATGCATTAAATAACAAATAGTAAAAAGAAAAACAATTCACATAATTTACCCCTTGAACAATGTAAATCACAAATTGCATTGCTTTTCATCCTGCCTCACTTCCTATCCGAATATTTAAGTTTCAATTAAAACATCAAATTGCCTCTTTTCATTTGTTTTTAAAAGAAACATAAACATAATTTTTTTTCAGAGCTAGGTTTTAAGAACTAAAATATTCTCCACATCCCCTTTACACATTTGATCCTCAGAGGCACCACATCTCAATAGAAACAATGCCGATCACAAATTTTCAACCATGACCACTCAGTTACATAGCACTGTAGACAAATTTTATCTAATGTTCAATTTTTTGTGTTGTGTTTCAAAGTGTGAAATATGTGAGATGCATCTCAGGCTTCAGAACAATAAAGAGGCAAAAAGGGAAAGAAAAACTAATGAATCTGTAGGAGGTAGTATACCATGTAAGCAAATCAAATCACTTGAAATTCAGACTATTCATAAGTGTTTTACTCCCAGAGGCATAGCTACCACCATATCAGCTGTTTCAATAATAAGAGGCCCCAACATGTATAACTACAGTAATACTAACAGAACTGTTTTTCTAAAAAAAGGCCCATTCAGAACTAGCTATGCCAGTGTTTATTCCTCAATTAAATCTAAAGTTGAAAACTCAGTATTATAAATCAGAATTATAAATAAAAAAAGTTGTCTTTGAAAAAATTCTTTTTTTTTCTTACGTATTACAATTTTTAAAAAAATAAAAAGTGATAAAATAAAGAAAAGAAAACAAAATTTTTAAATGAATATGATAGATTCTTTCAACTTAATGAACAAATAATCAAATTTAATCTACCTAAAAACTTTTGAGTCCTATTTCACTATATACATTTATAAAGGTTTCTTAAATTTTGAAGAAAAATAGTAGTAAATAAATTTTAAAAAAATATATATTAATGTAATATAAATAAGATTTCTAATTACCGTTTGCTCAGACAGATTAATGCGTACAATGTTATGCCCTGAAGCTTTGGCAATGGCCTCAACTAAACTGGTTTTTCCAACACCTGGACTACCTTCTAAAAGTATTGGTTTTGGCAGATGCAGTGCACGTAGAATTCTCAAAGCATTTATTTTAGTAGTCTTAGAGCGGAACACATAATTTTGAGATACACATGAATTATCATCTGAATTATCACCTAAATTATCACCTAAAAAAAGAAGATACAGTAGAACTAATTTCAGAATTGTTAAATTATGACCAAAGTCACTATTCTTTTAATATCTGTTTTATAAAAATATAGTTATGAAAAATTCAAATTACAATCAAATTACATAATGTAGGGATTTTACAATACACTAGAAAAAACTACACAGTATGTCAGTAAACAAATTACTCAATCCCCAGAAATTTCAAAAAAAAAAAGATTGTAGTGAAAGGCTGAAAAAATATTTTACAATGTTATCAGATAACTTACAAAGTAAATTTGATATTCCCATGAGAAAAATATATTAACATAATTTCATATGAATTTTATACCTATCTGTGATTTGATAAAATAAACATACATTACTAAAATTAATCAATAAAAACAATTTACCAAGTGTGATCTGAAAAGGCCCAATTCCAAAAGTTTTGCTTTCTTTGGAAATTCCAATTGGTAATTCTTGAAATGCCTTAGTTACTTCTGGCCTCAAAAACTCAACAATTTCAATCTCAGATAGCCCTACTATTCGTTCTGCAAGAAATCGAAAGCACTTCTCTTTCAATTCCCTAAAACCATCAGAAAAACTTGAAGCAGTTGAACCTATAAAATAAAACACAATTAACCTGTTAAAAAATTATGTTGAAATTAATTACTAAAAAAGAAATAGTTATCTTACAAGATACTTATACAAAATTACTTATAAAATAAAATAATCATATTAAATTATTTTAAAATTAGATACTTATGTTAAATTATTGTATTTTTTGTTCAAAAATGTTTATTAGAGAAACAAAAATATATTGCTTTTAAGTAATGGTGAAATAATAAGGTAACAAATGAGCTGGTAGCTAATAATTCTGATTTAAATTATGTTCTTGCCACTTGAATGTAGTTCAAAATTGGGAAGCCCCTTGCTTAATTCTGGTAAACCATGCTAGATCATACAAATTGATCCATATCAAATTATCTCTTTGCTGCCCAACTCTACTTTATAGAAATCTCTATTAAAGTTAGAACTGACTCTTGAATCAATTAATGTATTCACAATCACTAAGACAATAAACTAGGCTCTCATTTTCTCAAAATTTGTCAGATTTTACTAATAATACGTTTTTTTTATGCAGTTTTTACAATGCAAGTTATACGATAACAAATGAAAATTGTATTAATCAAAGGTTTTACCCCTTCTGAAATAAGAATTAACATAAAAATTAGAAGCGTATATTGAAGAAAGAATTAAATTTTGCAAGACTATTCATAATAATAACAATAATAATAATAATGTACATGTAAAAAAGATTAAGGTGTAAACCTAATTTCCAAACAATGACAAATATTTTTTTAAAAATTAACATATATTTCTGTATATGTCAATCTGTGTATAAGCAGAAAGTGCATTTTTTCTTTCAATATTTTACCAAAATTCAAAATGTATTTAAGACTAAAAAAAATTCTGCAATTCTAAAACATGTCGTTTAGCAGTTAAGACTGTTTTCACCATACGTATGAGAGCATGAACTTGACGCAGAGCACATTTTCAAACAGAAAAAATGCTTCAATTTTTATAAAAATTTGTGACATTGTAACTCATGCATTTGTTTATAATATAGAGCTTTTTAAAAGTTCAAAATATTTCATAAATAATAAGTTTTTCCTTTTAACGTGCAAAAGGATAGCTCATTTAGCATTATGGTATAGGAAAAAAATGTGAAACACATTTTATAAAAGAAAAAATGGGTCAACTGGGATAAAAATGAGTAATATGATAAACTAAGTGATTATCTATAAGATAGTGATGCCAGAATATAATATGAATGTTGGAATACTTTTATAACTGAAAAAAATATTCCGAATTTGGTCCCTATTCTTTAACATTAGCCGAAGACAGCCTTAAAAGTAACCTTTTGCTCTCAATTCACGTTAAGTGCCCCCAAAGACAATATTTTTATTTCAGGTAACCCTATCGGAAGTTAACACATTTTTTACTATTTGTTATCTTATACAATATATCTGAGCTAGTCATACTTTCTGCGATTTTTTTTTATTTGTTTCAAAAACGAACAAGAGAAATTAGTATACAACAAACTACTGGCAGTAGCGTACATTAAACCCCATCCCTATAAAAGTTATGTGTACACCACTAAATACAGGTGATCGCATTTGTAGAAAATTTTAGTGACTGTATGGCTGTTAAGCATTTCTCTGTAAATGAATAGAAGAGAAATGAGTTTGAGAGTGGATAAAACATTTTGCTATGGGGAGATGCCAAAATAAAGGCAGCTCATAATCATCGAACCTATGTTTAAAGCTGTGATAAAAACTTGCTGTATAATCAGTGCCGTTGCTAGTCCTGAGTGGGCCCTGTATCGAAGATTCCTTAGGGTCCCTGCATTGGGTCTCATAATATTTTACGATTTTTTGCTTACACGTGTTAGGGCCTCTGTATCATTGATAAAGCAGTAGCTACGCCCCTGTGTATAATCACATGCATTTAAACATCCCAATGAGTGATAATTAATTCTTCAGACTAATTGGTAACTCAAATTCTGACACCGAATTTGAAGGATTTATAAAAAAATTTTCTCTTTCAGAACAAAAGTTTGATTTAGAACACCCATAAAATTAACTCTCCACGTACGGCTCCCACGATTTGAGTGGGGTATCAATTTCGTACCTGATTACATGTCATGTGAAAATTGCAGGCGAAGAATTTTTCCTCCTCATTTCAATACTGTGATCCCGCTCTTCCCCTGTGTAGGTTAAAAAACATCATTTGATGCTTATTTTTGCTGCTAGAGGGCACTAGAAGGTTCAGGAATTTCTTTTCACTTGCTTGAAAGACTTGCACTTCACTTGCACATTTTAAACATTTAAAATAAAATTACAGCCTGAATTCTTGATTAATAGTAACTTAAGCTTTTAATAAAATTAAAAAAAGGAAAAATTTATTTCACAAACCATGAAAAAGGTTTTATTTTTTAGAGGAAATTTAAACTAAAAATAATTATTACTTTTTATACAAGATAATCCTCAGAAAATTTTTTAACCTTTAGCTTTAATAAATTCTCTTCTACAGTAAAACTTATTTTTTAAAAAGCAACTAAAACGACTTTTTTTAAAAATAAATTTACTTTATTTTCAGTTTGAATTTTTCTTTCTTCTTTTCCAGTCATAAATTTTTAAAAAGTAATCAATTGGATTTCATAGATGTAAATGAAAAGAAATTACTGGAAAAAAAGTATGGCTCAAATAATTACAATGAAAAATTAAATTTCCACTCTAATTCAAAATATTTAAAATATACTGCAGAGTTTCATGGAAGCATATCAATAAACATACCTGCACCAATGTGATCTAAGCATACAAGAAAAGCACCATGAAGAAGAGCTTCTATTGGACTCATTATTTTGTTTGCAGTTGTGTTAATGAATTCTACCCAGTTTAAAACATCTCTCAAACTTAAAGAAGTCCTAAAAAAAATTTAATACAAGTTGATGAATTTGTGAATACTGAAATAAAATATCTTTATAAAATATATAATTTTATAAAATTTGAAATTTAAAACATCATATTAAAAAATATTACTCAAAAATTATGCTAGGAAAATAATGAATAAGCAATAATTACATAAAAAAATATTATGGAAAGAGGATAAAAAGAAAGATTACTATTGTAAAAAGATTAAAAATTGAGAAAAAAAAATAAGATTTTCATAAATTGAAAAATAAATCAAGCATTATATAATTTGAAAATATTGAAAATATATTCAATAGATTTTATAAATCTATAATTTCCCAGTTATAGATGACATGTGTTTGTGCTGTAACAAATATAAAAGAGATTGCTGCGTTTAAAACAGCATGTCATCTGCAAAAATGTATTTATAGTACTCATTTCCAATAGTGCATCAAAATTAACAGACACAAATGATTTTTGTTCAATCTGATACAAAAAAACATGATTTAAATAGGAAATGGATTTTCTAATATTAAAAAATCATATAGCAATTTAAAATATGCATCATATAAGATTTTAATTCAAATCAAAAAAGCATGTAAGCAAATTCTTTTCAGAAATTAACTGTTAACTAATATAGCACTCTGATCACACAAAGCATATATATCATATATTCTGGAGAATAAGCACATTTTTAACACAAGAAATGAGACTGAAATTTATCAGTGTGCATTATATGCTGGATATAAAAATGATAGCTTTAAAAATAAAGAAAAGATTAGCGTAATAAAGATTTCTATATATATATCTAAACAGTACTTATTTTTTAAAAATTACATGCCTTATGAACTTTTGCTATTGGGTAATACAAAAAGTTTGGCATATTTGGCATTTTTTTATTTTTAGATACATCATTGAATTCTGTTTCATCTTCAGCCATCACTGATCCATACATAAATAATCATCTTCTGTTCTATCTAGATTGTTAGATATACTACATTTTTTTAAATAACTTCTGAATTGTGTCAGCTTTAACTTCATACCATGCTTTTTATCATCCACTCACACACTATATCTAGACTGACATCATACATTTGGCTTCCTTTGGTAAACGATTTTTCACCTTCTAGCATCCACATGTTCCACTATCACTTTAAATTTTCTATGAATGGTTTATTGATAAACACATCTTAAGGCTGAACTAACAACATTAGTCTGCCTGGAAAAACTGCCATGCCTGTGTTGCTATCTGGGAATGATTTCTATGAATTATCCGTTAGATGGGATCTGAACATGTCACAAACTAAGACGTTCTGGATTTTTAAGGCACCTGGATGCTTTTGTCAAACATTTCTTATCCATAAATTTACACTGTTTTTGTCCAATTATCCTCTCTGGTACACAAGAATGAAAATACCTTTCAAGAAATTAGATTTTGACATCATTTTTCATTAAAAAGTAAACAGGTTTTAATTTTGTACCTTCCACTACATGTGTGTGAAATGAGATTTTTTAATGACCTGTTATTTGAATCCTTTTTGTTCCATTCGTATCAACTGCTTTAGTTTCTATCACATCAAAAATTATTTAAGTTTCATCCATATTTCTACTAAGTGACTGTAAATGTGATGCGTGTTTTCCAACATTATTCAATCAAGCCATCTACAAAATTTCTAAAAATAACTACTGCTTTGTTTCATTCTACCATACAATTGTAAAATCTCTAATATTATCCTTGTTGTAATTAATTCTCTAGCTGAGAGAATATGGGGATTCTTTTGTCTCTTTTCTCGAATAGTAATTATAAGTAATTAATTGAAAATGGCTACTCGCTAAATGTGTTATTATTTTTGTTTTTCTACTTGGCATTTTCTTGTCATGACTATTTCCAGTGTTTACATATATATATATATTCACACACACCTAGCTATACTACATTGCTTATCTACATATTTTACAAAGAAAAATAAAAAAGAACTTACAGTCTTCCAAACAAGGTGCTGTAAAGGCTGAAAAATTCCGCAATAGCTACCCCAAGTTGAAATGTTTCACCTTTGATGTTCTTCAAAAAACACAACTCTTTTTGTATGTTATAATCCACAATTTCTATTATGTCAGATTTTGACGACATGTTATTTGGACACCAAATTTCGGTGAATCGATTCCTGAGAGCAGGTGATAGCTATATTAAAAAAGGATGTTAGCAGAAAATTTCAAGCAGAATCAAATTAGGATTTTTAAAAAAAATTACAGTATTTGTCAAAAAATGTTCTTAACTAAAACAGATTTTACAGTGATAAATTATTGGTGGACTAATTACAAAATTAAGTGATACTAGTTCCCTTTTAATACTAGAAAAAATTTAGAACTATAAAATGCTGAAATATTGTTTTAAGTCTATAAAACTACAAAAAATACTGAGTTATTGTTTTATACAATATTAAATATTGTTTAAGGAATAAAACTAAAATAAAAAAGTTAAAACAATAATTACTTCTTTCTTTCCAAAATCACCTCCAGGATTCATAGTAGCAAAAAATTGGAATCCTTTTTTTGCTGTTATTTCCATGTTCATGTCTTCATCCAAACACTTTTCAGTCAAAAGTATTTTCTGTTCTGGTTCCAAAATACTGTTAAGCCTTTCAAGAACAGAATCATCTGCTAATGATATTTCATCGCATAAAAAGTAATGTCCTCCAATCATAGCTTTAATTAGTGGCCCATCAACCCATTCAAATAACTTTGAATCCTACAAAAGTTGTTAAACATCAAAATTGTACGACATTTTTGTAAAATAAAAGATGCTAGAAATTAAGTTTAAATGTTAAGTAAAAAATAATCCAAAAGTTAATCATTCACATTAAGGCAATATAAAAAAATACTTTTTAAAGGAGTAAGAAATACAATGCCATTGAAATTACCTAAGTTGTTAAGGCTGTCTTCAGTTAATGTTAAAGAATAGTACCCAAATTTGGAATATTTTTCAGATTGAAACTTCTACTCAGAAAAGGATAAGATTGTCAACTTTAAACACATCTTGGAAGAAAAAATTAACGAAATATATTGAGTAATTTCTTGATTTTGAAGACAGTGGTTGGGAAACAATGCACACAAAATTGAATATATTACAAGGCATAAATGAATGTGAAAATGTTGATGAGTAAGCAATGCATAGTTGGTTACAAGAGAATAATTTAATCAGATATTAAATATTAAATGAGAAAATCATGGAATCTGTTATCACACATACTACACAAAATGAAATGATCATCACAGAAAAGAATCTCAACTTGTTTAGTTAGAAACCTAGAAGATGGTAACTGCACATAAAACTTAATCCTGATTTATTTATGCAGTACCAGTTAGTAAAAGGCTAGCACAGATGGGATTACTTTCCTATTTCAAGCAGCAGTAAACTAATTTTTGAATACAATACACATATAAGGAGTTTTTGAATTCAAGATTTCCTATTCCTTCTGCACAATGAAGACAATATTAAACAATAATTTAACCATTTATTAAATTAATATCTTATACAAAAAAAATCATGTTTTCAAATGCTCAAACATATTCATAACAGGGGAATTTATTCGAATCTTTAAAGCTTATGAATTATAAAATGATGTTAAATTTAATTAAAAAATTCCATAGCTGAAATTCCACATAAGTTTCCATTACAAATGATCAATACATATGTAACATATCCAAGCCATTTTGATAAAAATTTTCAATGTTAAAAAAAAATGTAACTAAAAACTTACTTTCGCTCTAGGAGTTCGAACAGGTCTCAATCCTCCAACAAAATCGGCACTCTCAGAATGCATGTGGCAGTTGACGGAATATAATCTCTTTCTAGAAAGTTCAGCAAAAATCTGACATATTGTTGTTTTTCCACATCTAAAAAAAAAGGTGACAGGCATAAAATATGAATTAATGATTTATCCACATACACTAAAATAAAACATCCTTATATTCCCAAAATCAGTGATGTAAGCAAAAAATAAATAAATAAATAATAAAAATAAATTTTAAAAAATCATATTTATGATCTTTTCATCTAGAATATTTCTATGTTCCTGAAAACACACCAAATTTAACTTACACTAGTACACAGATAAAAAAAATGTTTAAGAAAAGATTCTGAATAATTTTTAAGTATCTGCACACATACTCTTCCTTTGAGGAATAGAGGTACCATTTTTCACAATATTTTTTAATGGAATTGTCAAAAAGGTCATAAAATAGAATTTTTTCTGCAATAGAAACAATTCCAATTTTCCTTCAAGAATTCTTAAAAAATACAGATTATGTATTTTAATGTTTATTTTGAGCTTAAGTTTACCCCACTAAATGTATTCAATCATAAAAGAGTAATTATGTTGCATATGTCAAAGGGCCTTATTTCAAGATTTTGATGCTTTGAAAAGAACATCATTACTTTTAAATAAAGAACATTTCTCATTTATATGCATTTGATATCAGTTTTATTTTTATCTTTTCTGCATTCAGAATAAAACTGATTACAAAAAAAAAGTTATAGCCCCTAATGCATATTTTTAACATGCATTTTGCATTGCCTTTTAGTGCCTGAAAGTGTCTTTTAATTCAAAATGTATTTATATAAATGGATTAAGAATGTATGGTTTTTATAAAAGAAAACTGAAAAACCCAAAACAATGCTAAAATGAAAAGCACAATCAAAATTAAATTTAATAACTAGTATTATAAACTTAAACTCAGTGGCACAACAGCTCATGAGGGCCAGGGCCTAATGTGCCCATCTCAGTGTAAGTGACCAGTGGGTGCTGAAGTGCATGAGCAGATGTCCCAATCAGGTGGTCAGTCTGAAGCGAGACCCCCCAGTGTTTAAGTCCCCAAGCAAGCTTGGTACTCATTTATCGACCCACTGCAGGAGGGATGAAAGGGTGAGTTGACCTTGCCCAGCCCGAGGATAAAACCTCGAACCTGTGGTGTGGAAGTGCAATATGCTACCACTCAGCCACTGGGCTTTAATTAGTATTATACTGTCAGAAATAATACTCAGTGGTCATGAGATTCTTAACAAAAATTAAATATCAAATAAAAGGTAGCTGAAAGCAGATTTTCATCAAAACAATCATAACACATTTTTACTCGAGTTTTTAATTTAAAGAACCTAATTGATAAAGGACATAAATTGTGGTATTTAAATCCTTTTAATAGCGATACTTAAGTTACAAAATAAAAAGTAAAATTATTTCTAATTAGTTCTATTGCTACTGAATAAAGCTCCCAAATAAAATTACATAATATACTTAATGTCTTTTTGTTTCATTTGTCTTTTACCTAGCTTTAATGCTTTTCTGTAATACTTTAAACTCCAAATGCTTCCTAAAAGTTCCCATATTTCAAAGGCATGAAACGTAAAGAGATCAACTGGTCTGTACTCACAAATCTGAACAATAAAAGGTTATCAATAAAGAAAACAACCATAAAACCAATTTACTATAAAGAACACCTTTTGGGAAAGAGCTATCAAAAGTTTTTATGTTACACAAAGAAAAACTAAAAAATAATACTTGGAATTTTTAGCTGTAAGGAATAGAATACCATTTGCTCTAAAGTAACATATGGCCTCTTAAGTCAATAGAGCTCTAACTAACAATAGCCCTAATTCATTTTAGCATATTCTTGATTTGTCAACAAAACTATAAAACCTCTTTTAAACTACAATCAAATTTATATTTTTAGCCAATTCAACTTTCTGTCTGCATGTATTTTTAAATAAATATATAACTCAGTATAGCTACTGAGATTAAAGATTTCAGCATGAAAAAGATAAATTAAGTAATTTGAACTCAGCTTTCCCTAAAATTCAAATAGATAACATAATAATGTATCTTAAAATTTAACTTTTTGTACACTGCATTGTCCACACACACCTCAAGAAATTTTTTTTTAAAGTTTATTAGTGATAGTGGGAAATCAGTTTATTCCAGGACAACTTTTTGGGAACTGCATGTTTCTTTGAAGTTCTGTAGAAGTGGCTCAAGGAATGAAATTAAAATATAATATAATTTCTAAAATATATAAATAATTAATTACATATATTAGCTAGTTTAATGTTGGATGGAAAAATGTGTTAATTACTATTGCATTATTTGCCCAACTTCAGAAGACAAAATAAAAATCAAACATCACTGACACATAACAAATTTCTCAAAATTCTTATAGATCAGTACAGAAATGATTTTCAGGTACTAAGAACACATGCATCCACATCTTCATTGGACAATAGATATAAGAGTGAGCTTCTTATTCCAAATATGGGAAGGGAAAAAAGCAGGACTGTATTGTTTTTTCTGACAAGAAGACGCCACACAAGTGATAGGCCACCAAACATCAATTACTTACTACTGTAAAATGTGCACCAAAGTAAAAAAAAAAAACCTGTAATAATTGTTTTCAGTTATGTGATAAATGTCTTTTTTACACTCTGTTGTCCAAAGGTGATAGTAAAGTTATTTTCATTTTATGAAGTATCCTTTTCCAAAACATTTTTAAACAAATAATTTTAATAGTTATTTTTATGTAGATATTTTTTTAAGCTCCTTAAAATAGTAGAATTAATACCATATTTATTTGAATCTCAGTTGCACTTTTCCCCCAATGTTAATGCTACTGAAAATCGAGAGCAGCTTAGAATAGGATGGGGAAATTGAGCATCATACTGAATGTTAGAGCATTTACAAGACCATGTTTGTATTTAAAAGTTTTTAATACTGGTAAAATAAATTAATTAATCACTTCTTATAAGTTATTTTAATTTTTTTTTTAATTTTCATAAATATTGAATATTGATAAACCATTTCATTAAATTTTTTATTTTTAAAAACGAGTTGAGAATTTGGGGTGCAGGCAAGAATCTATAGCAGCTCAGATTTGAAAAAATATGGTACATATTTAATAGCAGAGTGTATTTTTTAAAATTTGAAACTTAGGTACATTGTAGTGAAAACCAGAAATCAGTGAATGGGACATCCACACATTTGACCAACAGTAAGTCAAGCAAAAAGATGCTTGCAAAATGCAAAAAATATTTTGCATTTTTTAATTTAGGATAAATATATATTAATTTTCTGCAATAAGAAAAAAAGCTTTTGATGGGATCAGAAATTCGAAGAAAAAATCCGATAGAAAAGGGGTTAATAAAAAACAATTCACTTTAAATTATATCTTATTCTCTTTAGTACTAGCTACAAAAACATACATGATATAACGTTAAAATATACTTATTAATAATTTTCTCTGCATAATTCATAACATTTTTACAAATACATAATAAATATCATTCTACAGAATATTTTATTTTGAATAAATAAGAAAAAATTAATTAAAAACATATAAAAAAAAGATTTACCCAGTATTTCCAATTAAAAGAACAGGTTCTTTAAATTGTATTGCCTTTCCAACTAGAACAGCTAATCTCCTAATATTTTGAGTCCAAACAATATTTTGAAAAGCCTTAGAAAAAGAACTCTGCAAAATACTTTCTAGAATATGTTTTGTAGCACGAGATGTATCATCAGATAAATTAAAAAGTTTTCCAGGATCTGTTTTCTTTTTGAAGGTTTTCTCTAAAACTTCTTGAATGATTGAAATTTCCTCATTACTACGTACTCGACAAGCTAATAACAAGTAACCTAAAATAAACATAAAATGATCAAAATTTACAAAAGAATTTAAATAAAATGATTTTAGAAAATGAATTAAATTATTGATTTGCATAATATTTTTATTTTTACATAACATATCCTTTTTTATTTAAAATTAACAGAACCTAAATTCTAAATAGACAGAAGAGGGTTCAGATATAAATGCTAAATGCATATCACTGGAGAAAAGGCTGATTTTAGAGGGATTTTTTTTTAAAAAGTGAATGAGAAAGAAATTTTGATTGATATAATTGTAAGAAAAGGAGGGGGAATTTTTAATGAAGAGCTTCTCTTTCTTAAAGTATAATCCTTCAACAATTCTTTAAAAAAAAGGCAAAAAGAACAGTAGGGTAACACAAAAGAGAAGTCAAGGCAAAATATGTAGGATTAAAAATTATTACGATACAATAGCTCTCGAAATAATGCTTGTTTGCTACTGAAATCTCATGCTACCTTCTGATTCCTTCTTTCCACAAACACACAAATATAAAAAATATTCAGCCCAGAATACTTCAAATTCAAATAACTGTTGTTGTTGTTGTTCTCATGTCCATGAATAAATGCAGTAGATATCACTAAATTCCGTCGAAAGTCTTGATCACTGCCTCTGCTATTCTAGGAGCATCAGGGCTGTACAGGAGCTCCCGCAAAGAGTCCCTCAGAGGGACCATTCCCATTTTTAGTAACTTTGTTGCGACGGTTGGGCATTCCAAGGTGTGATTGGGCGTCAGTTGAAGATCTGGGCAGTGTTTGCATTGAACATATAATCTTGTCTTGTCTGGGTGAATCTTCATGCCCTTAAGGTGTTCAGTTCTCAATCTGGCAATTGTGGATGTTATAATTCGGAGACAGTCAAATTCCGTAACTAGGGGTTTTTTAAAAGTGTGATTCATAATTCTATGTTTGGCTACTGCGTTAGCATCATCAAGTGTGATGGTGGTGCACTTATGTTCGATGTCTCTAGCTTCTTTGGCGAGGCTATATATATATATATATATATATATATATATATGCACATTCATTACCCTCAATGTTGACATGTGCAGGTATCCATTGCAGGATACAGGATTTTCTTTTGTTGTGCAGCTGTTCTAGAAGGGTAATAATATCACAGGAGATGTTAGTCTCTCCATTTCTTATGGCTTCTATAGCTGATTTAGAATCTGAGAAGATTACTAATCCTTCTGTAGAATCAATAACATGTGGGTTTTGTTGATATAATATAAGGGCCTCTCTAATTGCCACGAGTTCACTTGTGAAGTTTGAGGCGATTATGCCTGTGTTAATTTTGTGTTTGTAGTTATTACCATCTGGGAGGAGTAAGATGATTCCGGCACCTCCATTGCTGAGGGATCTGTCTGAGGAACCATCAGTGTAGGCGATTGCAAAGTTATCTTGAGAGAGTATTGCTATCGTTTCCAGTCCTTTTTGTCTGAGAGTTACAGGGTCTTCTTTTTTGGAACATGGCTGCAACAATTCCAATTCGAAACAGGTATTCTTTGGTGGGTTTTTTTGGAAGGAGGGGCTCCTGAAGGAACTCCAAGGAGGAATGATCCAAATTGAGTTCTTTTCTGATTTCAAATTTAAATAACTAATTCATATGAATAACATCAGAGACAAAAAAATATTTATCATTCCAATTTCAAATTTAAAAAAAGTGTCAAATTTACATAAAAATTCCATGAGAATATATTTTATTCATAAAATAAATTATTGACAACATTCATAAAGGTGTAAATTAACATAACTATTAATGAAAATAATTTTTAAATTTCCTATTTACAGGTAAGCCTGTGACACGAGTACTTTTTGATTCATAAGTAGATATCTTGAACTCTACCTCATTTTCAGTTAAGGATATTCAATATCAAAATAATAATTTCCATTAAAACAGATTTTATAAACACATCTGGTATTAAAAATGAGTATATTTAATTCTAAAGAAATATTCCAAAGCCTTAAGAACTACATATTACCTTCATCTGCTAAAAGTTGATGCCATTCATGCTTTTCAAGAGAAGGTTCTGAGGCATATTGATACCTTTCACCCCAACGAAACAGATCACGCAAAGTAATAAAACCTTGTTTCCCAGCAAAAACACCACTTTCTCTGCGTCTCATCTGAAAAAACAAATAGAAAATAATACAAATCTATAGCATTTATTGACATACATTGAAAATCGGGTATCACAAAACTAAGGAGATGGAAATATTTTCCTGTATTAAAATATATTGCAAAAAAAAAAATCATATATTCAACAAAATTAAGTTTATAAGAGTACATTTTATTTACATAGATTTGTATATATGCATGCATTTAAAAAAAATCAATGAAACAAAAGCATTCACATTTAAATTTAATACAAAATTTTCAAAGTTTTGAAAAACAAAACATTTTTTGAGTTTGGGGAAAATAATTTGATTTTTTTCTTTGATGCTAAAAAAAGGGAATGCAAATTGTCAACAAATTGTTCGATGTAATCCATTTTGTTATTCATTTCAGCATTGAGATGTGCTTCTAAATAATTGTGCATACTTTCCACAATGTTTCTCATTTAGGATAACGTGGGATCAGGAGCTGCATCATTCATTTCATTTTTGTCATCGGAAATCTGCATCAATGATACTTTTTGAGCAATGAACAAACTCCAAAATGTGTTTTTCTGTCATAATTGTCATAATAACATTATCATCATCTACTGCAACGAATTTTTCCAGTGATGAACTTGGGAGGCTGGTGTTTTCCACATTTTGTTCATTTGCAGAAGGAAAATCTTTTCGGGTTAAGATATTTTCGTTTTGTGTTCAGGGGAAAAAATGAATGAAAATACATAGTAGTTTATCAGGATCAAAGTATCATTTGGGGTTAAACGATATTTCATCTTAAGTGTTTCCGGGTTAAACGTATTTCATGTATAAAGTAAGCAGCCTCTTAATCATTTTTAGTCAACTTTTAACTACCTACATAAATTTGAAGATGACTATGTAATTATCATGAGAGTTAGTCTCCTACTATCTCTGTTGTTAAATGTTATTTTTACATTTAACCCTTTTGGGATAAAGGACGCAAGCATGTGTGTACCGCCACGGCCGGAGGGTTTTATGTTATGTCCAATCCTTCAGGATCTAGCGGCAGCTAGATCAGATCCATGAGACCATTACCCCTAGCAAAGAACAGCACCAGAAGTGGACTCACATGGACATCTTCCAAAGCTAACCCCAAGCAATCGAGGATATGTTCAGGAGAAGCCGGCAGTATGTGACACTTGGAACAAGTCTGGAAAACCTTACTGCCAGATTTGAAGGTCATACCTTTCAAATGCCCACTAAGCAATCTGGACACAGCCGTTTGATCATATCTGTTTCTGTCTAATTCCAAAGCACACCCAGGGCTTTTCCTACTAATACCGGGATGGTCGGGAGGTGCTATCCAGACTTGCTTGTCCTTAATTTTCATTAAAGAGTAAATCTCTTGTATGTGAGTGCATAATCAGTGGTCGCAATCTCAGAGCAGCCTCTTTTGTCCAAGAAATCTGTGACTTTATTTCCAGGAACGTTAACATGGGAAGAGATCCACTGAAGGTGGACGTCTCAAGATTTTGCAATGGTTTTGAGCTTATTGATTATTCGAATGCTCATGAGGTCGTCCCCACGAGTCCAGTCCTGCAGGTGTTGAATGGCACTATGGATATCTGCGAGGATCCAAATGTTGCTGGAGTCAGTTCTGTTAAGGATGTACTTTAATACCTCGTCTATAGCAATTAATTCACTTCTGAAGACTGGGCAGTTTTCTGGGTTGCATCTAGAAAGCTTCTCGATGAAGGCACAACTCCCTATGCGATTTGACTCTTTACTAGCATCGGTGTATACCAATAATGGGTTTTGTGTAGTTAAGCCTAATTCGATGTAATTGGCATACAGATGTCTAAAATATCATTATCATAAAATTTGCAATTAACAGAACAAACATAATATAATATTTGTCACTATCGCTACTCTCAGACACAAATTTATAATCAATTTTGCATCATTCTGATATTCCAAGTTCAGTTAAACATTTTTGATGCTTTGACTTTGTAAAAGTACAAAAAAATAATAATTTTGTCTACCAAATCAAATTATCCATTAAAAACTACACTGCAAACCCAAACCAAATGCTCTAGCAAAAATAAATCTCTCATTTTCATTGCGAACAAAAACTACAAGTTCATTTCAAGAGCAGTCATAAAGCATTCAATTCCGAAAGATTCTCTTCCCCTTATGTTTATAAAACAAAAACCACATATATGTGTGTGTGTGTGAGTAATATTTCTCTCGTTTCAAGAAGGTCAGATCTACATGTACCTCAAACCTTATGGTCATATAATGTCATTTATTGCAAAAAATTTAGCTTAAAAAATGTTCCATTTGCGTGGCCCGCGTATGGGACGCTCAGGAACTGCCCGTGTTTCATGCTGGCTCGGATATGGGGAGTTCATCCCGAAGGGGTTAAATGATAAACATAATTATTTTATACAAGCATAGCATACGAGAACTGTAAATACCTATTTCTATCAGTGACAAAAAATGCAAAACTAAGCACAATGTTGAGATGGAACAAAGCTTCAATGCTAAATAAAATTCATGTGAAAATGAACCGAGAAACATTTAGCGAAAGAAAATTAATGAAACTAGTTTTTAATTCATTTTGAGAAATATTTCTGGTTATTTAAATTATCTAAATGACATACTTCATTACAATATAAAACTTAAAAAAGGTTTTACATTCTACCAATATAAATATATCAGTCTCAGTAAGTTTGAGGAATTAAACTGTCTTATTACAAATGCTATCGTACTCAGGATTGATTTCATGATTCACGAAAATTAATAAATAAAACCAATTAAGTCAGAACAGTGACAACCTTAGTCCTCAACTAAGTAGGAAGTTACAAATCTTAGTCAATATACACATTAACTTATTTTTTCAAATTCTATTCAAAAGAAACTTAAAATCAAAAACAAAATATTGATGGAAATAAGTTACAACTTGGTATTTAAAAATATTCTAAAGAAAATCTGTACCGAAGTTAAAGAAGGAAATTCCCAACAGAACTTTTTAAAAAAACACTGACATAAAACCTTGTTTTTGTTGGAAAAATTATCTGCCTTTTGAAAGAGAATTTTTTTTGAAATTCTTAAATCATTCAAATTGTTCCCCTTCTTATCAAGAAATTCAGTAATTTAATTAATACTCTCCAGTTAAAAGATAATCTTTTAAATGTTTCCTTATTGAAATGAGTTTAAAACAGAATCAATCAATAATGAAAAATTTCCTAATCTCAGCTCTCTGAGATTATAGCTTTACAGTATAATTCTTTAAAGGAAAAATAAATTTTAATAGAAAATATTGTAAAAAAAAAAAAAAATAAATGTTAATATAAATATATTTTAAATACATTTATGTTTAAAATTAATATTTTAAAAGATATCAATAAATTAAGCATACAATAGTAATTTCATCATTTTCTAATTTAAAAACTTGAAATATCAAGAAAAAAAAATTTTTAACTAATTTTTACTAGTAAAATAAGTAAGATATGAATTACTGTACCTGTAAATCATGCATTACAGCAACAAGTTTTTTACTGTAAGAAGGAGGTATTTTACATCGTTGTGCCAATATTACTTCTAATTCAGGAGGAGGTATATCATTAAAGTGCAACTCAATGAATCTGTTTCTGAATGCCCTTGATAGAATCTAAAAATAGAAATATACATGTCAAAACATGTTGTTCTTGTTATTCCTCAATCCAAAATATTATATTAGTTGTAATACTTTTTTATTATATGCTATAATTTTTGTTATATTACAAACCAAAGTTATTCATAAATTTAAATGAATGCTTTATAATTTTTGTCATTAATATAAAATGCCAAGAGCAACAGTTAGTTCCTGTTAACAGTTAAACATTTTATTTTAGTTAATGCAATATAAATGAAATCATGTAGCATGCTTAAGGCTAAACTCAATGTATCTAAAAAACAGAATTCTTCAAATACTTAAGAATTCTAAAAAGAAATTCACAAAAGAAAATAATCTATGTAACACAATGAAATATTCATTTTGTGGATTGTAGTCATGGCAATTAAAAATCAGAATATTGAAAAGAGCCTGATGAAATTAAATTATAATCTAATTCTGCTTATAAGGATGTAAAACAGTTGATAAAAGTTACAAAAACATTTCATTATTAATTACATTGATAAAGTGCCAAGTAATTATGCTACATTTTGTATTTTTACAGTAATATTTTAGATTAACAATTTCTGAACAATATAAATCTTTCCTAAAATTGGATCTCAGTAATAGAAAAATTGATAATCGTATTATAGCCATACACAGAAAGCTGGGTATTTGTATTCCAGAAGTTAAATTTTCTCAAATATTTTTAACACCCAACTTCCATAAAAACACTGTTAAATTTTTCACTGTTACAAATGTTTTTAAAACCTATATCATAACTTCAGGTATAAAATGTTACAAAATATCAATCATCACGATAAAGGTATAGTTAAAAATAGTAAATATATTGTAGATTTTTTTTTAAAAAAAAACTATTCAAACTGATTATTATGATGGATTGTCACATATTATGAATGACAAACAACATAGCAATATTTTTGAGAAAAAATGCATTTAATTAATATTATATTTTAGTACTGTTCTGAATTCAAATATTTTTATTTCTATGTACAGCAACATTATTATTAACTATATAAACCCTAACAATACATTGTTTAGTGAGAAATCAAATATATTAAATCTTAATAGGTTTATAATTACTGTACAGAACATGAATATTCTGTTACATATTTCTATTATCTATTTCATTATAATTATATTTCTAAAAAGTTCAAGTTTCATGACACAAATTTTTAAAACTTCACTACTAACATTTTTCTTCTTTCTTCCTTTTATTTTCTTATTTCCTATTGCATTATTTTTTGGATATTTTATTTCGACTATAATGTTCTGAACTTTGCTGCTACATACAGTTACAAGATGACACTAAAGGTTAAATAATTTTAAATATATTTTAATTTATAATTGCCTTGTTCTGAATGACTGCTTATACTCTTCCTTCTAGAACTTTTCTTACAAAATAACAAGTTTCTAATTATACAAAGCTATAATTATAATTGATTTTATTAATTTACTACTTTTACTTAAATGTAGTGCAGTTCTAAGATGGTTCAGTGTTAGCAAAAAATTATAATGGCAAGGAGCTGTGGATATATTAATAGCACTATATATTTATATAAATTTTATTTTTTTACATGAAGTCAGCAGATTTAGCTACATTTTTTCTTGTTAATTTTACTAAAATTAGTATTAGCATATTTAATTTTAAACTTATAAGTAATGATTTATTAATATTCCTATTTCCTTTCCCTACAGCCTAGTAAAGGCAAATTACAGGTGAAGGTTGGCTGGCATGAAAATGTTCGAAGAATCAATCTTAGTTCCTAAGGCTAAGAGTTTGCTATTGCACTACAGTGGCTAACTTATTTCTGACTTATACTATTTGGTTGGACTTTCATTTTTGTTTTGCTTATATATAATTATAGCTATTAAGTATATATTATTATATATATTCTACAAAACTTCATGAACAAGCATAACAATAGAGCTATAATTAAAAATAGTAAAGATATAGATATGTTTTCAAAAATAAAAATATTCATTCAGTTCATAGTTTTGATTTTGAAGATCTATTCAATTCCGTTGATATCAATGATATCATTAAGGTAATTTTAGAAAATTACAGTAATTATAATCTTAATATTAATAACCAGAAATTTAAAACTATCATAGATTTAATTTCAAAAGAAAATTACATCAATGATTCATTGAATAAACAAGCCAAAGGTTTGCCTCAAGGTGGCCTGCTAAAAATAGTTTAGCTAATTTATATTTACATTTTTATGAATATATTATTAATAATGACTATTACATTTTTAGATATATATATGATCTAATTGTTTTTGGTAAAAATAATAATTTTAACCCCCCCCCCACCATTAACTTTTATCTTGAATACTTAATCCTAGTTAAAATTAATAATAATCCAATTAAAACTAATTACTTAGATGTCTCATTGTATAATAAGGATTATAAATTACATAGTAATATTTATGACAAAAGAGATGCTTTAAATTTTAAAATTTTGTAAGTGCCATATAGGAATTCTGATGTATCGATTTCTATACATAGAAATATTATTTTTAACTATATTTATCATAATAAATGTATTAGTCAGCAATAAATCTAATATATTTTAAAATTCTAATAACTTTATTAGTCATTGTATTGAAAATGGATATCCTACTCATTTTCTTTACAATTATCTATATGTATAAATTAAAATTAAGTGTCTGTTTGTAATTTGAAATTAACAGCTTTTTACTAAATGCATTTAAAAGTATATAAGGTACTAATATGAAAAAATCAATTTTTAAAATTTTTGTCTGTCTGTTTGTTCCGGCTAATCTCTGAAACGGCTGGACCAATTTTGACGGAACTTTCACTGGCAGATAGCTAATGTTATAAGGAGTAACTTAGACTACTTTTATTTTAGAAAAAAAATTAGGGTTCAGCAAAAATAAAATTAAAACCAATGAAATAGTGAACAATATCAGATTCAAATAGGGATTATTTTATTTCACGAGCCTTCTGTCTCAATGATTTCTAGCAGTTATATCAAATTTTTTTGTTTGATTAGGTTACTGACACTTCCAATATTTCCTGTTCATGTCCTTTGATCTTAATGTTTTTACAGCCCTTGCCCCATCGACAGTGTTAAAGGTCATGCGTTTCTCTGGCCCCTTGCTTGCGGCTTCGTTTGTATTCATTTCACCCTACTGCTTCTAATGATTTTACAGTCCTCACCCCATCAACAGTGTCAAAGGTCACGCGTCCCTCTTCCCCCTTGCTTGGGGATTAGTTTCACCTTACTGCTACTTATACCTGTTTTGAACTTGCATTCAATGCTTATCATCATTCCAATGATTTCATTCTCTCTCAAGAACACTGAGCAATATCAATTTTTCTATAACATAGACACCATTTAAACTTAAATTAAGAAGTTTTTGGGTTTTACGGCATTTGACTTCTCACAAGGCTCCGCATTTAAACAGAGGTAAGCCAATTCATACCTCTATTGTTTATTTCATTGCCAAACACTGCACAAAGCAGTCACAATAAATGTTTGTCTTGAAAGAGTGATTGTACAACTATGAGTGTGCGGTGGGGGTGGCAATCGCAGAGTAAACAGGTTGTTTTATTTAGTTAAGTATGTAGGTAGTTGTTTCTAAAATAAATATTTTTAATTATGTTTTAGGTGAAAAAGTGTGCTACACCCTTAAATTAAGTAAGTTTATTCAAAACTGTAAATAACTGCATTTATCCTGCGTAATATATACCATATAATAATATTTATATTTAAATCAAAGAATAACAGTTTCTCAAGTCACAAAGTATTTTTATTTTTCTACCGTTCCATTCTTAATTCAAATTGTTTCGTTACATTTTCTCTGTTTTCTAGTGATGAGACCTTTAAGTTATAATTATAATCAATGTTAAACGTCGTAAGGTTTTATTTCATGAAAATAGTTCAGTTTCTTATTTACTTAGAAATCGATAAATTCTTATAGGTTATTTTATTTAGTTAAGTACGCAGGTAGTTGTTTCTAAAATAAATATTTTTAATTATGTTTTAGGTGAAAAAGTGCACTTACACCCTTTAGCTATACCTAAAAGAAAATCAAATCTTTCCAATCTATACAAATAAATAGAATTGAAGTGTGTTTGTAATTTGAAATTAACAGTTTATTACTAAATGTATTTAAAAGTATATACAGCACTTATATAAAAAAAATCAAGTTTTTAAATTTTTGTCTGTCAGTCTGTTTGTTCCGGCTAATTTCTGAAACAGCTGGACCGATTTTGACAGAACTTTCACTGGCAGATAGCTGATGTTAGAAGGAGTAACTTAGGCTACTTTTATTTTAGAAAAAAAAATTAGGGTTCCAGGAAAACAAAATTAAAACCAATAAAATAATGAGCAACCTGCTTTTCAGATAGGAATTATTATTATTTTAATACTCAAAGACATTTAAAAAGCACTTCTTCATGAAACAAACACGATGACTCATTTTTAATGAAAAAGAATAATTTATTCTTACTGACTCACTTTTAATTCTGTAAGAACAAATGATTTTTTTTTCATTGCTATTGCAACCAGAATTAATATCTATACATATAAATAAAAATGAATTATCTGTTTGAAATTAACAGCTTCTTATTAAATGCATTTAAAAGTATATACAGTACTTATATCAAAAAATCAATTTTAAAATTTTTTGTCTGTCTGTCTGTTCCGGCTAATCTCTTAAATGGTAGGATTGATTTTGACAGAACTTTCATTGGCAGATAGCTAATGTCATAAGGAATAAATAACTTAAGCTACTCTTATTTTAGAAAAATATTAGGGTTCCATGAAAATAAAATTAAAACCAATGTGAAATAGTGAACAATATCCGATTCAAATAGGGATTATTTTTATTCAAAAGAAATTATTTTATTTCGTAAGCATTCTGTCTTAATGATTTCTAGCAGTTATGTAAAACTTTTTTGTTTGATTAGGTTGCTGCCACTAGCGACATTTCCCATTCATGTCCTTTGATCATAACGATTTTACATTCTTCACCCCATCGACAGTGTCAAAGGTCATGCGTCCCTCTCAACTCTTGCTTGCACCTTCATTTATGTTCGTTTCACCCTACAGCTACTTAGACCTGTTTTGATCTGAATGATTTAACAATCATCACCCCATCAACAGTGTCAAAGGTCATGGGTTCCTCTCCCCCCTTGCTCAACAAAAAACAAAGAAAAGAAACATTTTTCACAAAGTAGAAGAATGACATTGTACTTATAGTATAGGTACTTCTTTATATAGAATACATAATTATTAAATTTTTGTAAATTCTGCAAATTCAATAAACACTTTTTTGTTAAACGAAGTCGCGAACATGGTCGAAGTCGCAGGTAACAGCTATTTAACATAAAATAAAGGCATCAGAAAGTAATATTAACGTATTACACATCCAGATACAAATTATTTACACTATTTTAAGTGTTTATTACACAAAATTTGTAACAATGTGTTACTTTTTCTGAGAAGGGTGGTGTTTTCAAAAATCGACTCACAAGAGTTACGGGGCATTATAAATAAAAAAATATTTTTTATCAGCTATTATATCTACAGACTTAAAATTTAGCAAACATGGTTTTTGTTTCGCTGAGATATGAAAGAAGTTTTCTTTTTTTAAATTTACAATTCACGTGAAATTAACTCATTAAAAACTTCTTTATCTTTCAGTCTGTATTGTTTAATTTTTCAATTCACCCGTGCGAAGAACGGGTATACCAGCTAGTATTTTTAATAGTTCTCAGTGAAATGACAAAATGTAATAATATTGGCATTAAGTGGGGTTTTTTTTAATTAGCTATACAGTTAATCAAAAGATGGTGCTACATGTTTCAAAAATTAATGCTACTCTATTTTATTTTAGTATTATTGTGTATGTTTAGAAACTCCTTTTATTTTCAATAAATTTTATATTAATCTTTAAGGTTTATAAATGTATATATAAACACTTACTATTATTTTATAATTTACTAATTTTACTTCTATGTGGTACTGCTAATACTCCTCTGTATTTGGTGGAAAATATTAACCTGATGCTGAGCTAACGAAGCAAGTTTTATCGTCTAGTTTTATTACATCTATTTTAACTTTATATTAGTAAGGAATCAGTCTATTAAATTTTATCATTATATATTAATAGCCTTGTGTATTTTACTAGTAATAATTACATTTCTCTTATCATTTCTTTCTTTCCCTATGGCCCAGTGTATAGGCAAATTACAAGTGAAGGTTGACTAGTCACAAAACTTTGTTTAAACCTGTAATCTTCGTTTCTAAGGTCAAGAGTTTGCTATAGTACTACTGTGGCTAATATTTCTTACTGTCTTGACAGGTTTATAACTATTTGAATATATTATTTGGATTATATATATATATATATATATATATAATCCTCGAACCCTCGGATCTACATAACAATATATATATATATATATTGTTATGTAGATCCGAGGGTTCGAGGATTTTATGCAAAAACAATCACGAAGAAAAAATAATCAGTTCTTTAAGAGCGATGCGAATTTATTATCGAAAATCCAATCCTATCAATACAGGATTCATCGGCAATATTCACAGGGTAAATATCCGAAGGTCTTCACACCTCCAAAGCAATCAAACACAATAACAGTGTTTAAAAATACACGCAAGTAAAGATTATTCACAAGCGCAGGCGAACTAATCTCTAGTCAAAACAATGTTCACTACTCGCTGGCTTAATCAAGACTCATCTCCATATCGGCGAGCATCGTTTTTATAGGCGTGATAGAAACTTCCAGAAATATAATCGCTCGTGTCATTGAACGTGACACTAGTGGAGAGATCTACTACTTTCTAGAAGATTCCAGAGGGTTCCGAACTCGCCAAATTAGCCGCCAACTTAGTCTCCAAAAATGATGCCAAGATTTCGCCAAGTTCTCATTGAATCGCCATTATAACGTAAGGGGTGGCATTGCTTGTGAATAGCACAATTTTAACATGAAATAAATATAACATAGAGTAATATAAATGCATTAAACACTCAAATACAAATTATTTACACTATTTACACAAAATTCGTAACACTATATATATAATCCAAATAGTTATAAACCTGTCAAGACAGTAAGAAATAAAAGTATACATATATATATGTAAAGGGTGTTTTTTTAGGGTGGGTTCTTTATAACCTATACTGTTTGGTTATACTTTTATTTTTGCTTTGCTTCTTTTGATTTATAGCGATTTAGTATATATTATTATATTGAACATATATGAATGGAACAACTAAAGGTTTTTAAAGTAAACACATTGATTCTTTCACTTAATATTTACATTACTCACTCAATTTTTATCTGTCATGTGTAAAATACTTTTTTAAAGACATTTCAAGTAAAAATTTGTCATAAACATTTCTCACCTTTCTTCCTCCATAGTGTCCTGGGGGATTTTGAGTGGCAAAAACCATAAATCCTTGCTTAGCTTTCACTGTTTTTTGAGTTTCAGAGATGAAAAGTTCCCGGTTGTCATCCAAAACCTAACCAAAATCAAATTCATATTTAATTCAAATGAAAAATTTTGCATAAAATATTTTATAAAATAAATAGAACAATTTCTTTGTGGATGCAAAATACTAATGATGCTAAAGATTACATTTATCAGATCCAAAACAGACAGTTATGAAATAAATATAGATTATTTTATTTACAAAATACATTTAACCTTTAATATACTAAGTAATTGGTAGATTTTCCGTTTCTATGTCATGATTTTTGTATAATATGATACATTCATTCACAAATAATTTACGAGAAACAATTTTTGCTATTTTAGATGTACAATTTAATCATAAATTTTATACATTCAATCTATTTTTAATTAAAACTCAAGATTAACTTTAAAAGCCGAATAGCCATTAAATGATAAATAAAGCTGTAATTTTTTCCTTAAATTTATTTCCTCAATTGAAATGAATGCTGTACTAAATTATTTATAAACTAAAATTAATCAGAGCTGATTTACAGCTCTTAAGCAACAATATATATATATATATAATATATATATATATATATATATATATATATATATATTAAAGTTGACAACCAAAACAAGTTTTTTAATTTAGTTTTTCTATTTAATTAATTAAAATGATAAGCTTGTATTTTTTTTTCTTATTCATACTGTACAAAATAGTTAAAAATGGGAGAAAGAGAATAAAATATTTCTTAACAGAAAAGGAAACACAGTATTGATTGTTAGATAATTCTTTTTCATATAAGCAATGAATAAACTACCACATAATGATCCAATTTAAAACTATAGTATGTAATTACATAAAAGTGGCATTAATTAACATTTGCAGTTGCGCTATGCTACTTACTCGATTAAGAGCTTCCATGACTTCAGTTGGAGCAAGATTTAATTCATCTAAAATGATCCAATAGCCATTTCTCATAGCCTCAACTAAAATACCTTTAAAATGTGAAGAAAAAAACATTCTGATTAAATTGAAAACTTAATTTCAATAAAGTTTTGTTGTTTATATTTTCTGATCATCTAATTGTTTTTGCCTTCATCTAAATGAAAAAAATACCACAAATTTGGAACTGCTTTGGTTTACCTCTTATTTTAAACCAAAACTTTTTTTTAAATTATCATTGTATACAAGTGGAACTGAAAGGATTTTCAGTCATTTATTTAATTTTATTATTAACCTTTTAAATGGGACATTATCTTCAAAAGGTAACACAAAAACAATTAATTAAAACTGTACTGAAATTAAAATATAAAAGTGGAAGACTTTTTTGTGTGTGTGATTTATAACATGTTCTATAAATGGAACATTGACTTTAACACTTACAGTACATTCTGACATGCACTCTCATGCTACATTTTTTAATTTATAGGTACATATGTTTAAAAAAAAACTTTTTTTATGAAGGAACTTGAAATGCACAAGTAAACATAGTGGCCAAATGACTTGTCACCTACCACTTAATTTAATTTTTATTTTTCCTTAAACTGCAACAATAGAAAATATTCATTAATATCTTACTAAAAGTACTTGTCAGTTGAACCAACTTTATTCCTTAATGTTAAGATTGTTTTAATTTTCTGAAACTAATCGCATTTGCTTTCTAATGTTGTCAATAAAGGCTATAGTGCACAGGTGGGGAACCTTTTTACCATTAGAGGTTGCATGTAAATTAAGTTGTAATAAAGGAGGTCACATAGCATTATGTACCTATAAATGCGACTTTTATAAAATTATTATAGTTTTTGTATAGATTTAACAATTTTGTGCATTACATAGAAATATTATTTTTTAAAAAATTAAATCCTTATTTATTTATAATTTGACATAAAAAGTTACAATATAAAATATTTTTGTATTTACATAAGGGTAAAAACTTGCTAAAACATGAATCATTGATTATTATTTTTCTATAAATTTATTAAATTCATAGATATTGTTGTAACTTTCTATATTTCACTCTGTGTTGGTGCTTTTATTTATGTAAGCTTTTATATACATATATTTGGATGAAACTTAACTTGAAGCTTTAATTGTTCTTCTACATGAGCATGTGTGGTAATGTTGGGATATTGCACTAGGTGGCATTCTAACATTTGAAATGTACAATTGGCTATTCCCAAGAGCAGTCATTGAAACATAATACATTCATGACATTCTTTATTTAATTCTATTGATTTGCAAACTGCTGTAATCAATATAATTAAATATTAATTAATAGAAGTGCTAGCTTTTAAGAAGGCTATGGATTCCCAACTTCTGCTATAGTGTGTTTAAAAGAGGGCAGATGTCTTATATACAACAAAATGGCATGAAAGTATCTGAAATTTCAAAATAACTTAGGATGTCAAACAGAAGCATAATAAGGATATATAAAGCATATTTAACTAAAGGTGATACAAAAGATTCATCATCTAGGAGACATAGACACAAGAAAATAACAAAAAACGATGAGAGGAAATTGAAGTGAATTGTAAAAAAAAAAATAGGGAAAGGAGACAAATTAACAACTCCACATATTACAAAGGATTTCAATTTAAACTAGAAAATAAAGATTTTTCCCACAGCAATACAAAGAGAACTCAAATTTCTTAGGCTTGAAAGTCGTCGCCCAACATGAAAACTCTATTTGTCAACTTTAAATCGAAAAAATTGTTGTGCTTGGATAAAAGGATTCAAAATCTAGGACATATATAGAAATGCGGAAAAAATTGTATGAACTGATATGAGATTCATTTTACACTTTTTAAAAATGATGGTAGACAAAGAATTCATCGCGAATAACATGAAGCTCTTCATTCAAATTGGATACAATCAATCGTGCAGGCTGGAGATAAAGAATTAATGATTTGATTGGAATGAGATCGGTCCCCTTATCACTATAAAGGGTAACAGAACTAGAAGTGAGTATTTATCTCATCTAGAAAATGTTATTAAACCATTAATAGAATATTGGTTTCCAGATGGTGATGGAATATATCAGGATGACAATGGTTCTTCCCATTAAGCCAAACTGTACAGACCTGGTTAAACCATAACCATGGGGTATTTCATTATCTGAAATAACCATCAAAATGTCCCAATATTAGTGTAATTGAAAAACTGTGAGCTGAACTGGAAAGGCATTTAAGAGTCGAATAACATTTTAACAAATGTCAAAGAGAACTAGAAACACCAATTAATAAAGCCTGGTGTGAAACATAGTAGAGACTGACATCAGTATCACAAGTTAATGTTCTATACAAAGCAAAAGGCAGAAGCATCAAGTATTAGATGAGGTGACATGACAGTATGTTTAAAACACTCTTATCTTTTGCAGTCCTTTACTTGATATACTATCCTAGGCTAATGAAAGTTGGTAACTTCTAGATCTACACCCTTAAAGTGTAAGCAAATTGGCCCCATGCTACACGATTTTTCCTCTCATTTCTACACTTCATTTTCTCCTTTTTCAGGCAAAGCACGAGACCTATAATTTATCTTGGAAGAAATCAGAGCATGCCCAACACTTTCCACACTCTCAGTAGCATATTCAATACAGTTCATAGTGTTCTTTTTGACAGTAAATATGGATCCTGTGAAATGAAGCAAAAAAGGTGCCGGTTTCAAAATAAGTGATTTAATTTTTGCAAAACAAAATGGGACTCATGCTGCAGGTAGAATGTTTGATGTTTGTAAAAGCTCCATATACAAATGGATGCAAAATGAAATGGCAATCATTAAAATGCCAAGGAATAAATTTGCTCCTACATAAAGAAGTAACAAAATATTGTAGCTTAGAAGAAAATGTTGCAAGCCAGAGAGAGAGATCCAAGAAAATCACCAAAGAATGGATTAATTGTAAAAAGAAATAGTGTACAGTTATTTGCCATGCAAAGTGGACAAAAGGAATGCAAATGAAAATTGTAGAGACACTTTGAGTTGGTGTAGCTGATTTATGACATGGAATAATTTAGTATCGCAAGGAAAACAAAACATCCTTATTGTTGAAGGCTCAATATGCATATATGATTGCCTAAATTTCAAAGATTTACAGCTTTTGAGTAAGGTCCAGGAAAAGATTGGATTTTTGGCTTTATGTGAACCAAACAAAAGATTTTCCAATATAATGACCTTACAAAGTGGTTTATAAGCAATGTTTAACCATTAACAAATATATTCCAAGAATTATAAACATTTTTGTCAACCATTACTAGAAATCTTAGAGCTCTGAAATTTTCTCCATTCTTCTATACCTTAAATTAAAGTAAATATAGCAAGTTAAAAACAATACCAATGTTTCACTCATGAAACATCCAAATTTCTCTATCTCTCACCTAACAGTACAAAAAAAAAATATCTCTTTTACGATAACTTTATAATCTATCAACAGAATGATCTTTTTTTATTACTCTCAATGAATAATCAAAACATTTGCTGAATTTTGAGACTTACATAAATTTTTTAATTTACCTAGATAACAAGTTTTAAAAAGCTGAAGTTATGGTATTTTTCACTGAAACCATATTTTAGCAATATATGCATGATAGTATTTTCTTTCTGCATAATAATTTGTATAAAACAATAGGAATAGAATTGTACATATCAGAAAGTTTTAATAGCTGTGTTCCACTTATGGAACACTGAGATGTAAAAGGATAATTTATTACACAGAATTTCATTTACATATACATTTATTTTTATAAAATTAAACTATCAATTACTTCAAACAGTATTTTAAACTAAATTTTCATGAATTTTAAACTTACCTTCTCTAAAAACAAGATTACCACAGTCATCAGCCCCATATGTCCCAATGTACTCTTGGATATCAGTGTGTTCATGATTATTGACTCTGAGACACACATTTCCAGTGACTTTGGCAAGGTATTGAATAAGACTGGTTTTACCAGATGATGTTTCACCTTGCAAGAGAACAGGAAATCGTCTGCAGAAAACAAAAATATTAAAATATTCTAATAATTAGTTTTCTTTACATGTCTGGTAATATATATTTGTTACAACTAGCACAAAAAGAAAAAAATGTGTTCGCCCATTTAATTAAAGATAAACTTATTTTATGCTGACAATTTGAATTAATGAATAGTGGAACAAACTTAAAGCCTTTATCATATGATTTAGTAGATAAAAGGTTCTAATATAGTACATTTAACACAGAACATTCTCATTTGTTGTTGTTGTTGCAAGTCCCCATTGGCCAGTAGTGCTAGACTAGGTCCATGATGTTGTACACTCTCAAAAAAAATCCAACACCAGCAGAGAATCGTCAGCTAAATCTTGCTTGGTGAGACCCAGGCATTCAAGGATATGAGCAGGCGAGGCTGGCTCAGAAGAACAGTTGATACACATTTCAAAGATATTGGATCCTTTGGAAAATTTCATCGATTTAAGGTGACCACTTCAAAAGTGGGCTAGAATAGTTTGTTCCCGTCTATTAAAACCGTGAGCCAGAGAGCCTCCAGGACAAGAACACTGATACTAATGGTGCTCTGAGAGGACAATCCAAGCAGTCTTCTTCTGGTGTTTAATTTTTGAGAACATCTCCAAAAAGGTGAGGGGTGCTGACAGCTCTGGAACCTTGCAAGCCTTGGCCTCTAGATCCACATGGGGGGGGATCCACTGCAGATGAATCTGATGCGATGTGGAAAGTCGTTTACACTTGCTGAGTATTGACACTCCAACATTATCTCTCACACTTTGCCAAATGGACAAGTGCTGTATTGCACTTCTACTATGAGACAGTATCCAAATCTCTTTTCCATTTTGAAGAGATGCAAGAGAACCAAGGGCCTCATCAATAGCTATTAGCTCACTGCGAAAAACTGAGCAGCTGTCTGGATTTCTCATTTTTTAAATAGGCTGGATGACAAATATGATACTGAAACTAGTTGTATATTACACATTACAAAATAAAATATCTTTCTTTTAGCTTCTTGTCAACATACAGCAATACTTATTTCCAAATGTGTTTTTGAAATAAAGCAAGATGGCAGCTATGCATCTTGCATCAAAGAAAATTCATTCTTTGAAGAATAATATTGAGCTAATTTATTTTAAGTTAATTTTTGTTAATTAATATTAAACTAATGTTTAAAAACTTTATAACTCATTAAAAAATAGTGATCTTATTTTTTACAAGATTTTATTTAACATGCAATGTAATTTGTTCAGGTGGAACCTTGCAACCCAATTTTGAAGCTGATGTCTTAAACCGATTGAGCTGAAATTTTGTATGCATGTTTAGTTTGGATGGCAATGCATGTTTTGACCATTTTTTCCCGATATTGCAATTAGTTAAAAAGATATTAATGAAAAACCTTAAAACGCATAATTGTTTTACCCCTGTTGGCTTTTTATTCTGAGCAGGACAGAGCTTAAAGAAGTTCCAATTTTTCGGTTTTTAAAAAAAAAGCCATCTAATTCTTTATATCAAACTCAGACAAAAAATAATTACATAATCAGAAAGATAATTTATTTTGCCATGATACGGTATAATTTTTTTTACAAAATAATGATATTTTATATTTTTTACGATTTTTTCTAAAATGAGTCAAAATTTATGCGTTTTTATGAAAATTATTTCTAAATTGTTTTGTATGAATTTTTTTTCGTGTTAAACAATTATTATTCGTGTTTAGTATTCTGCACTAAAGTTCATGTCTTTCTCTTTTAGAATCAGTCATTTAAAAAATAAAATGCCAAAAACTTTTTTTTTTACGATTTTTCAAAAATACTCAAATTTTTAATTAAACATTCAATAACTTCATCATTTTTACAGATAACTGCACAACACTTTGTTTTCTCTAGTAGAATAGTATTATCCAAATTCTGTACAAAGATTGAAAAAACTGGTTTAAAATTGTGGATTTAAATTATTTTTATTTCATTTTATTTTATTATTTTTTTTATTTTTTTTGCGTTTTTAATACAATATTATAGTAAAAGCAAAAAAAAGTTTTAATATTTTGATTAATTTTGCTTTGTCCAATGTTGTTTTGGTCTTACAGTGTTTATCACCCCTCCCCCCAGCCATTATCCTCTTGTTCCGGCCCGAATGAAATATCTATCATATGTATCTGGCCCGGTGGGAAAAAGGTTGAGTACCCCCGAGCTAGACTGTTCAAAGTTAACCGGCAAACGACCTTGCAACAATGATGCATTGAATGAGATGAACAGACTGAGAAACCTGTCCAGCGATAATTAAAAAGTAAAAAATAAATTTAAAGTAAAAAAACTTTTTTAAAAACAAGCTTTTATTTTAATGTACTAAAAAGAATAAAATAAACTTTTCTTTTAAAACTTTTTTTTTACTATCAACTTATAACATCATTACACAATTTATGATATAAAAGCTTGTCGCAAGATTTACCTGTGTAAATAAAGAAGTAAATTAAATAACTTGATCTGATTGATTTTAATTTTTTAAATTTTCAAACTAAATAAATGCGAGTACTTGAATCTTGTGACAAGCTTTTATATCATAAATTGTGTAATGACGTTGATAGTAAAAAAAGTTTTAAAAGAAAAGTTTATTTTATTCTTTTTAGCACATTTAAATAAAAGCTTGTTTTTAAAAAAGTTTTTTTACTTTTAATTTATTATACTTCTATACCATTTAATGTAAATATTACATATTATTAACTTGTTAAACATTTGTGTATCACATATGATATAAACAGGGATTCTATCTCAATCACATATTAAAAATTGCATTCAAAGTTAATCTTACACACTTTGCTTAAATTTTACTTGAGATATATTTTTTTAGTATTTATTTTGAATAAAGATGTTTTAAATTTTTACACCTTTCTTTTATTTTTCTTAAATTTTTAATCAATACTCCATGATTGATTTTGCAATGTTAAATACATGGTTTATTTACATAAACAAAATAATCAAAAGGTTAAAAAGACATGCTCAATTATATTAAGTGAGGTAAAAGATAAGATAAATTAGTCAGCTCAGATTCATGTCTCATTAAAAATACTTGAGCAAATTTTCTTCCTGGCTTATTTGTCAATAAACTCTTTCTAAAGTATAAAATTAAAACATGCATTTTACATGAGGTAGCATGTACCATAGAATACTAATTAACATTTAAATATTGGGAAGGTGATTCATACAACACATACATCCTATTGCATATTGTATCGTAGAACACAGTTCAAGGATTTTATGTTATTAATCTCAAAGAGCAAAACAGTTCTTTAAGGCTGTTTTCGGTCAATGTTAAAGGATAGGGATGAAACGGCAAAGACATTTGTGGGCAGGAAAAAGCTCCAATAAAAATAAAAAATTTTATGGATATAAAGAAAATAATTGTTTAAAGGATAGTGTTTTTTGAATTTTGATTTTTTGGAAAATTACACAGTTTTCAGCATTTTTGCAAAATGAAATGTGACTTTTCTATGTTAAAGTATAGGAGGTGGAAACGCAAAAGACATTTTAACAGAAAAAAACATTTTTTTTAGAGTAGAATTAAATAGTATATAAGAAAGCAAGCTTCCCTCTTTGGACTAGTGTAGCCAGAATTAAGTTTTATGTTTTTCTTAATTAACTTTTTTAAATTTTAAGTTCATTCTGAATTATTTTTGGCGTAGTTAGGACTATCTCAAACAGATGGCACCACCATCGTTTGAAAAGCGAATTTATTCTTGGCTACGAATACTTATTTTTGGCGATATCTTTCTGAAATATAGTCGCCAGCTGAAATTATGGTAACTTGCAAATTGTTACAAATAGTGGACAATGGAAAAGATTTATGATGTACAGAGATTTAACATCTCAAATCTGACGAACTTTCCGATTTAGAAAGTTTTAAATATTTTCTGCATGTGTGCTTTAAAAAAAATCGTTTATAATTATACAGCTTAGATTTTTTTTTTTTGTCTGTTATTGAAGGAATGTCTGTAAGAATATTTAAATTCTGCAAAAATGACTTAACGAAGAATGAAAGTATACTTACTTTATACTTGATCGAAAGTTGTGAATTAACTCTAAAGAACACAAATTATTACTCCTTGCTCACAAATTAAAATTTTAATCTAATTATTGTAATGTAATTATTATTATTATATTATTATTTTCTTTTTAACTAACAAAAAATTTTTTCCCCATCGATTTTATATTTGACGTAAAACTTTACCATAAACCATTGGAACAATTATTAACACAAAATATTGTTTTCTAATTTAATTAACAGAAACTTATTTTTTCAATTAATTATGTTCAGATTCTAAGCCGCACCCCAAATTCTCAGCACATTTTTGTGAAAAAAAAATAGTGTAAAATATATTATCGATATATGATATATTTACGGAATGAAAAGTGGCTGCGATACCCTAGTGGTCAAGGTAACGTACTCGTGGCTGGCGTGTCATGAGTTCGAGCCTAGTACCGCTGAAGTTCTGTCGTGTAGGGGAGCGATGAACGTTAAATCTGAGAGCTAAAACGTCCTCTCATTGGTGTGGTAGTTAGGAGATGGGAGGTGCAAGCTCAGGTGTCGTCCTCGTCACTTGACTATGGTTCAAAATTACGTGGTCCGTCGCCAAAAGCCCTCGTGTAGCTGAACAGTGTGACGTTAATATTCAATCAATCAATTCTACATAGCGGATCTTCAGCAGGGACACCAGAATTCAAACCGACGATGCAGCACCACGTCGATCACGAGTTCGTAACCATGAACTCTTGCCTACTGTGACCTCCTATATCTTCTCGAACAGGATACCGTAAAAACTGTCCGTGATATATATTTTTATAATTAAGTATATTACTTAGCCATTTATTTGGATTCCTACATAGAATGAACCTATTATTTTGTTACCAAATATGCCCAAAAATTAAACAATAATGCAATTTTCTTTGATTTAAATATAATGTTAACTTCCAAATTGAAAAATTGTTATTGACATATATTCATTAAATAAACATAAATTTCTTAGAAAAATAAAAGCAATGTTTATATATTATATGCTTGATTAATTGTGCTTGATAATTAATTGCCAGCCTATTTTCTCTCCCTTATAATGATATTTTAATCGTTCTCTAAAGTTACAAAAGTAATTTTAATTTCAAAATATCTCTCTTTCTTTCTTCCTTTTTTTTTTTTTTTTTTTTTTTTTGCTGAACATGAAATAATTTTTGTAATGCTTATTTTCATTTACGTACCATTTCTTATAAAAAATATTTTTTGAATTTAAAAATTATTTTACAAACATACGTAAAATAATGGTCAAAACCATAATTAACCAGTTTTTTAATGAAATAGCTGCATACTATCTTAGAAAAATATCAAAATTGATAACCTTTAACCTTTTAACATTTATATATAAAACTACTTTTTAAAGAAAACTTTTAAAATTGTTTCCTTAAACCCTTCCTTTAATAATGTAATACAGGTGTAAGTGTATACCTAATTGGAAATTTCTGAAACATTTTTTTTGTACATAAGAACTTTATTTTGTAATACTTTTAGAAACATTTATTATTCCATTATAAAAGAATATTAAATCGTTTTTCTTTATATGTAGTGCCTACTAGATTGTGAATATTCCATTGTTTACTGTACCGGGACCAACAAAACAAATTTATTCACGTTAATACATTGTTTTTGCACAACTAAATCGTTTTGTAATGGAAAATGAACTTTTTTTTTTATTTGTGGATAAAAACACCTATAATCAAGGAGAGCGAACAACTTATTGATATTTTAAAAGACATTTGATGGTAAAATCTATATTAAAACAAGAACAGCTCCTAAAATTTAGATTGCAAAATACATAGGATTTTTTCCATAGTTAGAAACGAATAAAGCATTCATAACAAATTATCAGAATCCATGAGTCGAAAAAGTAAGAAAGCCATTTTAGATCTCTCTCATGGTCAAGAGTCAACACTATTTTACTCCCCCCCCCCAAAAAAAAAAAAGAACAAGTATTTCGTTTCACAGTCGTAAAGACTGTGGCCCTCTTCCCCCTGCAGAGAAAGGGGAGGATTCTATTGAAGGAAGTGCGCTACACACACACACAGAGAAAATTTTTTTTTCTTGCCTTTTTCAAAATCAACCAAAAGCGGAGAGCAGAGTGCACGCGATCTTCTCTTTTCAAACAATTAAATCTCACCACCAATGACATCCAATAATTCACAAAATAGCTGTAAATTTATGTTTCGAGATATCTCTCTTTCCGATTTTTTCGAAATTTCGCAATTGTCCATAATTCTGGAGATCTTCATATAAGGACCATTATAAATTTATCATCTTCCATCCTCTCAAAAATTGACACATTTGTTGAGTAATTCAGAGTACCACTGAGAATTGTACTCTCGTGAAATAGGTTGCCAACCCCTGTTCTATTGTATAAAAGTAAAATTGTATCATACTGTTTGTTCATTAAAACGTGAAATTTAATTTTCATTGCTTTAAATCCACCTATTCTTCCTTTAAAAATCATTTGTTCAGGAAAAATTAAACAGTTTCGTTCTGTACATCATTTATCTAGAGAATTGATCGACAAACTGTGTTCCACGAGTCCCAATAAAAAAAATGGGAAAGAAAAATTACAAATATGTATGCAAAATGGATTTATGTTCTCATGAAATTCGTTTAGTCACAATTATCTAAAGATCATAGACTAAAATTAAAAATTTTATTTATACATAATTTGAAATTTTTTTTTAACTTTTATTGTAATATAATAAATGAATTTTAAAACTTTATTTTATGCAGTAGATTGTGAATATACTATTGTTTGCTATCCCGAGTTCCATGAAGTAATTTTACACTAGTTAGTACAATGTTTTGAAACCTTTTACATTTGTGGGGAAAAAACACCTATAATGAAGAAGATAAAAAAAATTTATCGACATATGAACAGATTCGATGCTAAAATTTAAATTTAAGCTAGAAGACCTACATTTTAGGTTACCAATTCATGCCATATACGCAGAATTTCTCACACAGCTATGAACATTTTCATGCCATTCACAAAAATGTATTTAGAAAGTGAAAAATATTTTTAACGCGATTGGCCACAAAAACAAAATACAAAAACGAATTGAACACGGAATATGCGAAATGCTACTGCACATAATTTCAAAAAGCTTATACGTCGATAGTTTGTGTAAAAAATTGTGAACACATATCTCAGTTACTAAGTATAATGCATGCGTAGGTGACATTTGGATCTCAAATTTATATTATCAATGAGTAAATAACATTAAAATTACAACATAAAAGTTTTTAATAAAAAAATAAAATATTTTTTAAAATTGTCTTTACATATAATATCAAAAATATGTTTATCTATATACTTTAAATATTATTTTAAGATATATTCCCTTCAGCGAGGAAGGGGTTTCCTCGAAAACATGTTACAGTTCTAAGGGGTCCAAGAGTTGAAAAAGTTTGATGATTGACCAATGTCCAGACATGAGAAGTCTTTCATGGTCAAGATTCACTCTGCTGCTTTAACCCCCTCGCCCGAAAAGAAAAAAAAAAAGAGCTAGCATTTATTTTACCAGTTTGACAACCGTCACCCTCCCTTAGCCCCCCTGCGTGTTCCCTTTCGCTGAAGGGGAGAATTTCATTGAAAAGGTTACCCGAGAGAGAAATTTATTGCCCATCTTGGGAATCTTGAGAAAAATATTTGTGCCAAAAATTTCGCAATAGCCAACGCCATCTAGATGTCATGTAAGGTGTTAAACTAATGGCCCGCCATCACCTTAAGGGCAATGAGAATTTGTCAAAAAACAATCGTTAGAAATGCAGAATACAACAGTAAAATTTGCAAAACAAATCCTAGAAGGTTTTCAAAACCTTCTAAGCATTCAGACACAACTATTAATCTCTAGAAATACAGATACTTAATGCATTCACAAGCAATCTCTCTCGATTGAAGCAACTCTTCAACAGCAACACAATACTGACTCTCAACTTCAAAGGCTCCTACTTATAGTCTGCATGGATTTATCCTGAAAAATCTGCTTACGTCATAGATTATCATATGAGTATAGTTTTGCAAGAGTAATTTCCAAAAGTATCCAAATCATCACCAACATCTCGCCAAGTTTTCATTGTATTGCCATTATAATGTCAGGAATGGCATTGCTTGTGGATATTACAACTTAAACATTAAATAAATACAACAGTAGGTAATATTAACATATTACACATCCAGATATAAATTATTTACACTATTTTAAGCATTCATTAAACAAAATTCATAAGAATGTGTTACTTTGTCCACTGTATTTTTTGCATGTCAACAGATATCTATGGAAAGCATATACCATATTTATTTGAATCAAAGTGCATTTTTTTCCCAACATTACTGCTACTAAAAATTGGGTGTGGCTTAGAACTGAAAGTGGAAAAATTTGCTGGATGGAGGAAACTTGACACTATGGTAAAATAAATTGATAATTCCCTTATAAGTTCTCATTTAAAACATTTTGTGTATATTGGATATTGATAAACCATTTTACATTATTTTTTTTCCCAAAAACATGTCAAGAATTTGGGGTGCAGCTTAGAATCAAAGGTGTTTTAGATTCAAATAAATATGAGAATTGTCTAGGGGATAATACCTTTAAAAAAATACGACAATAGATTTAAAACAATTAAATTTAGAAAATAAGGTAAGTTTTCCCACATAATTTACACAAAATATTACCACAACATTTATAAAAAAATTGGAAGACAACAGCTTGCAAGCAAAAATTTTAACTTACCCAGCTGATACAATTCGTGCTAAATCATGCAGATTTCTTTCCACAGTTTTAGTAAATATATAATTTTCAGGTACATGAGGTTCTTCAGGTCCTCGCAAAATCCAGTATCCAGACACTTGAACATATTTTCCTGTTTTTGGCTCTGGAATATTTTGGTATAAAGTTGGAGATATTTTTGCAAACATCTGTTTTTTCAGGATATGAATTACAATCTCATGTGACTTATTATCCAACTGAGACAAAAAACTTAAGCAAAATCCCTAGAAAAAAAGAAAAGTAATTTAAAAATTATCAACAAATATAATTCCCTACAATAACTCATAAATAAAACAAGATACATAATAAAATTATTAGAACTTTAAAAATGTACTCACCTCGTACAAAGATCGATGAATATTGAGGCAAGGATTAGCGGAAGCATATCTCAATGCACGGCAAAGGGTTCGTAAACTAAAAAAAATTTTAATAAATTAAACATAAAAACAAATTTTAATTTTTTGAACAATTTATATTTAATAATAGAAATATTTTAAAGTCCTATTTCTTTAATTGCTCAAGCGGTCTGAGAGCATGTTCTCCAAACTTCCACTTGATTATATATTGGTTTATCTAATTTAAACCAAGCTTGGAGAGTAACTTCATCTCAAGCTGAACCAAACTCATCTTAAATTGCTTTGCCAAACAAAATGCTAGTGCTTAGTTTTTGTACCCAGCATGGCTATTATTTGTAATCATCCAAGTAAAAATAATGAAGTTCTTATGTCAATTCTCATGTTAAATTTTAACTTTAAAAAAAAAAATTTTAATGTAGCTAAATAATTTTATGTACATTTTAAAAATCAAAAACAATAAGATGATATAAGTCTCACTGGCATAAGAACATCGTAAGTGAAAAAAGGCCTCCGTTATAGTAATTCACAATATGGAAATTAATTACCTGTAATGAGGATGATAACCACTACCATCATTTAATTGTTTAGCAGCAGCTTCTTTTATGCACTGGTAAAATTTAACTATATTTTCAGTAAGCATGTTGTTAATAGGTAGACCTCGAAGGTATTCATGCACTAGTACAGAAAGATCAGTTGCATCATCTGTTTCTTCCATAAAGAATTCTGAAAATCTGTTTATAGAATAACATTTATTACATTAAACACTCAAATAAAATTTATTGCATTTAAAACTAAGCCTAATAGCAAATGTTTAAGATACAATTACATTTAAACACATTTTTGAAAATGCAATAAAAAATATCATGCATAACACAATGCAATCAAAAATGTAATCATGTAAAAATACTAGATTATTTTTAATCACTTTAAATATCAGTATAATCATTAATTAAAATTGCACTGTTGATCGTGAGTAAAAAAATATTTTTACTATTAAAACTAAATTCAAACATGTTCACTCATAACCACAATTTCAAAGCTATATGTCATGTTTAATAAAAATGTTGGGGAGAAAGGAGCAAGAACGTTTTTTAAAATAATTCAGAGAACAAAAGTATAAGGAAAAAGTTTAAAAGTAACACACTAAAAAGCAAACATTTTAATAGCATTTCTTTTAAATAAAAAAAAGCTGTATCCATTGCAATATACTCCGTAATTAATCCTTCACATACTTTTTCTTAACATACAAAAAAATACACGTTTTTCTCCATATGAATCATTGCCATTTCAAGGACAGTTAATGTGTCCAAGAAATTCCTCTTATCAACTGAATTATTAGTTGTTTTTTTCTCATGAAAAATATAATAACTCCTTCTTTCCTCAGTGGCTCAACAACCCAAGGTGGGCCCTGGCCTTCTCAAGAAGCCTTTTCCACAGACCAGCCTTCTTCCTGCTAGTGTGTTCTCCAATTCTTAGTTCTCAAAACTAGGTTATATTTTTCTAGGCCATCAATCCATCTAAGATTTGGCCTGCCCTTTCTTCATGTGCCAATTAGTTAGGCATTGGAAGATTTTTTTTCGGGGTGCGGTCTTAATCCATTCTGACAACGTGACATATCCATTTAATTTGTTGTATTTTGATGAAGTTAATGTAGAATTAAAGTTAATTGATAGAGCTCGAAATTTGATCTTCTTCACCACATTCCATTTTCCTGAATTCCTACAAAAATAAATCTTAAAATTTCCCTTTCGTAGATACTTATGTTCCGAGACAAGGACCAAGTTTCACATGCATAAGTTAATACTGATCTTAAAAGACTTTTTTACAATAGAACCTTTGTTTTTCTTTTGATTACATCCAATTTCATACATATAATTATTTGGATAATTTATTATTATTGTGAACTATGGAGTAATATATAAACACATGATTTCAATAATGCTACAAATGCTGAAAATTTAAGCAATATTCTAATAGGGGGGGGGATGAATACACAAGAAATGCCAAACAGTTCATAGAAATGAAAGATTCATTGAAACTACATAACATTTCTTGCTTCTGTAATTGAATGAAATTATATTTTATTTTAAAAGGAACTTGGAACACTAGAAATTAGTAGATCATAATTGAAAAAATGTTACTGATGTAATTAAAATTTGGAAACATTAAAGAGCTTAAGAGTCCAGCTTTTTTCTTCCACAATTGTTTCAAAATTGTTTTTGAAAAATAACTTTCTTGGCATAATTACTTACCTGCTTCTTATTCCAGTTGGTAAATCTTTTTTACCAACATCAGTAGCAGGATTCATGCAAGCAAAGATGCGAAAATTCGGATGTCTCTTAACAGATTCATTATCACTGCAAATGAGAAATTGTATATTTCCATATAATTAAAATGATTCATTATTCACATCTATATACATGTCATGATTTTTAAGACAGAATCAGATTAAACTTAGAAAAGTGAAAAGACGACCTTTATTCATTCATTCATTTGTACATCTGTTCTGACTCTGAGAGCAGGGAGGGAAAAACACGCCATGGTGGTGGTTTCAAGTGGATAACACTTGAAAAACATATGGTAAGTATCACTGCTTTGAAGAGGTTGCTTGCAAGTTAATGTTGACATATGTTGACTATTAAATCTAACGATATGGAATTAGACATGTTTATTGGCTAGGCCATATGTTCGGAAGAAATAAATGGGTGATTAGTTTGATACTTGAATATGGGAACTGAGAAAGATGAGTCAAGTGCTAGATAGGGAATTTAATTTTTAATCTAATTTAATTATCCTTACATTTGCCCAATTTTAAAAGGGAGTCATGGCGTGGTTTTTTCTCTCTTTACAAACTTAATCAATTTTCAATAAACACAAAACAATACATAACATTATTTAGAAAGACATATTAAACACAGTAGAAATATTTAAGCAATAGTAATACTAAAATCAAAAAGCAATACAATAAACGAAACTATAACAACAAACACAGTAATGACAATTAACTGATAAAAATGAATTTCCATACATATAATTGAAGATTAGCTTGTTTAAATCTATTCGACATCCAGAAAAAGAGCTCGCGTTTCCTCCTATTCCTTCATAATAATAGATTTATATTATAGCTAGCAGATAATGTTTTAAAAAAAAATTTATATTGGAAAATAATATATCAAACAATAAGATAGTAAATATAAAAATACATGAAATCATATAAATGTTAAAATAATAATTTTGTATAAAAATCTACTCTGGCGCCATCGTAGTAATACCTTATATTGCTACACACATTTTGCATATATGAAATACATTTTTTAAAAAGATAAAAAAAAATATAGACACTAATAAAATGAAATTATTAATAATATGAAAACGGTGTATAACACACAACTTCTATGCACTATCCAACACAATAAACAATGTTTTATTTCATATGCATTATAAAATATAAAAATTATAAGAATATAAGAATTATAAGAATATAAGAGCTCTTTTTTATTATTTTGAGTCGGAAAAGTGGACTCACTTCAATAATAACTTTTAGTATTTCTGAAAATTTTTCACAATATATTCATTGTAACTTAATATTGCATGCAATATTTTGAATCTTTCCGTAACCTTCTAAAAATACGTTTCATAGACAAAAATTCTTGAGTTTCTCTTGCATCGCACATTCACTAATAAAACTGTATCACCTTACTTAATTTTGAACACATTTCTCTGAGAAATCTGCGTCATCAACTCATAGATGTTCAGGGATGCTGATAAGAAACAATGAGAGGTGTACATATCAAACTAAACAAGTTTGTCCTCTTAATGTTTCGAGACATATACAAAATTATAATGATTGTATTCTCCCTTATCCACTGTATAATATCCAATATAAGCTTCAAGTTATTAAATTAATTTTAATTTTAGATAAGGAAAATTTTAAGAAATAGTGAATCCTGATATATGGCCGGTATATCAAAACACACAATTTCAAAATAAAAAAAATTAACTGACATACAATAAAATTACTGCTGAATACAATAATTAACAAAACAATTGAATTCTATGGAGAAAAAAGAATATAACTTGACTTTACTTTTGTTTCTTATAAAAATCAATATCTCTAGTATTAGTTCTCTCATTAGTCATTTTTCTAAAAACTTAATTTATATCTTTCACTTTAAAACACCAATTTTTATCATAACTCTTAACTCATTCAACATCTTAAGATAAAATTATGAGAAGTATATTAAAATTTCTCAAAATTTTGTATGACTAAACTTATAGACTTTGTTTTCTCAATTAAAATATAAAGAAAATATCTCATTTATAACACAACTATATTATAAAAATTAAATACCATATCATATATTATTCTATTTCTTAAAGTTCTGCTGAGCAAAACTCAGTTCTTCAATGTTACTAAAATTGGAAATATACCATTTAACTGACCTCCACTTTGCAGCCCCAGAAACCCTTGGTGAACGGTAATCCAGATGCTGTTGTCACGTTATTTCACTAGTAAAATTTTATTTATTTATTTTTTTTCAATGTTGTTGCTTCACTATTTCACAGTATTACCGTGCAGACTTTCTGGCGAAAAAGATTTTTTTTTTCTGGTACTGTTGGTCCTTCCATCATTGTATCAACTGGAACTAAATCACAATACCATTCGGAGAACATATTTTATTTATTATTATTATCCTGGCAGAAGGGATTGACGTCTTTCATCAATGAGTTGGGGAATTCACGCTTCTCTTATTGTTTTTTTTTCTTTTTTCGCCATTCGAAAGTTGGTTCTTTCATGGCAAACTTGCTGGTCTCTTCAGCAACGGAAGAAATAACGTTCGGCGGTAAACACTGCATTCTTCTCGGTGTTAAGAGCGATGTTCTTCCGGGGATTACTAGCGCTTTTCTTTTTCCGTACTATTTTTTATTCCGGCAATCTGACGTCCTCAGCAAAGTGAGAAATATCGTTTGACGGAGTCCCGTAATCATTATTCGCAGCATTTATTTCGATAGCTGGCAAACTTTGTGCTCGTTTTTATTTTAAAATTCTTTAACTTTAAGAACTGATTTAAGTTAAACATTTCGAACTATATTAGCAAGTAAATCCTGCCGGCTTTAATTCTGTCATGATTTTTAAGACAGAATCAGATTAAAGTTAGAAAAGTGAAAAGGCGACCTTTATTCTTTCATTTGTACATCTGTTCTGACTCTGAGAGCAGGGAGGGAAAAACACGCCATGGTGGTAGTTTCAAGTGGATAACACTTGAAAAACATATGGTAAGTATCGCTGCTTTGAAGAGGTTGCTTGCAAGTTAATGCTGACATATGCTGACTATTAAATCTAACGATCTGGAATTAGACATGTTTATTGGATAGGCCATATGTTCGGAAGAAATAAATGGGTGATTAGTTTGATACTTGAATATGGGAACTGAGAAAGATGAATCAAGTGCTAGATAGGGAATTTAATTTTTAATCTAATTTATCCTTACATACACAAATCATAAATAAATAATTCACAAGAAATTATTTCAAGCTTTAATATCAAAATAGTTTTTTACTAACCTTTTTTCTAGAATAATCATGGATTCATCTTTTTCTAAAACAGCGGCAAGACACTCAAGAGTTTCAGCCTCTGCTAGATTAATTTCATCAAGTAATAACCATTCTCCCTTTTGCATGGCTTGAATCAATGCACCCTTTGAAAGAACCATGATCCATTAAGATTAACAAAAAATATTTTTACTGTGCTTGTGTATACATACAAAACCCACACAGAACAGCCAAAGCATTTTTAACCACACAAAACAGCTAAAGCATGCATGGTCAATGGTCTCAAATAATGTGAAAGTTATGCAAATAGGTAGAGATGATATTTAACAGCTGCTGGTGATATGGAGATATAATTCTGTCAAATAAGTGTGCGTTCAAAAAGCTGCAGTTCTAATCACTTAGGTATAGGGCAGATTGTGATGGCCTGATAACTCAGCAAGAGTATTTATAAAACCACAAAGCTCATCAAGTCTTTGCAAGAAGTCGAGATGTATATGAATACAAAGTGAATGAATGACAGTGAAACCAGTAATAGACATTATGGCATGAAGTATTTCTGCATCATCAATAAAAAGGGCATCAGAAACTGTCTCATTTGGTGAAGCAAAATTGGCGGCACCTAATGACTCAGTTGACAGATGGATACAATGCAATAGATGCCCCTCTCATGGATTTCTGTTAATCAAATGTTGTCTCCATTCACCATATAGTTACAAAAAAAAACTAGATACATCATCACTAGACCATGGAACAACAGAAATTACCAGACTAAATAAATGACAGTTTCCGATTCATCACAACTATCTTTCAGGTAAACAGTTGAAAAACACTTGAACTACAAAACAAAAACAGGCCTGTGGTGGTAGTATTATGGTTTGGAAAACAATTTATAGTACCTCTGGTTGGTTATGGTAGAATAAATCCTGAAAGGTACAGACTAGTGATATTCAATCTCTGGCTCGTGGGCCACATGTGACCTTTTCTGAGTGCCCCAGTTATGGCCCATTGCACTAAAGAATTCAATCATTTAAGAACAACGTACAAAAAATTTAGCAGAAAATTCTATCAGTGAAGCAATCAAATATATCAATTTTTCCATCAATTGGCTTTTTGATAGTAGAATGGAAAAAGAGGCTTGGCCATGGACAAAAGGAAATCAAAACTACCCTATAACTCAGTAAAATATGCATTAAAGTACATATTTTTTTGTGTATGTTGGATAGAAGGATTAATAAAGTATTAAAATCAAAGCTGAAATTGAGAGTTAATATTTTGATCAACTTTGTTTTGTCCATTGGTGCTTTAGTGTTATTGTACAACACCTCTCTTCTATACAAGGAATGAAATATTCGCACTAGACAACACTCTATTCCAGAGTTGAAATCATGCTTCTTTGGTTCAAGAAGCATTCAGATGAATTCCAGTTGATGCCACAGCCACCTAACTTGCTGAATATTAATCAAGGAAAGGCAGCCTAAGAATTCAAAAACTGTTTGCCTATTGAATGATTCCTGTTTGAACATTTAACATCGTTCTCCAGCTACATTCCAAGGTCTTATGGCATCTATGTCAAGGCAAGTTACAGCTGCTTTGTGCACCCAAGGTGAGCCAATACAGAATTAAGTGAGTGCTCATAATGTTTTGGCTCTTCAGTGTATATGTAAACTATATTTTGAATTAAAATTTTAAATATTTACTTATTTGCAAAATAAAAGTAATAGTAATTTAAAAATATTAATGGATGAAATTGTAAACAGACATTAAGTTATCTTCTAAAAGTTAAGTTTATTATAAATTTAAAATACAAGAAAATTACCGGAAGCAACCACATATTTAAAAACTGAAATAATAAGGGGGGAAATTTCTCTAAAAACATAGCAGTTGTTCATTAGCAAGTATAAAATTATAAGTAATATGTCGAACATCATTAGTCAACATTTATTTCACAAAAATAAATTATATTAACACTCAAAAAATATTAAAGATTTCTTTAAAAAATATTGATTATAAATAACAAACTTATACATCAAAAACAGTGGCCTAACATACATCCCTGCAACTCCAGTATCCCCAAGGTGGGGTCAGGATTCTAGGCGGCCCAAAGCCTGACTGACACCAAGTAAGTATTTAACAAATTTATGAAATATTACAGGCAAAGCCTGACTTTGCAGGAGTCCCCAATATTCTCTGTCACACACACACACACCACTGATCATAAATATTATGATTTTCAATATTTTGAGCTGAAAAACTTATAGCAATTATAAATATCAGTTCATAAAAAGCTGATAAAAAAACTTTTTATTCTCGTCTTTAAATTTATATAATTTATAGACAATTAAGTTTGAATATAGTCACTTTTATTACTGCAAAGTATTACTTCATACAATTAATCAGCATTAATGAACCTAGAAGATAATAAGTACCTCTAAAAAGTGAAACATAATCGAAGGCTTTGATTGCTTCATTTGATTTTCAAAGTGTTTTATTTTTTCACCTAATTTTTTCCATCGACCAACCATTTCTAAATGTTTTCCAGAGCAAACATGTTCTGAAAAAAATTTATATTATAATCGAAAAGAAATATATATGAATAAAATTTGAAAAAATTTTTAGAATTTCAAAAACATAACAATAAACATATAAAAATAATACAATTTTATAACAAGAAAGTAATAATTTGAAAATTTAGGAAAGTTTTAAGATAAATATCACAAAATGGATTTTTATTATTGTAATATAAATTGAAAAGAAGTAGGCAAAGACATAAAATATAACAATTTTAAAAATTCTATACATATTTTTCAAAAGAACGATTGCAAACATGAACTGGAAATAAAAGATGAACAGCATTTACAATAACAAAACAAGAATTTGAAATGAAATGAAACCCCAATATATTTGAGCAGAGAACTAAATTAAACTGAAAGTGAAGAATGTGAATAACTGATGTCTCACCACTAATTTGGTAAATTCAGTTAAACAAAAATGGTTTTTAAATTAGAAGTCCATGTTGCTTGAATTTAGAAAAATTTTGTTTCATATGAATTATCCACTCTGATATAAACAGCGTTACATGCTGCTCATTGCATATTTAATCGACTGAAAAATCGACAAAGAAATGACATAATTAGCTACATATTAGGAAAGAAATAGAAAGGGAGGAATATGAATTAAATATATAATTGTTTCCTATTTCATGATACTGATATAAAAGAAATCTTACAACTAATATGCTTATTCATTAAAACCAAATCAAAGTAAAACTTGAAATCCTGTCTCTTACACAAACCGAAAAATTATCATCATCGTTAGTAGTGTCTATATACTAAAGGAGAAAAGTGATTCACTCACTCAGCATAAGATCTCCGGAATTATTAGACCTACAGACTTGAAACTTGGCAAGTATGAGTTCCTTTCATGGAGTAAAGATCTGCTAAGAACGGATTTTGCAAAAATAACTCTCAAAGAGGGGGGTAGAGGGCATTAGATAAATATTACTGTTTTTAAACTATTAGACCTACAAACTTGAAATTTGACAGGTATGTTTCTTTCATGGAGTAAAGATCAACCAAAAATATTTTTGTGAAAATCGACACACAAGGGGTAAAGGGGACATCATAGATAAAAAAAGAATTTTTTTTAACCTGCTTTTGAACTGTTGGACCCAAATACTTGAAATTTGTAAAGCATGTTTGTCATTGTGTTGTCAAGCGATTGGTTTTTTTTTAAATAAATGTTCAACAATTATTTTAAGATTTTCTCGCCAAATTACACTTTAACCCCTTCAGGACGAACGTCCCACATACGAGCCAGTATGAAACATCGTCAGAAGTTGAACGACTCACAGGCGAGCCAGCGTGTTTCTCTCTCTACAGGCTGAATGACTCGCTCCCGTGCCAAGCACCTGGAACATTTTGTAAGCTCAGTTTTTTGGCAATAAATGTCATTCTATGCCCATAAGATTGGAGATAAATGGAGATCTGACCTTCTACTTGAAATGAGAGAAACATTACTCACACACATGGTTTTTGTTTTATAAACATCAGGGGAAGGGAATGTTTTCGAATTGAGTGCTTTATGACTGCTCTTAAAATAAACATGTGGTTTTTGTTATAAAAGATTTATTTTCGCTAAAGCATTTAATTTGGGTTTGAAGTCTAGCTTTTAATGGGTAATCTGTTAGACAAAATTTCTCTCTTTTTTACAAGGTCGACTTTTACAAATGCTGACAATAAAATGATTAAAAAATTGTAATAAACAGAAAGCGGCTGAAGTAAATAAAGTATATTAATACAAAATATATAAAGCATATATGTCATTCGTATACCATACAGAACAATATTGAACAAAGTGTTTATATTATGGTATTTTTGTGGATTTAGGCTTAACTACACAAAACCCTCCAGCTTGGGAGTGATACTCGCAACGGAAACCTCCGGCCCTGGCAGTACACACGTTTGCATCCTTCGTCCCAAAAGGGTTAAATGAAGATTAAGTAAAACACAATCTCATGAAAACAGAAATTAATCAAGATGTTGGAAACTTACAGGACAAATTTTTAAAGAATAAATATATTATTTCTAATAATGCAATGACCTCAACCCTTAAAGGAAAGAGAAAGTACGAGGGTGGTCTGAAAAGTTTCTGACCTCAACGTGCAGATGGCAGCCCTTGTCAATAAAAGCTAGTGAATTTCATTGTTCATCTGTTGACAGTTACTCACCAAAGTTTCGGCCATTTTGGACGTGCAGTTGTTATGCAACAGTCATTTGAGTCAGTGTTTTTGTGAATATGAACAAAATCAAGTATCGAGTTGTCATTAAATATTTGTTTTTGAAAGGCAATACGTCTACGCAAATTAAAGATGAGTTGGATTCTGTGTATGAGAACTCTGCACCAACATTAACCACAGTGAAATTTTAGGCAGCTGAATTTAAATGTGGCCGTAAGATCTTGGGAGACAATGAATGTTCGGGACGTCCAAATACTGCAACTACCGACAAAAACATTACCAAAGTTCCCCAAATGGTGCTAGACGGCCTCCGAATTAAAGTGACAGAGAGATAGCAGAGGTTGTGAACTTGTCGAAAGAACGTGTTAGGCATGAAAAAGCTGTCCTCGCGTTGGGTGCCGCGTTTGCTCTTATTAGACCAAAAACGTGTTTGCGTGAACATTTCCAGCGCTCTGAGGGGCAGTTTAGGCGCAATAATTTCGAGTTTTGGAGCCAATTAATTACTGTAGAGGAAACTTGGATACACCATTATACGCCCGAAACAAAAATACAGTTCGAACAATGGATTGCAAAGGGGGAACTGGCTCCAAAAAATGCAAAAACTTTTTTCAGCTGGGAAAGTGATGGCGACTGATTTTTGGGATAATCATGGAATTATTGGTTGAATCCTAGGAGGACCCACTTTTGGTCGCCAAATTTTTTTTGTCGCCAAATTTTGAGCAATAAAGGCTACAATATGGTAACCCTTCCATTTCATCCAAAAATTTGGATTTTCAAATCACCGAAAAAATGGCAACCCTAAAAAAGTACAACGTTTTTCGCCTTTTCCGAAAAAACGTCATTTTGACATTTGACTTCGTTTGAGAAGGTTTGCTCTCCACCGGTTGTTAAGAATGGCGTGTGAAAGGAAATTAATTGAAAGTGAGGCTACGACAGGTTTCTTTGTGCTCCTGGGCACAAAGGGGAAGAGACATTAGAATGGTGTATGAAAGCTAATTTAATTGCTTCTCGTTATGAATGTCTGAGGTTTAAAAAAAATATGCGTTTGTAAGAACGAAAGGGAACGGTTGACGGCTACGAATGGCGTTGCCGCAACCAGTCGAAAGATAATCGCCACGACGTTGTTCGGAGTGTGAGAAAGGGCACTTGGTTTAGCGAAAGCAAACTTGCTATAATAATTATCTTGCGTTTGACGAGATATTGGTTTGGCAAGAGCATGAATGCGTTCGTGGTGAATGACTTGAAAGTTAATAAGAATAGGTCACAAGTTGGTGAATGACATTTTTCATGAATTCCTTGCATCCATCGCAAGGGTGTATCCACCAACGGAACATGACGAAATGCAAGCGTAAAAGGTAAGTGTCTTTTAAAATTTTTTAAAATGATTGATTTCATGTATTTCTTCGATTTTATATTTGCGAAACGCCCCTTTCGTCCTTTTTTAAAAATGTAAATCATGTTGTACACACTGGTTTTAGAATGCTTTTTTAAAATGAATTTCATTGCTTTCTCCGTTTTTTTCTTTATATAATGATTAATTTAACGTATTTATTCGTTTTCATCTTTGCGAAACGCCCATTTCATCCCCCGCTGACGCATGCGCTTCCCAAGAGTTTTTCGTCATTGACGCCTTTTTGAAGACCTTCAATTTGGCGCTTTTTGGCGAAAAATTTTTGGCGCCAAAAACAGCAGTGGGTCCTCCTAGGATTTTACCGAATTATTTTAATCGATTATCTTCAAAAAGGAAAAACCAATACATGAGCATACTACGTATCATTCCTTGACAATCTGCAGACAGAATTTGCGGAAAAATGGCCACATTTGCAGAAAAAGAAAATCCTGTTTCACCAAGACAACACACCGCCTCACACCTCAGCGGTTGTCATGGCGAAAATCTACAAATTACAGTTTTGAACCCTTGACCATCTGCCTTACTCACCAGATCCTAGCCCCAAGCAACTTCTATTTGTTCCCTCATCTAAAAATTGAGCTCGGGGGACAGAGATTTTCATCAAATGAAGAGGCAATCACCTTCATAAACAATTATTTTGCAGAGAAAAACGCCGAGTACTATTTGAACGGTTTACAAAGATGGGAGCATTGCTGGGAGAAGTGTGTAGTTACAAGAAGACTATGTTGAAAAATAAATAAAAAAAATTTCAGAAAAAATGTCTTGTATCTTTGTTAGGTCGGAAACTTCTCAGATCATCCTCGTATACATCCCTGCTTGACCTATTAACATATGATGCAAAAGAAAGAAGTGAAGCAGCAAAAAGATACATAGGGAATCAGTATATGTGTGTGAATTAACAGAAAGTAGAAAAGCAAACTGGAAGTGAACAGATATGAATGAATAGAATAATTTTTTAAAAAAAAGAAGGGGTGACAGTGAGAACCTATAGTGCAGAAGGCAGAGGGGGGGAGTTAAAGTACAATAAATAAGTGGAAAATGACAGAATGAATTGTCTGATGAATGGCCAATCTTGTTAGCAAAGAAAAAGAAATTTAGAACAAGATTCTGATGGAAAACTCAACACAGTGTTTATACTATTTCAGATGAGCAAGTTACTCTTTTAAACCCCATTCCTATACCTGATAGTTTGGTCCATACAAAAAAATTAAATTTAAAATTCCAAACCATTAGAATTTTTAACTCTACAATCAAGAAAATATGACCCCCCCCCACACACACATATCACAATTTAAAAAGAAATACAAATATTTTATCTTTTATAACAAAAAGAACTACTATTGAATTAACCAGTCTAGTTTATCACAAACCAATACATTTGTTTAAGAAACTGGAAAACAAAAGTAAAAAAAAATCAAATTACATACATACTTAAAGATTTATCAAAAAAAAATCCTAATTAAAAATGCGTATTTTTTAAAACTTACTGTTTAGAAACAAGTCAACTATGTTTTTCTGAGCATGAAGCATAACTGCAAACATTTTCCCAAATGTCTTTCTCTTAAAACAATCCTGAAACATGCACAAAAAAAAGAAAAGAAAAATTAAATAGATTGAGAAAATCAATAAAAACATTCCATTTTTAAAATGTGGTTAATACATACTAAAAAAAATGCAAATTAAACATTAAAAGATAAGAATCATGTTAATATATATATATATATATATATATATATATATATATATATATATACATATGCTATTTTCCTTCATATTAAAAACAAGACAAATTGATTTACCGAAACATGCTGGAGAAATTTAGAATTCTTTTCTACATCCAAAGACATAGGGAAAAGGTTATCAAATTCATTTTTAATTGGTTTTAGAGCAAGGGTGAAGTCGATTGGTTTGTACCTGAAATGCAAAATTAAAAATTAATTTAAATTTTGAGAAATTACAAAGATAACTGCAACCTATAAAATAAATTGCAATAAATTAATTATAAAGTTTATAATAGGATAAATCAAAGAAAATTTAGAATAAAACTATATTTTGATTGCAGTATTATAAAACTCAAACTCAGTGGCGCAACAGCCCATGAGGGCCAGGGCCTACTGTGCCCATTGGGCACTGAGATGCATGAGCTGATGTCCCGATCAGGTGGTCAGTCTGAAGCGAAACCCCCCTAGTGATTATAAAAATAAAGAGTTTTTTTGTTAGCTGCTAATGAATTAATTTCAAAATAAGAATATCTATACTTTAAGTTTAACTGATTTTAAATAATTTTTCACCTTTTTTTAATTACATATTCATAGAAAATAGGCTTGATTGATTGGCTGATTTAAATTAATGTACTTTACTTGTTATAGTTAAAATAAATTAATGTACTTTACTTTTTATAGTTAATACTTCTGGCTGTTCATTTCTACCCAATAAAAAGGTTAGCTAATCACAGCCAATATGTCTCAAAATTTTGAACAGCAATTAGATACTAAGTCAACACTGAAGGGATATTGACCATCTGCCCTACAAGGACAGATGATCAAAATACCCATTCCCATAACACGAACATGCAAACACCAGGTTAAACAATCAGGCCCAAAAACTGGGTTAAATGATAACAGGATTTATAGTACTACACTTTAGTAAACCTTTTGTTGTTGTTGTTCACATACATGTTTGAGAAACAAATGCATCCTGATTTACTGCAATTCTATTTAACGAATTTCCTGATTTAATGAATTTTCTTTATTGCCACCCCCCAGAAAACAAAAACAAAAAAACTCACATTTAATGAATAACAAACCCCAAATCAACAAATTATTTAATTATTATAAGAGCCCAAAAATAAAAACCTATTTTTTTAGTTTAGATTAGAAAAAATTGGATTTCTTCTCGAATGAAAAATCCTTTTTGAACAGAACAGAAAAAGACTTTTCTTGTAAGCAGCAAATTTCAACAGGAAAGGGTACAGCACATTATTAGACTTTACAAGTGCAGGTGAGTCATGAATGGAACATATCACATGAATTTTGAATAGGACCGGCAATTTCTTCCTTATCTCATCCCCCTCCATAATGTAGGGGATCTTTTCAAAGTTTTTACCATTTGCTCTCTTTAAGAGCAGTGAGGTTTATAATACATATGGTTTCACAGACAACTTTGTTTCTGAAAATTTGTAAAGCATGCCAGATTGTCAGAAATGGAAATGCTTATTTTATAATGAAGAGCTCAACACTTTTTGCGAATTTGACAATAATGTTGGAACACATGCTTTAGCAGAATGTTGTAAGATTTCAACATCAACATTAGCTACAATTTTTAAACAGTGAGCAGAAATTTAAAAGGCATGAAAAATTGTCAAAAAGAAGAAAGTCATTGAAAGACACCCCTCTTTCTAATCTTGAATCTGATTTACTAAAATAGTTCAATATGGTTCATGCCAAGAAAATAGCCATTAGCAGATCTCCGATTAAAGAAAAGCTCTTCAACTTTCCAAAAAGAATTATGTGAAAGACTTTCTGCATCCAATGGTTGGATCAACCATTTTAAGATACAATGGAGATGGTCAAACATCTATTAGGCAGTATTTTCAAATTTCCAATTAATTGATGAGTAATAATTCGCTAATCATATTTTTAGTTGCTGGATATATAAAAAGTAATTTCTATCTATTAAATATTTTTTGTGTGTGTGTAGTTGCTTATTATAGAATTTCCAAAAAGTAAGTGCAAAAAGTTTGTATTTTTTTCACACTTCAATATTACGAATAACTTCAAAATAACGAATAAAATATCCAGTCCTGGTGAATTCATTCAATCAGGGTCCAACTGTACTTTGCTATTAAGATGACTTTTTTTAGTTCTAGGTGACATACCTTTAATGCTGTATGGGACCCACTTTCAAACTATGCCCATCCCCTTAAATAGGGGATATTTTAATGTTGCATGATCAGAAGATAGAAAAATTCTTACTCCTAATAAGTTTATTTCTACTATATTTCTAAATTTTCTAATTCTATCTGATTAATGAGATTATTATCAGAATCCTTTATATCAAATAAATCCAAATAATTTACCATTTTCAATAGTTTTGGAATTCTTTAAATCAAACCATTCTCTTAAGTTAAAAGTACAAATTAATGGCACATGAAAGGGATCCCTTAGGAAAGCCCTATTAAAATTGTTTCTTAAAAACATCATTTAAAAAGCAGTATTTGTGAACATTAAGGAATAAAAATTTGAATTCTAACAAAGAAAAATTCTACACATATCAAATGTACAAGTCTAAAAAATAGATGATGAAATAATAATGATGATAATAGACTATAATTTCACACTATAATTTTTGTGTATGTACGAAAAACTACTTACCCTCCAATTAAATCTACTGAATCACTTTGTTGGCTCATGTTTACAACAGTTAGTGTCTGATCTGAAATGGAAAGAAAAAGTAGTTTTATCAAATAAATTATAATGAAAATGAAAAACTTAATTTAACTTATACTCACACAAAATAAAAATTTGAAAGTTAAGAGCTAATATTTTAGAGTTACAAATAAACAAATGATTAAATACATTCATTAATGTGTCATTAAGCCTGATATTTAATATTCATAATGTGGTTGAGAAGATAAGAATGGAAATGTACAAATATTAGGAGCCAAAGTACTTGACTTAAAAAAATTTTCATAAAAAAAATTACAAGTACTCTCTACACAGATGTAGCTATCTGTTGAAAATATCAATAACAATGTGATTTAATGCACTTACAATTAAGGCTGTTTTTATCATATGTATGAGAGCGGGAACTTAAGGCGGAGCATATTTTTTAGCAGAAAAAATGCCTCAATTTTTATAAAAAATTTTGACATTGTAACTCGTGCATTTGCTTAAAATATAGTGTTTTTAAATTTTCAAAATATTTCTTAGATAATTAGTTTTTCCTTTTAACATGTAAAGGAATAGCTCATTTAGCGTTTTGGTATAGGAAAAAAAATGTGAAACACATTTTATAAAAAAAAATGTGTCAACTCTGATAAAAATACGTAGCATGATAAAATAAATGATTCTCTACAGGATAATGAAGCCAGAATATAATATTAATGTTTGAGTACTTTTGTATCTGAAAAAATATTCTGAATTTGGGTCCTATTCTTTAACATTAGTCGAAGGCAGCCTTAAATTATCAATATGGCCAACATATCTATGATGATGTGTGAATCAGACATAATTCAATCATTCAAAGAGTCATTTATTAGAAGCAAAGCACGAAAAGTGAAAAAAAATCCTTTCTTCAAATTTAATTAAAGAGTGTAATCTAAAGGTAGCTTTATTATTCAATACTAATTATTTCTTTACTCAAGCAACAGTAATTTCTCCTTATAAACAATTATAAAAGTTTAAGATCGTTCTCTAAGATTATTTAAAAAGGTCTACTGGATTATTGCAGTGTACTAGATTTTGGAAGTCAATTAAGCCAGCATAGAGTAAGATGCCCCATAAAACCCTTCTAGAATGAAAACAGCTATGCTAATCAGCAGAATCTCTGACATATGTATATATATATATTTCTGTAATATTATTTCTTAATTGTCATAAAATAACACAGTTGGCAATATACTCTAAGCGAAGTTATTTCTTCCATTGTATTTTTCTAGTCTTTTAGAATGTTCTGTGAATATTAATTAACTTTCTTAATGTATATCATGCTATGAGAAATGTTCCACGAATGTAGGACATTATCATAAATGCTTCATCTTTTTAATGCACAATTAAATGACCATGCTTTAAAAAATTTTATATTCGAAACTATTGCACATAATAAATAGTGTTCCATGATATTAAAAAAATATATACCAAGATTTTTTCTGCTATCCATCACTGATGTTGAAACAATGCAAAAATTTAAGGAATGCATTTGTTTATCTTTGAAAACCACTGATAGTGTTATACTACAAATGTATGAAACGAACTAAGATTACAGATGACATGTTTGTCATGTAACAAAAGATTCATGTATCAAATATTTGAAACTGAAAATAAAATTTTATTTATTTTTAATTTTATGTATCATTTGTTGTAATATGTGTAATAGTTTTGAAAATATAAAATTTTAAAATGTGAGCATTTATTTGTGCTAACCCTAGATAATAAATACTTATGATAAGCATTTTTGAACTTGTGCAATTGATTACTATTTTTAAAGCATGATAAAAATAAAAACACACATTGCACATTAGTATTTTAAATGCTAACATACAAAAAATATATTTTTATAAATCAAACACGATTTTTTCTTACTAGTTAATTCAGCCAGTTGTTGAACAATAGAAGTCTTTCCAGTTCCAGTTTCTCCCACCAAAAGCACCGGCTCTTTATGGTAGACACAAGCTGCCACTTTTTCTAACAGTGATAGAGACAGTCGAGTGGGAGCAAATACACTTTTTTGTGCTCTACATTAGAAGAAATAATTAAAACTATGTATTTCAAAAAGTATATTATGAAGTATAATATTTTAATGTAATAAATATATAACACAAAAATATCATATACATCAGAGGTACGCAAATAGCGGTCCAGAAAGAGTTTTTGTAGCATGCCAAGACAGAAAACTAAATATAGAGAAGATGTTCTCAGAGTTTGGTTTGATATGCATTTGCGAGCAAAGTTTTTCTTCCGTGAAGATCATTAAGAGTAAATACAGATGCAAGTTGGCTGACATAAACTCGCAGGCTGTGAAGAAAATTAGCACCCAATCCTCAATACTAATTTCAAAAAAAATTTTAAGTGTGATAGAATACACTATTATCATTAAAGTGATTCTAAATTAAATGTGCTTACAACTGTAGATATGAAATTAGCATAGTAAATAAATTGAATAAAACAGCCACTATTGTATTTAACTTATATTTATTGATTTTTATGGTGCAACTTTTTACTCTTTTCTGAGATTCAATGTTAACTAATGAATGCAATCATTTTTAAATTTGTGACACCTTGAACCAAAATAATTGCCCCCCGATATACATAAGTAAAATAAATACATAAACATCCTGAATGTGTCTCACTGATCTATGAGACACATCTAATATATATTATAAATGCGAAAGTTTGTGAAAATCTTTGTTAATCTTTCACGCAAAAACTACTGAATGGATTTTAACCCTCTAAGTGGATACCTTCATCCTGAAAAGTTATTCCGAAAGCGTTTTACTCTTATTTTGCTATTGCCTTAAAAAATGCAACAGACTTAAATTCTTCCCCCCCTTTTAGAACTTGGGAGGTCGAACGGGGACAATTTTATGACCTAGTTCAACTCCTTTGTCAAGTAAGAACCAAGAGATCCCTCCTTTACAGCTAGCTGTTAAGTTGCCTTGGGCAATCTTGTATGAAAACCATAGTTCTACTCTGTCGTTTCCCCAAAGATTCAGTCACAGTGAAATTAAAACAAAATGCAGGGTAAAAAAAACATGAAATAAATGGCATGTTAAAAGTTGAAAAATAGTTATATTTTCTTCAAACAAAATTTATTTTTCTGTCATTTTTTAACTTATGCGTTGGGACTTTTCAAAACTTTTAAAATAGGAGGTAACAAATAAACACTTCCTGGGGTCTAAAGAAATTTCTCCCCGATTTTTTACGATTGCCCCAGGGTCAAAACACAGGGTTTCCTGCAAGCCATAAAACTTCCTATCAGTGTCCTGCTGTGTTGCTTCCACTGTCTCCAATTATCTTTCAAGATGTTAAACCTTTAAAAGGGGGAAAGGATTTCAGAAAAGTGTGGCTAATCCGCTTTTGAAAACGTTACTTGAAGGCAGAAAAATCCGTGCAGTGCATTTTCAAAGCATCTTTACACTGACGGAATTTTCCGTGCTATCCGGTTAGAGGGTTAATGAAACTTTACAGTAATATAGCTTATACATCAGAATAGCACATAGGCTATAACTTATAGCATAAACTATAATTTATAAAGATATTATATGAAGTGTCCAAAATATAACGATATTTGTCAAGTAGGAAAAAATTCTGTCATCTGCTAGCAATTCTGGCATGCGCTGCAAAAAAAACCCACGTCTGCATATATCTATCTTTTGTTTGTGAAAAACCATTTTTGTTTTGGCTATGCAAGGTGCTCGCTTCTAATTAATTCCTCTGATATAATGCCTATTTTTTTTATTTCAGAATCAAACTAAGTTTTGAGGGGAGAGGTTGTTATAAATCTCTCTTTATTTTAATGTTTTTTTTAACATTTTATTATGCACATTTGGTAGTAAGAAATTGATCTTTTTTCCAAATAAATGCTTTTATCAGTTCTGATACTTAAAGTAAATAAACTTTCTCTTTCACACTGCATCATTTGGACAAATTTCAAAATTTGTTTGTGGTTAGTAGTTAATTATAACACTATAATTTTAATTGAATAGGCAGATATATTGCATTTTTAAGTATAAAAATAATTAAAACTACTGTACTGTATCTTTTGGAACGAGTGAATATTAACGTCGCACTGTTCAGCTACATGAGGGCTTTTGGCAACAGACCACGTAATTTTGAACCATGGTCAAGTGACATGGACGACACCTGATCTGGCACCCTCTTCTCCTAACTACCACACCACACCACACCAACTTAGAAGGAATATTCTACCAATACTTATCAGGAATATTCTTTGAAATCCACTCTTCCAAGATATATAGCAGCACGGGTTCCATGATGATTATTTTAGCGGAAAAAATAGTTTGTCAAAATTTAAGTGTCTTATTTTTCGTATGTTAATGAAGACCTTAGAAAATTATTTGACTACTCATTTTAAGTGAACGTTATATATAATTAATTTTACAGTGGAATATCTTTAATTAATTTATTAGCTCTAAAGGATTACATTTTCGAAAGTGGAGTATTTTGTTTATGTATATCCCTTAATTTTAAATGTAGTGATCCAAAAAAAAATATTTTATGAAAAATGCAGTGAATCATAATGCGGTTGGATAAAGTATTAATGTGCATCGTACCCCTACACAGCGGGTCTTACAAAGCTCTAATAAAGCTCGAGTTATGAAAGTAGCTAGGCATTTGCCAACTTGACTCTATCGTTAACATTTCGCTATGTTTTTTATTGAATCGTCGTTATAATTTAATAAACGGCGTTGCTTGCGAATATTACAATTTTAACATAAAATAAATACTACAGAAAGTAATATTAATGTATTATACTTTCAGATAAAAATTATTTAACTATTTTAAGCGTTCATTACACAAAACTTTTAACAATGTGTTTCTTTTGCTGAGCAGAGATCAGCTTAGGATGGTATTTTCAAAAATCGACCCTCAAGAGTGTTAGGGGAGTTATAAATAAAAAAAATATCCTTTTTATCAGCTATTAGATCTACATACTTAAAATTTAACAAAGTTGTTTTATTTCTCTTTTCTTTTTTTGCTTTGCTGAGCTACGCAAAAAAAGTTTTTTGTTTAATTTGTAATTCACGTAAAATTAACTCATTATAAACTTCTTTACCCTTCAATCTGTGTTGTTTAATTTTTCAGTTCACCCGTGCGAAGAACGGGTATACCAGCTAGTTCAAATATAATTGAAATGCATCAAATTACATTTTTGTTAAGAAATAAAATTATTATTGCAATCAATATCTTATAGGGGAAAAGTCACTGAATTAAGGGGGGGGGGAATGCTGCATGTGATTACTAAGTTTTTTGGAGCATATTCACAGTATGACCAATCAATATGCAAGCAAACAATCCTTTGAATTAACTTTGTCTAAAATTACAGAATAAATTATTGATGGAAGATACCTAAATTTTAAGGCATGGTAAAGTGACAAGGATAACACAGGAACTAACACCATATTCATGAACCTCCTATACTACATTAAAGAAGTACTTTTGAGTTCATAACAAGATTTTAAGCATGCTCTATTATTCCACATGACAATTTTCAATAAAATAGAGCATTGAACCTATGACCCAAGAACAAACATGCCATAGTTTTCTAGCTAGTTTTGTTTCCTCTACCCCTCAAGAAATATGCAAGCAAAATTTAAGGTCCTTAAAAAAGTATTAACATTATGGATGGCTAGTAAATATCAAAACTTTGCATACCATAGTTTAAAAAAAAATGAGTTACTGAATTCAATAACCATTCTGAAATGAACTATATGTGATTGATGCATAGTATGAAGACGGAAAGTACCAGTTTTCTCCGTCTGCTGTTCAAGATTATATACCAGAAAGAGAGTAGTCATCAAATTTTGGGTAAAAGACTCAAATTATATTGCAATGCATGATTATTGTCATACATGTCAAAATAAAATATTTAGAAAAATTATTAAGCATTTTTAACTCCAAAATGTAATATACAAATACAACACAAGCAAAAAAATTACTCGGCCATTTTTTGCAAAAAAAAATGCTGTAATAAAATAAAGTAAAATAAAATAAAAAAAATTGTTAAAAAACAATATTTTATTTTATTACAGCATTACTTTAAAACAGGGTTGAGCAAATAGCAGCCTGCAAAGATATTTATTTTGCAGCCCCACCAAGACAGTAAGAAAATCAAATAGAAAATGTTCTCTTTTTTGGATCAACATATATTTGTATATATATATATATATATATATATATATATATATATATATATATTTGTATATATATATATATATATATATATATATATATATATATATATATATATAAGCATATATATATATATATATATATATATATATAAGCACTTTTTCTTTCATTAAGATCAATAAGAGTAAATGTAGATGCAAGTTGGCTGACATTAACTTTCAGGCTATGGTGAGAATTTCAACACATAATCTCCCTCCTGATTTCAAAAAAAGTGTAGAAAAGTATGATAGGGTACATTTGCCTCATTAAACTGATTCTAAAATTAAATGTGATTGCAGTTAAGAGATCTTATGAATTAGTACAATAAATAAATTGAATAAAACTGTGGCAGTATCTTATTTAACATAATCATTGATTTTTATGGTACAATTTATACTTTTTCTGAGATGAAAAATTCACTAATAAATTCAATCATTTTACTAAAGGTGTGGCCCTCCAGTAACCTCCCCTTCTACAATGTTGCCCTTGACCCAAACTAATTTCCCACCCTTTCTCTAGAATACTTACTTTTTACCTCTATTTCTAGTATAGAAACTTCTCAAAAAGGAAAAAAAATACCCCATTCATTTTTTGATAAAATTCCAAATCTATTCATAAAAAGTGAGTAATATTAATAAGAATTTATTAATAACATAAGGAGATATTGTTAATGGAATTATTTATTTTTTTCTTCATCTCATTCGGTAATTGTTTCATTGAAAGGGGGGAATTACATACAATTTTTCATTGCTTCTATGACCCTCCAACAAAAAATTCAATGAAATTATCACTAACTAAAATTTTTTCATACTTGCACACATTTCTTATGATAACATTGGAAACTTAATCTGTTCACTTAGTAATCTAAACATGCACTCAGAAGATAACTCATATAAAATATAAACCCTTTAAGTGAATGAGAAATACTCAACATATACTTTTACAAACTTCTGCACTAACAATGTTGTGTGTATGTGTTTCATGAAAATTTTAATTTTCAAAATACCTTATTTGTTTTTAAGGGGAAAAAATCATAAGTCAAAAATAGTACAAAAAACTATAAACCAACAAAATTTTATAATTGTCATAAGCCAGTTAATACATTGAGATTTCATATATAGTGTAGCATGCTTTTGAATTCATGCAAATTGCAGCTATTAATTTGATTTAGCATGTCAATAGAAATCCCTAAAGTTTAACTAGTGCAAGTAATTATTTATTGAAAGGAGAAAAAAATTATATTTTTAAGAAAAGTAGTTCGGGTACCAGATATCTATTTTTAACTAAATGGTTGTAAAAAACATATAGGTAAAGGTAACAATTCAAAAGGATTTAAATTAAGGCTGTTTTTGGCAAAAGTACAAAGGCATGAACAAAACGTGAAGCATATTTTCAGACAGAAAAATACCTCACATTTGATAGAAAAATTTGGAACATTATAACTTATACATCTGCTTACAATACAGTGTTTTTAAAATTTTCAAAATATTCAATTTCCATTTCTCTTTTGAATACATGCAGGGATAGCTAATTTAACATTACGGTAATAGAAAAAAACGCGAAACACATTTCATACCAGAAAAAATGGGCCAACTCGGTTAAAAATGAGATGTATGATAAAAAATGCAACTCTCTAAAGGATAGTGAAGCCAGAATACCATATTCATTTTTCATTTTTTTTATATCTGAAAAAATGTTCCAAATTCGGGTCCTATTCTACCATTGATCGAAGACAGCCTTAACAATATTACTTTGAAATAATGTTTACAAGAGGAATGCAATTAAAACATAACTGAAACACAACATACCTTTCAAAACTAAATTCTCTAGGTCTTTTAGGAAGACAAACTGTTCCAATCATAATTCGGTCTCCATATTGAATGCTTGGTTTATAATTTTTATAAAAAAATTCAGCCTGAAAAGTATTTAAGAAATAGAATAAATATTTATATTCTTTAAATAATATAACATTATCATAAACAAAAATATATATATAGACAACAAACATTTACCTTGACTTTAGGTAGGTTAAAATGCACACATATCGATTCTGCTGCTAGAATTCTTGTTTCTGGATCTGGAATGCTGTCACAAAAACAAGCAATTGCATTTTTCAGACAATTTATAGTAGTTTTTTCTCCATTTGCAGGATCAAAATTTTCTTCAATTCTGGAGCAAAATTTGAATAGGTCCCTGAAGAAAAGAGAAAAAATTGGATTTATAGTTAAACAATCATTATTAAGTACATTTAAATGAATTAAAATACTTCAGAATTACATAAAAACTTAAATCACACCATATTTGCTAATGATGCATTAGAAAAAAGGTATAATTTTATTAAATTACAACAGTTTTGATAAATTCTTCATAAATTATTATACATAATGTTTTAAGTTTTTAAATCCTTAATATATACAATTGTTCTATTAATCATTATACTAACCGAGTGTAAACTATAATATACATATACAATCATTTTGAGCTAGTAACTTGAAAATTTCATATGCATAATGCGAAAATAATGTAAAAAGCATGGAGCTCTTTCCTTTTCCAAGATAAAACCAAGTCAAATTATTTTTATTTGTCTACAGAAACTCTATTAACTTGCTGTAATTTTTGCTCTTACAATTCAGAAACCGTGAATCAAATAACATGTGAATAACAGTGCACAATTTCTAGTTCCTCATTCATAAACTGTGGCAAGCCAGTTCATTCAAAAACCTTCAATTAATACTTTAAGTGCTTCATTTTGAAGGTTGTTTTTTGAATAGTTAATATAAATTATAATGCCATTACATCAGTGCAATACTTATTTTATAGACAATAGTTCAGGTCCTTTAGTGAAAGAATTAATCCATATAATTGCAATATTGGCTTCCCTCCTGAAACAACTCAGTGTTCCATTTTTAAATATACTAAGAGAAGTCCTAACACATTTTTGCTGAGAATGTATATATATATATATTCCCAGTACAGCTCTTTGTGAACTAATTATAAAAAAAAAAACATTTATCTACATCTAACTCTTCTTAAAAATGTATTACATTTATCTACATCTAACTCTTCTTAAACATGTATTTCATTCCTAAAAATTAAAATAATTCAAATACAATTTTTGAGTATATCATACCTCATAGATATAAAACGTCCATTCTTACAAAAAGAATTAAAAGGCTCTTGACCATTTGAATTTCCCCATGTTTCACTTAAATCTGCTGAGAATAATGAATAAACAGATAAAATACGGGGAATTATTGGAGTCAGCTTAGGCCATTTTGCAGAGATTACCTATTAAATCAAATACAATACATTAAAACCAAATGTAATACTATTTTTAAAAAATTAAATGTTTTTAGGAATAAAATTCAAAATTTAAGTAATTTTGGCTTATAAAACATTGTTTTTACCTCAGTTAATTCTGATTTTGATAATGGGCTGACCATTATTTTTCTCCACAGTTTATCAACAACTTCTGCATTGTTTCTGAATTCTAAGTATGATCCACCAAATCCACTTAAAAGCCTATAAGAATAAAGGCATTAGACTGAAACAGATAAAATACAAATTTTAATTGAATGTTTGAATAATCTCCTATGCACCAATGTTCCATATGTAGAAAGCCATTTTTAAAATTTCCTTAAATATATAAATTTATTTCTATTGCTGTATAAAAATTATGTAAAATAAAATATGGTTCAATTTCTAAGCATCAAGGAAATATTGCTAAAATGTCTTGATAATAAATATAATTCAGCCTTTTTTAACTTTTGTCAAGAAAAATTCAACACTTCACATAAAATTCAGTTAATAATTTAATAATTAAATCAAAATAATAAAAAATGATCATTGTCTTTTTTTTTTACTATTAGGCAAGTAATTTGGATGTTTCATAAATGGAATATTGGCATGTGGAAAGCTATCGTTATAACAGAATAGCTACTTTGATACCTGTACATAGAGAAGAAAGAAAAAATGCTAAGATTTCTTGTAAGGATAAAAAAATAGTTTATATCGATATGTATTTTTCAATTTTCCTACATTTCTCCTCCTCTCCATCTTACAGATTAGCAACGGATCTTAGATGAATTTCAGTTGCTGCAGCAAAAAATGGAAAATAAACCAGAAGAAAAAAAATGAAGACGTTTTCCTTCTGGTTTCAGCTTGTTTCTTCAATCAGAGAAGATAAATAATATTTATCAGACGTCTCATTCAGGGCTTCAATCTGGAACAGATCCGAAAACTGGGGGGCGTTATTTTGGTCTCAATGAAAACTAGAAAAAAAAATTTGGACTTATTTCAGTTCAATACATCTTCAGTCATTTGTCACTGCAATCAACTTATCAATAATTTTTAGTTTCACCTCAATGATATAATTACATTTTTGTTTATGATACAATTATATTTTTAGTACAAATAAGAATATACATAAAATATAATCATTCATTTGGAACTGAACCGAAAACCATTATTTTTGGAGAAATGAAAACTGGAACTGAATCGATATATTTTTTTTAGTTGAACCAGAATGAAAACCAGAACAAAAAAAGCCCTGGACTTATTCAAAACCATTTCAAACTGTAGAAGCACTGGATTATTTTCATACATTATCAGATGAGGACTGAATTGATTATTTATCAACTGTCTCCAGAAGAAAAGGGATATATGACTAACAAAGATGATAATGAAAATATTTTTTAATCTATCCTGCCAGATGTTTATGGTAAAATTTAAATTTCTACATAAATGAGAAAATATTGCATAAAACCATATATGATTTTGAAGGTCACAGGGAAGGTCAAATTTGAAGTGAAAAGTCAAGTCAAATGAAAGAAACATTCAACAGCCCAAGGGCAAAAATGTAAATTAAGAAAATACTAAAACCTGATAGCATAGAAAACATCAGTGAAATGTTTCTCGAGTCAGTTATTTTAACTATATAGAACTATATGCATTACAAAAGAAAAAAGTTTCACTGCAGATGAGAATGATATAGGAGTTTTTTGGATCACTATTGTTTTTAGTGAATATCACCAAATACCTGATGAAGATTTATACTGGGCACACAAGATCTCTTGGTCTCAACTGCTTCTTCAACAATGTTTAGAAAGCTTAAATTTGTTCTTCATTTTACAGATAATATGTTGACATTAAGAGACAAGATGAGAAACCTTTGTCCCTTTTAAGAAGATCTGGAGAAAATTTCAACAACCCACAGTACTTTCCATTCTATTCTGAACATAGACGAACAATGGTCCCATTTTATGGTCAACATTCAGTTAAAATGTTCATGATAGGAAAATCAATTCAGATTAGTAATAAAATATGAATATTGTGTTCTAACAGTCACTATCCATGCGCTATGAAAATTTATGAAAATATTTCTTGAATCTAACATTGGGTGGGAACTTATCATCCATATAATTATTGCTGAAAGAACTTTAATATGAAGTTTTATTTGTTCCTTCCTTCATTTTCCAATTGTTGCTTTTCCTGTTTGAATTTTAGGCCAATAAGTAGTTGTAAAATTCCTTGAATGTAAAAATTCTTCTTATGAGTTACATAGTGTTTTTAAAATTTATTGGAAAACTTAATTTTCAGTTTAATCTTGTCTTTTAATACACTTAAAAATTTACTTGCAACCACTATAAAAATTGTACACACAAACAGTTTTCAGCATGAATATCATTAACATATTTTTTTTAAAACCATGGGAAAAAAAACTAAATATTAAATGTGATTGTTCCTTTAATGAAACATGGTATAAATGGTATTAAAAAAATGTTTTGGGGGTCTTTTTTATACATAATTCTTATGTATGTGTTTCAATTTAATTTTAATCAATATATAGTTCATGCTATCCACATCGATCATTGTGCAACATTTAAAAAGTTAAATGTTTTAAAATATTAATTAATGTTTTTTGACTTCATATCAAACTAATAATTATATTGCAATACAAAATATTACATTAATTTTATTACACTAATTAAACGTAATATGTAATATCTGAATAATGTTACAAAATATGCCATTGAAGTATTTTTTGCAATTGTATAGATAAATATTTCATATATAATTTGATCTTATCTAAATTTCCAAATCATTTCAAATTTCACCCTCAATTAAGTTAGTTCAGCGTATTGCATACATCAGTGTTTTTGTAACACAGTTAATCATATCAAATTTCGAGCTACATATCAACTAGAAGCAAATAAATTTTCACAAGAGTGTCATTGCTTTAAATTGATTTATTTTTCTCAATAGGTTTCCTTTCCAAAAAACCCATAAAATCATGTTAATTTGTTTTAATAAAGTTCTTTTTTAAAAAAAAAAAAAAAAAGAATGTCAATTCAGCATCTATTGAGACAATAATTGTCCACTTCTTTACCAACTAATGGCTACCTGAGCCAAAACAGATTTAATAAAATTAGTCTAATAAACAAGTAGAAATATAATAAATGAAGTAATAAAAGTATAGAACATATTATATATTGAAAAATAATAATTAATTTTTAAATTAAATGTCATTTTTTTTTTTCAGAATTTGCAATTTACTATTTTGTATTTTATGTTAACTGAATTTTATTTTGAATATAATTTTTATAATTGTAAATATTATTTTACTGTCAACTTTTAAAATTATAACTGTTAATACTTAAAATAATACTTGTAAATCTGGAAAAAAATTTATTTGTAATTTTTTTTGCTGAAACAAAAGTTAAGCATAATGAATAAAAAGTGTTTTATTAATTTGTACTCAATTTTACTATTTTCATCGACCTTTTTACTCATTCGCTCAAAGATTATCCATCCTAATTCAGAGAGTAGGGTAATGAAGTAAGAGCTAAATATTTTACAAGGATAGTGAATTCTTTACCTTTGTGTTGCAAATAACTGAAATTCTGGAGCAGCCTTGATTGGATTGAATTGACCAGATATAAGTATAGACCTGGATTGCAGTACAGGAACTAGTAATGAGGCAACATCCATTGGTGCACAATCAATATCTTCTAAAAGCAACCAATGGCCTTCAGTCATAGCATTTATTAAAACACCAGGTTTCCAAACAAACTGGCCAGGAATATCGGTACAAATATGGCTACCTATCAGCATCTAAAACATAATAAAAGCAATTATAACAAGGCATAAAAAATAATTTGATAAATATACTCACAAAAAAGTATAATTCAACTATTTAAATCTATTTTTTTAAAAAAATAGTATCACATTTTTTAAAAAATTTTAGATCAACAAGAAGGTTATTATTAAAAACCTTGTATTTTTAACTAGATCACACAAGTAATACTTGAAAGCTGTGTTGCTTTACTTCTATAAATGAGAACATGTGTACTCTCCACACACTTCACTTTCCTTCTATTTCATGCAAGGATTTCAAGATTTAATTTTAATTCAATTAATAAGCAGAAGCTTCAATTGCTCTACATAATGAACTTTGATGAAACCAAGACTCACTCAACTCAAGGATCAGTGGGAGTTTACAATTATAGCTCCTAATTTAGCTACCATTCTACTATAATCACAGATGTGAAATTATTATTAGTTAAATATTCTAGAATGTTTAGCATAAATATGTATAAATAACAACTAACACAAAAATGTTTATAACTTACATCCAATGGAAGCTTAAATTAGAGAACAAAAAAATTCTTCAATAGGCCAATTTGAAAGAAAAAAAACACTGAGCCTTTGAAGCAATAAATATATTTCAATTAAATCAGATATTTTATTTTAAATTTTTGAAAAAAATTGTTTAGAAAATGTTTAAAGTTAATTTATAATCCTTTTGATTGTTTAATTAATCAACTAAAAGGCATTGTCTTGATTATTTATTCATTTTACTTTCTTATAGTTCTTAATACTTGAATTATTTTCTTTCTTTACAATTTTAAAACATTTGTACTGCAACCACTGTTTTCAAATTCATGTCATCAATAGAATTTCACAAAATTTAAAAAGTATGCTAATTTTAAGATAAAGTTACAAGAGCATAAAAACAATATGTGTGAAATACAAAATTTTGTTAGATGTCAATTAACAAAATAATCTAATCATCCAAACATAAAATTTTTTTGTTTCCTTTGCATTGTTCAGACCACTTTTGCTCAGTTGTAACAAGAATTATTTTATTATCAAGAGTGTTTCCTCATCTTCTTTTTATAAACATACCTTGCCATCAACATGATCACCTAATTGTACTTTTAAAAAATTTTCATCTGGAGTTTTTCCAGTCACTTCAGCTAAATATTGTATTAAAGATGTCTTTCCACATCCAACAGGTCCTTGTAATAAAATAGGTTCAGATGTCGCTATTGCCAAAGAAAGAGAGTACAAAGCTTCTTTGGTGCTTGGAACAGGAACAATATCAGAACTTATACAGGGCTTTAAAAAAAAAAGATTTGTTAATTTATAATAATAAAATTATTAAAAATGAGTCAGTTTTTTTACAGTATATTATTAAGAGTTAATGTTTTCTATATAAAATGGAAATTTACAATTTTCAAAAACATTTTTCTCGTCATATTATTCAAAAGTCAATTTATAACAAAATGAGAGCTCACAATTGCCAAATACATATTTTTTGTTAGTTAACTACATTAATAGATTTTAAAATAAGTTTTTTTAAAAAAAATTATAAAACATGCAAACTGTACAGAATTTGTAAATGTTGAAAATTGTTAAATTTTGAAATTTTATTTTTCTTAATCAGCATTAATGTATGTATTTAAATGTTATCATTTAAATTTGAATTTGAAATTTAATAGCAATGAACACGGCAGAACAAAAATATTAGGTGCAAACCCATTTTTGAAAGAATACTGAATATTAAAGGATCTTTTAAAAAAGAAACAGTTATAAAGAGAAATTTTGTTCTGGTCAGTTAAAATGTTACAAAAATAAAGTAATCATTGAAAAATAATAAATAACATTTTCACCAAAATTTACTGAACACCTGTAACAAGCAGAAAATACAGGAGCAAAAAGAAATAATAACCCAGCCTCAAAAATATTATCATAAGCTATAAAAAGTCATCAGTTTCTAGAAAAAAACTTACTTTGACATCCTGATTCTTATTTAAAAGTATACCCCAAACATTCACAGTTTCTGTTACTTTATCACAAATGGTACTTTCAACTTGATTAGTATTGCAAAGCTCTCTTCGCATAGGGTTGTATGAATTTTGGTTCCATATATTGCCCAATTCATATGCTCTAAAAATAAAATTATAATTTCAGATATATACTAATGAATTAATCTATATAACTCAAATACTGAAGAAATTTAATTGATGTAGCAGAGGAAAAATAGTATTACAAAATCTCAGATTTTAAAATGAATAAATATTAAATCCTATGCAAAATACAAAATGTATGTATTGTAAATTAACTACAGATCTGTTAAGATTGATTACTGTTAAATGTAATTAATTTTACTGAATTACAACCGAAAACCTTGTTGAGAATGATGAGAAATGGGTGCAACAAGTGATATTTTGTCTATGATCAGTAGAAGCAAGAAATAATTTACTGTCCATATCCAAACACAGAAACAATTATTCACCTTTTAAACCAAAACAATTTTTTGCACAGTTAAGACAATTATTTTTAATCAAAATTAATGACTTTTCAGAGTTAAGGAGGAAAATAAATTAAAAAAACTTTTCAGAAACTAAAGCATATTACACAATTGTTTCTTTATTATGTTAATTTTTAACTCAAATCTGAAGTAAAACATCAATCTAACAAATCCCCCCCCATTTCATAATCCAAATTCAACAATAACCTTACAAACTAGTTAAATAAAGAAGTTTTTTTATCTCTTACTTTTGCCTATGAAATCTATTACATTAGTTTATCTTTTAAAAATTTCATGGTACTTACTCTTTTGTAAGCAAAGTTAATTCTTTTGGGGAAAAGTTGATTCCAATTGCTTCTTGTAGTGCAGAGTCTTTAATATTTACAATTCGACCAAGACATTGAAAAGCATACCTTTAAGCATACAAAAATAAATTTCAGAGTTAGAAATTAAGTCTACTACTTCACTGAAAATACATGAAGATCAGAAAACAAAATAAAATAGCTATAATCAAATAAATTAGTTTTCTCTAAATTACATTACGATATATATATATATTTCATAATAATATTTAAACTAAAAATTATTTTAAAAAGTGACTTTTCTCATTGTAGCAACTATAAAATTTACTCAAATAAAAATTGTTTTATCCTGCCATTGTACAGAAAAGATTCACAGAAATGTAAACATAACATTGTTCCTTCGGTTTTGAGGACATTTAAGTAAGCTTTATAAATTCTCATATATTTAAAATTCTTAGTTGTAAAAGTAGTAAGTAGTAAAATTAATAGTAAGTAAAATTACTATTAAAAAATAAAAAATTTTGATAAAAAATTATATTTGTGGTTTTAAGTGTTTTAAATGTGATTTTAATAGATTTGTTACTTTATATTTATGACACTAGCACAACTACAATACTAATCATATAAAAAAAATTCATAGAAGAATTTTACTAACCACATATATTTAACAATTTATCCTTTGTCAAAATGACACATTAGGAAATTCATTAATACCACTTGGCTATAAATAGTTTTTATAAATATATAAAGTTGTTGACAAAAATTTAAAATAATCACAAATAAAACTTCCACCTAAACTGTACTTTTTCTATAAAATTGATTTTTTTTTATCTGCTAGCTCTATATGTTACATTTCATATAAAATACTCTTAAACTTATAAATTTTACTCTGCTCACCATCGTTCTCTGATATCATCACTTTTGAAAAACTGGACAATTACATTCCATGGCCATGCACTTCTAAAGTAAGAAGTATCATACACCAAAAAAAGGTAAGCTGCTTTTAATAACAGGAATGTTGGTGGTGTAACAGCATCTGTCTGTAATATAGAGAAAACAAAATGAGTTTTTATAAAAAAAGATAAAAAAGTTTGAATTATTACTGTTAAATAATCATGTCAAAATTATTACAATTAACATAGAATACCTTGGTTTTCTTTTGTGGAGGTGGATGACCATCTCCTTCATATCTCCAGAATAAATTCCTCGTTTTCTCAAAATACATCCGTCCAAATCTATCCAAAAAATATTTAATTTCAGAAAACAAATATTCATTTAAATCATATGGCTTTATATTTTACACAAACAAAAAAATTTTTTAAATAATCAATTATAAATGAGAAAACTTTATAAGTATCCAATTAACTATTCATGAGTATTTAGCTTTTATAATATTTAAAAAATATCTGAAATGATTAATTATATTATTGAAAATTCATGTTTAGAATACAATCAATTTTTGTTAATCACATTTTAAAAAGGTAATACCTATTTTTAAACACTAACAAATTATAGTACAATTTATATATAATGAAACCAATTGTCTTACTATACTTTCACTTATGCAAAAATATTTTTATTAAGACATACAAACAGAATGGTATATCTTTTTAAATTTCAAATGCTAGAATTTAGACAAAAATTTCAGGATTTCTATATTTTAACCATTAAAACTCATCAATACATAAACTGTACCCCATTTTTTTTCTTTGATTGTAGTACAACTGCTGTAACAAGAGATCCAGAGACAATTTATTCCTGAAAAAAATCGAATAGACTGTCCCTGAATTCTTTGGTACAGTAGTTACGCTGCCCCAAAGTAAAAGAAAAGAAATTACTTTGCAGCATATGTACCCCCAAATTTTAAAGGTTAAAAGAATTAGATCATTTATCTCAATCTTGATATCTTGAAAAACATCATATAAGTTTTGTATATTTATTGATTATTATTAAGAACATCGAAAACTAAGCCATTAACTCTCGATTAAAAATTGAACAATACTCCCCCAGTGCCAAACGTTGTTTTCATAGTCACATGAATTTGCACTGTGTATTGAGAGAACAAACACTGTTAAGGTCATTTTGGTGCATTCCAAAGCTAATAGAATAATTTTACTGATAGCAGTACAAAGCAAAGATCATATATCAAAAGGACGTATATATATGCTAGGGGCAGTTAATGCACCAGACTTAAGCAAGACGTATATACGCCAGTGATAGTTAAGGAATTAAATAACCCAAGAAATGCATAAATTAAAATCAATAGTAAAAATATAACAAATCATTTTAAAAAATATTCTACAAACATGCAAGTTAAAAAAAACCATTCTAATCAAAATTAATAAATGTTCCATTGTAAATCAATTCAAAGAACAATACAAACCTTCCAACTTCAGGATAATGCCAAATAAGTTTTGACAGACATATGCACATCCATTCATGCTTGGCATATGATGAAGCAGAATCAACATCAGAGAAATTGCTAGCTCTAGCAAGAATTTCCAATAAAAGAGGAGAAAACAGATCTGCTACTTTTAGAGTATATACTTCATTCCACAATAATGTAGCAAGTTTAGTGATAATTATTTGGATATCCTCTTCAGTCCATTTCTGAAATTTTTAAAAAAATAACAATTAAATCATGAATTAAAATTATATAATTCGAATGAATGTTTCTAATTAACCGTAGATAACTAAATTGAAATCAGTGTCACTTTGCAAGTAATCATTCAACTTATAGATAAATTTTTTAAAAAGTATTTTTAAAATTCCCTTTTTTTTTCAAACAATTTGGAGTATCTTAAGTGAAGTATAATATTTTTTAATTCATTGCTTTGATTTCATTATTTAAAAAAGTTTCAGACATTTCCAAATAGTTTAAGAAAATCCCCTGATTACTATTATTTGTCCAATAAATAGATCATGAAACTAAAATTATAATTAATAATTAATGCTTTACCAATGGAAATAAAGTAATTATAAACACAATCAGCTATAAAGTGTATTCTGAGTACTTCTCTTTGAAGGTAGCCACAAGAACAAGGTTAGATAATCAAATTATATTGAAATAAAAACATTTACAAAACAGGAGAAAATAACAGAAAACATAGATTCAGAGAATCATTTTTTTTTTAAATATTCACCTGAAGACTATAATTTAACAATAAATGTTTAATTAAAGTTTCATTTTAAAAAGTTAAATCATTTTGCAAGCAAAATTTCTTCAAATTTTTAACTTACATTATTTACCATGATGAACATTTTTTCATTTTAAACAAAATATTTTCCCCAGGAAATCATTTTAAAAACCAAAGTAGGTACTTGATACTGTGTTCATGGTTTATGTGTGTATGCCAACTTGAATGTACCAACTTTATTTCTAATCAATGCAAATATTGCAATCATCAGTCATATACACACATACATGTCATATATACACACATGCACATAGATCTCCTTCAATAACTTTCACAATTCTCATCCAGCTGGGCAAAATTGGTATTTTTAATGATTCAAAGTAACTTAAATTATATTTGTGGATAAATTAATTTCTAAAACAAAATTCCTTTTACTAAGAGGCTTTTTAATGAGGTGAAAAATGGTCAAAATATCCCTGAATGTTTTGTGTTAAAACCCCTAATTTATAATATACAAGTTAACTTAACGTAAACAATATTTTTCTGGTTTCAAGATAGGAGTACCTAAAATGCAAAAAGAGTACTCATACATTACTACTCCAACAGAATAGAATAAAAAGTTCCTCACAAAAGAAAAATAAGCACTATTCTTTTTTATTTTCCCCTTAATTTCCAAATAAACATTTCTTTCATACTTCCGATTTTTCAATTGCAATTCCATGACCAATTACATTTTACATCTGTCATAAAAGTGTGAAAGAGAAAAGAACTCTCATAGTGTAATCAATAATCCTGTAAGAAATAACATGCTCCTAGAAAGCATGTCTAACTATTTGCAATTAGTGCTCAAGAGAAATGATTTTCTTTTCCCTGCTCTTGCACTTTTGTAGTTGGAAGGATGGCCAAATTAATGGTTAGTGACTTAGCATCTCTTAATGAGAGAGATATTCTTCTTTACCTTAACTAGACGACAGTTAAGAGGACCTCCTTCAAGAAATAGGATGACACTATTCTTCTTTCAGATTATTATTAGTTTAAATTGATTGTTTATTAACATTATATTTCAAAGCCACATAAGGCTTATTAGCAATAATGAACCACAATCAATCATCAATCTCAAAGTCACTTGCTCCTTCCCTGCTTCTGTTGATATCATTCTCCTTGTTCAAGCACTTCTTGCTGCTCTTCTCTGTTTAGTCTTTTCTCATTTATTAAAAAATGTTTCAATCATTTCTTACCTTTTTGCCCTTAATCATTTCATGCACAAAATGTCATCACCATTAATTCAATATTTTTAATGAACAAGTAATATTCTGAATTTTATATAATGATTAATCATAAAAATAATTTTCATGCCTTAACAAATCCACATAAAAAATGGCTGAAAACATCAATTAGTACAGCAAAAATATTTATTTTAAATAAATTTAAAAATATATTAATGGGTAACATCTTATTAGCTTGACTTAAGACTCTAACTTCGTTCAATTATACACAACAATAAACATTTATATACCGTATTTATTTGAATAAAGAAGCACTTTTTTTTCCAACATTAATAATGCTGAAATTCAGTTGCAGCTTAGACTCATAGGTGGAAATATTTGTTCAGTAAAGAAAACTAAACATGATACAGACATTTAGAGCAACTCAAGTTCACATATGCATCTAAGTTTTTAGCCCTTTAAGTGCCACAGGCGTGTATAAACGTTTTGCTTAACTGGTGTGTTTAGTGCCCCCGGACATGTATACTCGTCCTTCCAAAGAATGACTTTTTGCACCGTGCTGCTCTGTTTACAGCTAATCCCACAGCTTTGGAATACAATAAAAGTACAGTGACAACATTTGCAAAGAATTTTCTTATTTCGGTGAAGAGGTAGGAAAGAATTTTGAAAAGGTATATTCTAAGAACGGTGAAATTCATAGCTAAGCAGTTTTTCTTGTTTTTCATTTGTGTAATTTCTTTTCTATCCTTCATTTTCGCTTACAGTGTGTTTGTACAAGGAAAAATAATCGCCATGAATCTCAATATCAATGCACTGAATGTGATACTATTTATGTGTTTAACCCTTTTTCAAAATATATCACACAACAGATATAATTTTTTTTATTGTATTTTTATTTTCTTATTTTATACTTTTTTAAGTGAAAACAAACAATTTTTAGGGTGAAAAATACACCCCCCTCTCTTCTTTTCTCCTAATAAATCACATAACAATGTATGTGTGTGAAAAAAACAGTAGCACTGAGGGGGATGAAATTCGTAAGCTTTCCCTAGACAGTTAAGGGGTTAATACCAGCAGAGTAAATTAATTATCCACTTATTAGTTCTTATTTAATTTGTTTTAATCTCATAAATATTGAATATCTATGAACCTTCTTTACACAATTTTTCATTTTTTCACAGAAATGTGTTGAGAATTCGAGGTATGGCTTATAATTGATGGCAGCTTACATTCGAATAAATGTAGTAAATTATATAAATAAAAGCGGGCCAAAAGTCAATTAACTATTTCAAATATGCCTAATTTTAATGCTTTTGGGTATAATAGAATATATTGACTTCTTCTATAATGCTATATATTGATTGGAAATTTTCTAGAACTAAATATGAAAAACCGTATCACTTAGATAAGCAGTCTAGTTCCCAATTACGGGCTTTTTCCATAACATCTTTCACAACAGCTTAAAATATTTCTTTCTGTATTCCTTAATATTAATTTTGAATAAGACAACAATGGCTCTATATTTATTGATGAAAACAAAATCTTACTGACTTCCTTTACTCCAACGAGAAAATCTGCCATTTTAAATGAGACATATACATGCTCTATGAGAACAAAGAAAACTTAATTCACACAGCAATATGATTTCCACAGATTGTTCAATGAGCTAAATTCATATGACATCATGATTATATGATAACCACAACTACTTGTTTCCTCTGCCTAATTCAAATATTACAATCTTGTAATTCATTGTTATTTTTTCTTCAAACACAGCATATGAAAGAGATATTTATTCATTTATTTAATAACTAGCATAGTTTACGGAATTGAAATTTTTTTACATATAGAGATAAATTTTTAGTAATTATGAAAATAGTCCAATTGTTATTTTCTAATATTCAGATAAAGTTTCCTTTTTTACTGTTCTTGATAATCCATCACAGCTTTATTATTAAGGAATATATCTAGGTTTTTAATACATTATAAATTATTTTATTTGTTTATATTATATAGTATTACTTGTTTGGTTTACACAGGATAAATTTTCAATTTAATTTTGAATGAAAATTTTAGGCAGCAATACTATTTTAAATACAGTTGGACCTATATTTAATGAAGTTGCTAAATCTCCCCAAAAAAAGTTTGTATGTAGATAATTCCTTACTTAGAAATTCTTCAACACTTTAGAAACCTCATAAAACAAATTTTTAATTGATAAACATTATCTATACAAATCAATAAAATTGAAGTGCCTGTTTGTAATTTCAAATTAACAGCTTTTTACTAAATGCATTTAAAACTATATACAGTACTTAAATCACAAAAATCAATTTTTAAAATTTTTGTCTGTCTGTTTGTTCCTGCTAATTTCTGAAATAGCTGGACCGATTTTGAAAATTCTTTCACCGATGGAAGGTTACATTATCAGCGAGTAACATAGGGTATATTTTATTCCCATATTCCTATGGAAACAGGAACTACAAGGGTGAAACCACAGGGCACTGCTTATATCTATGCATATACAGGAGAAAAGCTACTCTCTCTACCATTCATCACGGTATCTCACGATTAAACCTACAGACTTGAAATTTGGTAGGCATGTTCCTTTTATGGAGTAGAGATTAGCTAAGAACAGATTTTGCAAAAATCACCCCCAAGGGGCGTAGAGAGGTATTAAGTGGCGTTATAGATAATTACTTTAATTTTTAAACTATTAGGCATACAGTCTTGAAATTAAGTAAGCAGATTCCTTTCATGGAATAGAGATTTGCTACAAAATGGTTTTTATGAAAATTGACCCCCAAGTGGTGTTGCATTGGATTAAGGGGCATTAGAGATAATTATTTCCATTTTTACACTATTAAACGTACAATCTTGAAATTTGGTAAGCGGATTACTTTCATCGAGTAGATATCCACTACAAAATGGGTTTAATTTAAATTGATCGCCAAGTGGTGTTAAAGATTATTATTTCCATTTTTAATTTATTAGATTACAGTCTTGAAAAATTAAGTAAGCAGATTCCTTTCATAGAGTTAAGATTCACTTCAAAATGGTTTTTATGAAAATCCACACCTAAGTGGTGTTGCTGGGATTAAGGGGAGTTACAGATATTTATTTCCATTTTTACAGTATTAGATGTGCAGTCTTAAAAAATTTAGTAAGCAGATTCCTTTTATGAAGTACAGATCAACTTCAAAATAATTTTTACAAAAATTCACTCCCATGTGACGTTTTACAGGGGTTTAAGGGGCGTTATAGATAATTATGACCATTTTTATACTATTAGACATACTAAGGTAAAAACGGAAATTGACTCGCAAAGTATTAAGAGCGAATTAATAAATAAAAATTCCGTTTTTGAAATATTAGGTTTAGACTTTAAATTTGACAAACATGTTTGATTTTTTAGTAGGATCTTTTAAAAATGGGTTTTGTGAAAATTCACTTAGTGGTGGTGGGGAGGGGTTACGGTAGCGTAAAAGATAATTCTACTTCAGTTTTAGATATTATTATTAAGAAGTCCTGACCTTTCTTTTAAATCAAGAGGTTTGAGTTATAATGATGTTTTTTAATACAATCAAACGGTTAATACTAGGATTTAGAAATCAATAATTTATGCATATATATATATGTGTGTGTGTAAACAGTATATATTCAGACATTATGAAATACCCAGCGAAGCGGGCAGGTAACAGCTAGTACATTAATAAATAAGTAATTTTCTTCACACTTTTTTTGTAAATTAATATTTTTTTTATTTTATCTTATTCATCAAAAAGATATCTTAAAGGAAAGCAAACAAAAAAAAAAACATTGTCCAGGAATACACTGTATTTTCAACTTTAAAAAAAATTATACTAAAATTGATGAATATTAATGACATTTTCTAATTTTAAGCCTACACAAGTAATTTTTAACATACTTTATTTAAAACCAGTAATTTTAAGCATATATTACACCATGCAGTGCTGGTTTTTCTATTGGGCGCTTGGGGCTGAGGCCCGGAAGAGCTCTGATAAGTTGGACTTAACTAGATTGTCTGGTTATAAATTTCGATTTGCCAGTGCCAAGGGGGCCTGTAGATCTGCACCCGGGACCCGGAATGAACTTAAACCGGCAATGACCACATGCGTCCTTAAATTTAATTACTGATAAAATCTGTCAATTTTGTTTGTTTTTTGTTTGGAAAAATTATGCCAATTTTTAAGCTCTGCACAGTGGCGTAACGGAGAATTTTCGGGCCCTGCTACAAAATCAGATTTTGAGCCATAGCCGGATCTTACGCAATAGGCATCACTCAGGCTTTGGGGCCCCTAAAGTCCTGCCCCCCACGGTTCAGGGGTGGCGGGGGTGTACGTTACGCCACTGGCTCTGCACGAGTTAAGACAGCTAGTAAAACCAGTTTAAGATCATTGATCACCATAGAATGTGATAAAAGAGAAAATAATTTGAAATGTCCAGAAATATATTTAAAAGGAATGGGGGTCAAAACACAAACACGTTTGTTAAATAGAACATTCACTTCGCTATTTGGAGGTTATTTTATGATGAAGATAGTAAATTGTTCTTGATTCCAGAGAAAAGTTTGCAAAATAGAGGCTCATAAAATGGAGGTCCGACTGTATTTATAATTCTGCATATTTGAAATGTTACTAAATAATCATATTTCCAGGTAGATCCTGCTATTTTTTAAGAATTTTATAGATAAGTTATTTCAAGAACCAGACAATATAATAACAAATCTCAACTTCACAAAAATGTGAGAATGTACATATCAGTATTAATGCAAACTGGAACTTAAGCTGATCAGAAAACAACTTTTGGTAGAGTTCTCTTTAAAGAAAAACCTTCACATGTATACAATGAAATAATACTTTCGTAAGTTTTTAACTAAATATATAAAAAAATGTATTTAATTGTAATGAATTTCTGAATGCAAAACAAAATTTTTAAGTTTTATTTACCTTTAGTAATCATTAAATGTTAAAAATTAAATGTCAATAAATGATGTTTATTAAAATGAATATAATAATCAATTGAAAGTTGCTGTCTAACAAGAATTTTGGAACTTTTCTATTTCAGAGGACAGTAATAATCTAACAAAAAATTCGCCTATCAACTAGAAAAAAAAGAAACTAACCTTTTTTCTTCAACCTTAAAAACAATTAAAAGTTTCATGTCTCCTCAATAAAATAATAATTCAAGAGATTATTACCTTATTCTGTGTTTGGTGTTAAATTTGGCAAAAAAAAAATTTAACTGTCTCTAACACGCCCCTCCCCCTCCCAAAAATGGAAAAATACTAAATTTTCTATGCTCTTATATATCAGAAGTTTTCTTAAAAACTGTTTGACTTGTTCCTTTACTGCAGAATATTTTATTTAAAATAATTTATTTAAAAAGTCCATTTCTTAATTTGAGATGCATTTCTTTACAATAGTAAAAGTATTTCTTAAATCAGACAATAGAATATGTCCAAAGTGTTTTTTTTTTAGGATCATTTCGAATATCTTTAAATGCATAGCATTTTTTAAAAAAAATCATACTATTATTAAATACAGTTAACAAATAATTAATTGTGCAGTAAAAGGTATTCATTTTCCTCAAAGGATAAATCCTGATAATTAATCAAAAACTTTCATATAAATTTTAATAGTTTATACACATTGTCCTCAAAAAGTTAAGCAAAATACACATATCCATAGGTTTGACAAATCATACTGTATAAACTCATGTCCAGTATCATAACGTACACCCTTGCATTGTGGGGGGGCAGGACTCTAGAGGGCCCAAAGCTTGACAGATGCTAAGTATGTATTTGGGCTTGGAGCCCAAAACCTGAGTTTGCAGGGGGCTGTAATATTCTCCGTTATGCCACTGCTAATGTCCAAAATTATCTTCACATGCATAAAGTTATGGGTTTCTCATGAACAAAACTATTATACTTATTTGTGACTGATACATAATACGATAACAATGCTAACATATTATTTAGAAATATTTAGTGATAATAACTTGCCCATTCCCATTTTTTTCAGATGTTTAAAAAGGCTATTATATTTGAATAAAAAATCCAGAACTTACATATTATCGCAACCTATAGGAACATTATATGAAACGAAGCACCTGGTTGCCAATTCAGCATGTACGACACAGGAAATTGGGGGTGCCAACTTGGCGAGTTATAAATAGAGTTGGGGAGATTGTTGCAATAATACGTAAGTACCAAAAATACTTGCCCTTATTTTTAATCTTTTAGAATAAACTTTTAAATTAATGATAAATATTATTAATATATAGTTCTAAAAAATAACTAAGAACTATAAATAAATATCCTAATTAACACAAGTAACTACTATAAGAGGCTTGGCATACTTAATAACACAAATAAAAACTAGAATAAAACAAAAGTTATATAAAAAAATATTAAGAATATTTTCTAGCTAATAGGTAGATTAGAATAATGAATAAAATATTATATAAATATAAGGAAATAAAGCTAAAGCACAAGATATCAGCAGTTAAAGCATAAGAGTTTTATATACTAAAGTGATGCACTTGTTTTCATGCTTATAACCATCTTGTTGCTGCTTGTATAAATTTAGCCTAATAATTATTTTCCAGAATTAAAATCCCAATTATATATTTATATAAACAAGGTTATTAGGAATGAATGACCCAAATACAAAATTTAATAATTCCCAGATAAATAAACAGAAAATGATAATTAATATGTTATTGTAAAGAAGTGGAAATGGCGTCACAGAGGGAGAAGGCGTTTTGTGTGCCCTTAGTCTGTCAGTAATCACAGTTCAGCATGAGTTTCAGAGAAAGTACAATAGAAATGCACCAACGTCTAAGAATATAAGAAGTTGGTATAAACAGTTCCAGGAAATTGAATGCAAGTGTTAAGGCAAAAAGTCTAGGGGGGCAGGTTGTACGCCAGAGAATGTTGAAAGAGTGCGAGAAACTTTTATACGCAAGTCCAAAGAAATCGACGGTTGGTGCTAGTAGTGTTACCTCAGTCTACCATATAGACTGTTGAGAAAAAAATAGCATTTTAAGCTGTGCAAATTGGAAACCATGCAAGCATTGAACCATAGTGAAGAGTTGCAACGTCTAAATTACTGCTTTTAGATAGATGTAGCTATGAAAAACAATCCATTTTTCAATCAACTCGTATTCCCTTTACATCAAAAAAACATTATGTACGAAAAAATATCATATTGTATCTTTACATTGGCCATCTTAATCATTTATTCATCTAGGAATTATTAAATTTTGTAATCTGGTCATTCATTCCTGATAACCCTGTATATTAAACTATTATCTAAAATAGAGATGGGCAACTTGTTTCAGCTTGCAGGCCACATTATGGGTGCAGAGGATACCACAGGGCCGCACTACTTCAAAATGATTGCATTATAAAAAATAATAAATATAAGTTAAAAATAGTATCAGTTTTAATCAATTTATTTATAATGTGCTAATTGCATATTTTTTACAGCTGCATGCACTTTAAATTTTAGAATTAGTTTAACGAGAAAATGTACCCTATCAAACTTTTTTTACATTTTTTTTTAAATATGGAGTGAGATTGCTTGTTTCAATTCTCATGACAGCCAGCAAGTTTAAGTCATCTTGTTGTACTTGCATCTATATTTACTTTTGTTGATCTTCATGCAAGAATAACTTTGTAAATATATGTTAACTAAAATATACAGAACAATTCCCCAGCAAATTTCTTTTTGCATAGAAATTTTTCAGCTGACCAAAATTTACAAAAGTCAGTATCATAGCATTAAACATTTCCTGACACTTTGATCTGACGGCGACAATAAGTTCAGTTATTATTTTTGTGGAATACGGAGCAACAAAGGCTATATATTATCCCAGAGTTCAAGCTATAACTCCTTGGGTGCTGTATTGCTATATGCAGCAATAGGATAAAAGAGCAAATTGTGTGTGTGTGGAATTCAAGCTCAATTTTCTTTCAATTTCGAAATTTTCTTGTGACCTTGCCCTCCAAATTCTGCAGATGCTTTCTTAATAGAAACACTTTCAGTTACTTTGTTTGTCTAACAAAGGAATAAAGGAGTTTTTTCCCTAATGGTGAAAAACACAAGGCAAATCTTGGATTGTGCATGGGAAAGAAATTTCAGTTCAAAGCAATCTGGCTGGCAGGCTACTATTTGCAAGCCCCTGATCTAAATAATAACACTAATTCCTTTTAGAGCAATACATGTAGATCAGAGGTGTCAAACTCATGGCCCCAAACAAACATTTTTGCAGCCTGACCAGTATATCAGCACACAGTAATATATAATAAAAAAATCATTCTTCCAAAATAGGAAAGATAGTAGCAGAGAAGAGATGTCAAGTATCAGGACATAAACATTAAATTTTTCTTGTTCTTTTGTAATATTTATTATAATGTATTATTCGAAATAAACTTAAATTTCTATGAATATTGATTTTTTGCAGCCCACCTAAAGTTAGACCTTGTTTTGCTTGGCCCAAGTTAGCCTTTGAATTTGACACTCTTGATGTAGATAAATATAATTTATTTTACATTTTGTTCAAAATAATTAAATTAAGGCAATGAAAGTGAAAAAATTGAAATTAATTATACATGAAACAGAGGTGTAGCTGGGTTTTTGAGCGACTGGGAACAAAGTCAATTTTAACACCTTTTCCTGACAAGGTGCAGGTCATAAGACCTGAAATTGATACAACCTTTTGAGCATTAGAACAGCAGTTCTTAAACTGTGGTCCGTGGACCCCTGAGAATTCGCAGCACTTTTCTAGGGGGTCTGCAGTGGTGTCTCATTTAATTTTAAGATTTCCCTCTTTTATAGACTCTGAAAGGCCTTGTGAAAAAATTAAAAGATGTGTCATCCTAGACTTAATCACTAAATTGCCCCAATGAAAAAACTCTATTTGAACATGTATTTTGATCAAGAATATTAATTTAGATTTGTTATTGTTGGAAACCACACATAGCCATTCCTACAAAGTAATATTTTCAAAAAAATATAGTAGAAACACATGTGCAAAAATTAAAAAATGAATTCAAAGTCTTAGAACTATTGAGGAGCTTTTAAATCACTCAGCCATGTAATGAAAGTCAGGCTGATACATAAAGGGTGAGTGATCGAAAAAGTTTAAGAACCACTGCATTAGAACATAAATACTGTTTTTCATAGAAAACTATTAGATATTACAGGAATAAAAAGAAATAAAATAATAAAGGCAATAATTACACTTAAAAGATATTAATGAATAGAGAAGAACAAAATAAGAAAAACAAGAAAGCATGTAAAAAATTTTAATAGAATTTTTATTGTTTTTAACATTTACAGAATTGTAAAATATTTTGTTTTTAAATTCATTCTTCATTATTTAACATCCTTTGGCACTTCCCAGATGCTGTGCCAGGGAAAAGGCATCCTCCTCCCCACACCTAGCTACGCCTCTGACAAGAAAATGAAAAATTGGATGAGAAGAAAGAGATCGAGAAATGTCTTAAGAATTTCTTTTATTATAATAATAATAGTAAAAGAACTGATTTTATAAAGGAATAATGAAAAATAAAGCCTTATGCAGAATCTTCTAGATAACAGTACATGTTCAACGTGAAGCCTACTGTTCTCCAATACTAATCAACCACATACAGTATATTAACCATTATTTATTATTTAAATATTTGTATTCCTTTGTCATAGTTTACAGAACCTATTTTTCTAAATATAATGCCTTAAATTAATTCAAATTTAAAAAGTACACATGTACAAAGAAAAATTCCCCTGAATTTACTTTTTAAAATAATTGAGAGAGAGAAAAAGCATTTTTCCAATCATTTGAATCTAGTAAATGTAAATTTCATATCTTTATTGAATATTTACAAATGCAAACAAAAGGGAAAAAAATCCAGAAAAAACTCACTTTAATGTATTTTATTTCATCCAATTAAAAACAATAATCTGGATTTCACCTTCCATAGAATAGAAATCGTTTATTGGTCAGGAATCGATGGGTGATGTTTTAAAGAGAGCCTTAGAGCCCAAGTCATTTAACATAATAAAGCGAAATCACAACTGTTCCATATGAAGCTCTTTTTGATATAATGAAACCCACAATTTCCAAATATTTATTTGTCTTGTCAATAAATTCCATTGTTTACTAAAATACACTATTTTATCACTCAGGAAAAAAAAAATTTAGATATATAATCATTCCAAATAGTTCTTTAAAAAAAATCTTATAATTTTTGCTTCAATTTTGCAACAGGTTAAAATCCGGGTTTGGGAGGGGTAAATATATTCCCAGTTTCTATGAAGTCACACATAAATAATAATACATTTGTTAGATCTAAAAAAGCATGCCACCAAAAAGTTACAATACAACATGTATTTGTATTTCAGGTCATGCTTAGTAAAATCCTACATAATTTTAGTAAAATGATTTTTTTAGTGATAATATACGTCATATTAATTTTAAAAACCGAAAGTTTTTTACCCATCGCTATCTTTAAGGGAGGGGGGGGATTAATAAAGATGATTTTTTGAAATTTTAAAGATCCTTAAACATTGCTTTAATTTCAATTTTCCGACACTGTTGAATAAAAAATGTTTACCTGATTATTTAAAAAAGAAAGCAGTATTTACATATTAGCATTACTGCAGCAAAATTAGTGTCATGCGTATTGTGCTTTGATATCAAAACAAAGATTTTAACATGTTTTATATGAAAAGAATCAATCAGTCAGATTTTGGTGGAAAAATGGTACTATTCATGTGGCACCAATTTGGATGTGTTGACACTAATATGAAAGTCCTGGGAAAACTATTGGATTGGAAGGAAATGAGCCAGTACATGTTGACAGTGTTTAGACTATTTAATGTCTCTACCACAATGCAGTCCAACACCTTTGAAATGAATTCAAATCTGAAATACCAGTTCCAAGGTCTGTTTCAAGTTCTCAACACACATGTTACAACTTTCCATGATTATTCTCTAGCTTTTTTTAAGCATGAAGAAAAAGAAACACTACTGTATGTCAATTTATTACAGACCATTTTGTGGTATTAAGAAAAAGACATCTTAACAATGTATGATTCTATGCAAGGAGACCAATTGGCTGAGTTACACTAAACCAAATACAAAGAAGGTCTCATTAAACTGGGCTCTAAAGCATATCAATTGGACAAGGGATGATTGAAAGTCTATTTTTTACAAATGAGTCTAGATTCATTTTAGAAAGTGATTCTCTTTTACTGATCCAGAGCAGTGATCCGCAACTGGTACTGGTCCGTGGATCAAACTGTGCCAGGCCGCCTAAAGAACATTAAACTATTCCCATTTTATTTAAAGTGGTGCATTTCTCTTGGATTTGTGCAACTTTCCACAGAAATCACTTTTATTCATTTTTGGTGTAACTATATTTTATTCTGAAGGCATATTAAATGTAACTTAATTAAAATTGTAAAATTTAAACAATCTAAAATATTAACAATCAACGTGTCCCAACCTCTGTGGGACGCGGTAAAATTATCAAACGTTGACTGGTTCGCAGCAATAAAAAGGTTGCGGACCACTGATCTAGAGGAAGAAAGAAAGCAGTTACAATGAACTTAATATATTGTTGAAATTAATTCTTATGATGAAGGTTGAATCCTGGTGTGAGCCAGAACATGTTTTTGAGAAGCTACACAGACCTTGCATGTGTTTAATGGAGAATGGTCGAATATATCAAGATATTCTTTCTACAGGCCAGATCCTATGCAGTGATTAGTGATAATTTTATTCTGATGGACAATGCTTGGTCATATCAAGCTATACTTACAAATAGATACCTTCTTGATAAGGAAATTAAGTAGGAATTGCAATACCGGTATTTTAAGCTATTTATATAATTATGTAATATCGGTATTAACAAATTAAAATACCATTTTTTCAGTATTTACTTGAAAATTTTTAAACTGTTTCCACTATATGTTCAGGGATGGCCAACATAGCAAAATTGTTTTTGGTTTTTGTTTTTGTCACCCTAACATGTGAAATTAATTAGACTGTGAATATAAAGTTGCATTGTACTATCAAGAGAAATAATAAAATATGTGAATCATCCAAGAAGGTGGGCCAAAACTATCCTATTACAGCTCAGAGCGATATTGCACATGTGCAGGATTAGTATTCGGATATTCGTATCTGTAAAATCGATGTTGCAGTTGTGAAGAAAGCGCGTAATATTTCGATTTTTAAATTGGTGAGTTTGTTATTCCCATTGTATTTGCCTATAATACTTCAGCACAAAATATTTTTTAGATTCATTATATATATATATAAAAGAGAAAAGCGACTCACTCACTCACTGACTGACTGACTAATCACGATATCTCCGGAACTATTAAACCTACAGACTTGAAATTTGGTAGGTAGGTTCCCTTCATGGAGTAGACGTCAGCTAAGAACGGATTTTGCAAAGTTCGAACCCCAAGGGGCATTACGGGGGGTTAAGGGGTGTTATAGATAATTATTTCCATTACTACACTATTAGATGTACAGTCGGGAGAATCTTGGTACACAGATTTCTTTCATAAAGTAGAGATTCCCTACATAATTATTTTTATGAAAATCGACCTCCAAGGGGCGTTGAGGGCGCTTAAGGGGCGTTATGCATAATTATTTCCATTTTTAACCTATTAGATGTACAGTCTTGAAATTTGGTAAGCGGATTCCTTTCATAGAGTACAGATCCCCTACAAAATGGGTTTTGTGAAAATCGACTCCCAAGTGGCGTTGTAGAGAATTAAGTGGCGTTATGGGCAATTAACTCCTTTTTAAACTATTAGACGTAAAATCTTGAAATTTAGTAAGCTGATTCCATTCATTAAGTAGAGATCCGCTATAAGATGGGTTTTGTGAAAATCGTTTCCTAAGTGGCGTTGCGGGGGCTTAAGGAGCGTTATACATAATTATTTTCATTTTTAAACTATTAGACGTACAGTTTTGAAATTTGGTAAGCGGATTCCTTTCATAGAGTACAGATCCGCTGCAAAATGGGTTTTGTCAAAATCGACTCCCAAGGGGCGTTGTAGAGAATTAAGTGGCGTTGTGGAGAATTAAGTGGCGTTGTGGAGAATTAAGTGGCGTTATAGTCAATTAACTCCTTTTTTAAACTATTAGACGTAAAATCTTGAAATTGAGTAAGCAGATTCCATTCACTGAGTAGAGATATGCCATAAGATGGGTTTTGTGAATATCGTTTCCTAAGTGGCATTGCGGGGACTTAAGGGGCGTTATAGATAATTATTTCCATTTTTAAATTATTAGACGTACAGTCTTAAAATTTGGTAAGTGAATTCCTTTCATGGTATAGAGATCCGCAACAAAATAGTTTTGGGGAAAATTGATCCCCAAGGGTCACTGAGGGGGATTAAGGGCGTAATAGATAAATATTTCCGTTTTTCAACTAATAGAAACACCTGCTTGAAAATTAGAAGGTATGTTCCGTTCATGGAATAAAGTTCCTTCTACAAAGATTTTTGTAAAAACAGACCCCCAAAGGAGTGGGGTTGCAAGGGATTAAGTCATGTTAAAGAAAAATTCCTGTTTTTGAATTTCTCATTTACTTGAAATTTGTTGAGCACTTTTCTCTATAGTTGAATATAGTTCCGCTAAGAATGGAAAATCAACTCCAGGGGGAAGCAGGGAGAGTTATTGGGGCATATTGATAGACAAAATTCCCGTTTTTGAGCTGCTAAGACTACAATAATAAAATTTGGTTTGCATGCTTCTTTTGTTGAATTGGAATTCGCTAAGAGTGCTCTCAACGAGGTATTGATGATAAAAATTCCATTTTTGCTCTGTTAGATTTACACTTGAAATTTAGTATGCATGTTTATTTTATGGAGTAGAGATCCACTGAAAGTTGCTTTGGTGGAAATCCACTTGATTATTAGGTTAAGTGAGCGAAAAAAATCTTTCTCCTTCTATTTTAGATATAAATAGAAATTAGATATTATAATTTATGTTCTTTTTATATCAAGGGGCGAGAGTGTAACAGCTATAAATATATTTTTCAATACAATCGAATTCTTAATGCTAGATATCAATAATTAATATATATGTAAACAGTATACATATATACAACATTGGGAAATACCCAGTGAAGCGGGTGGGTATCGGCTAGTATATATATATATATATATATATATATATACTGATAAATAATAACCCATAATAATGAATAAGATTTAAGATCACATTTCAAAAATTTGTAATAGTACCTCAGACTGAATACTGATATTTACTTCTTTGTGATTTAAATAAATAAGATGTTCCTTTCCTTTATTGTGGTTCTTTTTATACTGTTATAATTTAAAATTTACAAATTAATTTTTCATATTTACACTCTCTAATAAAATTTGCAAATAAAACAAAGAAACATCTCTGTTTTCTTTCTTTTTCTAAAATTTCTACTACCAGTATTTAATCGGTATTAAGGTCTAAAAAATAAAGAAATCCCATATTGAACTTTTGGTCCACGATATTGCAATCCCTAGAATTAAGTAGTCGCTTTGTTTGCTTGATTTAAATTCAATGCAGCACCTTTGGACTATCTTGGTAGAACAGTCACAGCACTAAATATCCCCCTTCCACAGTAGCATAAATAAGCTGCAGCAGTAGTTACATCATATATGGCAGCAGTTCTTAAAACTTTTGATTCGCCGCAGCCCCCCCTTATGTATCAGGTAGACATAGCAGCCCCCAAATTTTGAGCATCCCTCCCTGACAATATTCTTGATCAAAATACAAACTCTTGTAGAGTTTCTCCATTAAAGACTATTTAGTAATCTAGTCCAGGATGGCACATCTTTCAATTTTTCCACAAGACCTTTTAGTCTGTAAAAGAGAGAAACCTAAATGTTCCAAGTGAGACTCCATTTGGAACGTTTACATTAGACTCCACGGTCCCCTTAGAGAGGTGTTGCGGACCCCAGGGGTCCACGAATCACAGTTCAACCCTCTCGCAGTTTTTTATTCCATATTTCAAATCTACATTTTATAGATAAAATATACAAACAATTGTTGTAAAAGTTTTTATTTTAAAATATAGAATTAGATCATACAAATATGAACATAAAAGCATAAATGAAAACTTAAACAGGAACAATATGAGTTGTACAATAGATAGTCAGAAAAAATGCATACCC